>OV816024.1:9065861-9577192 GCA_929113105.1 Agrypnus murinus
ACCCAATGTAAATAAATTGCTGGTCCGGATTATAGTGGTATTCAGATTAACGTATATTCGGATCAACGAGACTTCACTGTATATATAACATCACCTTGATTTTTCCTTTCAAAAGCCTTGAATAAAAATTGTGTCAAGTCACAGAAGTTAGTTTACCATTGATCGCTTTCATAAAGCCATGTTGAAATATAGTTAAGTGTGGTTTAACTAGAAGGTATATTATATTAGTATATAGAACAGCTTCAAAAATTTTTTCAAAGATTGGTAATATAGCTATTGGTCTATAGCTAAAATTCAAAAGTATTTTTTAAGCAAAATTAGAATATGTACCATGTACGGGCATTTTAAAAATAAAACGGCTTACATTTTTAGATTAGTACATTTATTATTAATAATATATGTCCCAACATTAATAGAAAATTACCTAAAGAAACTGTAACAAATTTTTATGAAAATATTTATTTAAATAAATATAAGTAAACCTAGATCTTAACCAACTGGAGATGGTATTAAATTGATAAGATTGTTACTATTTTCTGCAAGTTCAACAATTGATACACGCCCCCTCTGTCTAATAAACTTTGCAACAGCTTCCATTTCTTCTGGAGATACATAAATAAATTTTCCACGGTCATCAATAACTCCCGTCAAGATATCGTCTTTTTGCAAATCTTGAATTCTATCAATGGCAGCTTGTGTTTTTAATTTAAAATGTGCTGCTAAATCTTCAATCACCACTACTTTATTTGTTTTAATATAATTGACAAACTCCTGCAAAAGATTTTGTTGGTCATTTCCATCGCCTTCCTCAAACCCTTCTTCTTCGACAGTGAAAGCCTCTTTCATTTTCAAGTACTCCTCATGTTCTCTTTTTTCTTTTTCTTCTTTAGCTTTCCGTTCTTCTTCTTCTAAATGCTTCTCTTCTGCTAAACGTTTCTCTTCTGTTTTTCTTCGTTCTTCCTCAGCTACCTGGTCACGTTTTTTCTTTTCCTGTCTTTGTTGTTCTTCAGCTTCTCGTTGGGCTTTCTTTTCAGCTTTTGCTTCTAATTTTGCACGTTTCTTTGCTCCAATCTTATCATCTGGTACTTCTATTTCTCGTTCTACTGGTTCATTTTCTTCGTCTTCTTCATCTTGCATTCGAGCTGTAAATAAAATATTTAAAACACTGAAAAATAATCTGCAACATTATTCACCGTTCGCTCTCATTCGTACACCTCGATTTCTTGCAATCTGTGCTCGTCTTGGTGCTCCATCTCGAACTCTTTGTACAGCAACACCGGCACGATTCTCAGCTACCCTTACTTTAATGAAAATGGAAAATATCCTCATTAGTGCGTTCAAGAAATTGCTGCTTTGTATTATACTTACTCTTTGGTGGTCTCTTTGAGTTAAAGAATAGTCCAATACTAAGAAGTATTAAGATAGTAACAGCTGCCAGAGCTATTAATAAGGTTAAATCCATATTATATTTAATTTATATTGTATTAACGTCATAAATATGTTAAGATACTGCTGCTACTATTTTAACATAACCATAAACACTATCATTCGTTATTTTTATAACGCAAATAAAACTGTCATTCCGATTCCACTGCTGATAATTCTTAGTTAATACAATTCCTATCTTTGACAATAACCACCTTGCCATTTAACTTAATAACATATTTAAACCAATTTTTGGTTTAACCTCAAAAAATAACACAAGTAGAGTGATCAATGAAGTAACAATGGTAATTTCAATAGGATTCGAAGGTAGTGCAAATAAATTGGGCATTGGTATAGTAAAAGATGGTGAGGTTTTATCAAATTGTCGAAGAACCTACATAACACCACCTGGTGTAGGATTTTTACCCCGAGAAACTGCACAACATCATAGAGAAAATGTACTCGAAGTATTAAAGGAAGCAATCGAAGAAGCTAAAGTTGCTATTAAAGACATTGATGTAATCTGTTATACGAAGGGTCCTGGGATGGGAGCACCGTTAGCATCAGTGGCTGTTGTTGCTAGAACATTAGCTCAACTATGGAATAAGCCATTATTAGGAGTTAATCATTGCATTGGCCGTATCCTTTTATTATTTGAAAAAGAATGGTAGAACTGGGCAATTTTTTAGTTTAGGGCTTCCCAATGCATATTCTACATGCACATAAAATTAATGTCTTATAGTAATGTTGTACAAATAAATCTGATGCTATTGTAGATTCTACTTCGTTTATTGCAAATAAAATATTAGTTCCTAGTTGAAACATGATTAACAGAAAGGGACTAAGCAACATTTGTACGAAAATGGGTTTAAGGTATCAAACGCCATAGCAAGAAGTGTAGAATGTTATTCAAGAAAAATCTAAAAGAATTTTGTCTGTAACATTGAAATATACTGATGAACTAATTACCAAAGTCATAATATGCATGCAAACGTGAAACTTTAAAGTGCTTTTTCTAGCATTCTTTCATTTGGCACTTAGTATCTTTCCGGTTAACATGGCCCAGTTAATATTAAAAAAAAAATTGTAAGGTAAAATGCTTATTATAATATTTAAATGAAAGTAATTCATCTCATTAGTAGTAAATGTAACAGTAGTATTCATTCAGTAGATTCATTCACACGATTTTATTAGACATAGTTTTATGCACATGCAGAATGCACGTTAAACCGTCGCATATGCATTACATATTCCTTTTAGTTTATTGAACTTGACTGAACAAATAGATATTGAAATGGGCCGATTAATAACCAGTGCAAAAAATCCAACTATTTTGTATGTTAGCGGTGGAAATACTCAAGTAATAGCTTATTCAAGAAGACGTTACAGAATTGTTGGAGAAACTATTGATATAGCTGTTGGAAATTGTTTAGACAGATTTGCTCGTATTTTAAAATTGTCAAATGCTCCTAGTCCTGGTTATAATATTGAACAATTGGCTAAACATGGCAAAAAGTTAGTTAGCTTGCCATACTGCGTTAAGGGAATGGATGTTAGTTTTTCGGGTATACTGACGTACATGGAGGAACGTGCAAATCAGTTATTAAAAGATGGGTATACGAAGGAAGATTTATGTTTCTCACTACAAGAACATGTATTTGCAATGTTGGTGGAAACTTCAGAACGTGCTTTAGCTCACTGCAATTCTAAAGAGGTGTTGATCGTTGGTGGAGTGGGATGTAATGAACGATTACAAGAAATGATGGATATTATGTGCAAAGAAAGAGATGCAAAACTTTTTGCAACTGATGAAAGATTTTGTATTGATAATGGTGTAATGATTGCACATGCTGGTGCTGAGATGTTCCAAAGTGGTGCAAAAATGAAATGGGAAGATTGCACCATTACCCAGCGATATAGAACAGATGCAGTAGAAACTACGTGGCGACAAGATTAATAAAATTAATTTATACATATTGTAGATCTAAGATCGTTTATGATAAGATAAATAAATGTTTTAATTTTTATTTATGGTATTTTTTTGTAATCATAAAACAATCATTTACAGCTATAAAAGTCAATTAAGAATACAAGTATTCATATTCTCTTGTATGTTTTTATCTAAGCCTATCAGACATCATCATTCATTGGATATTCTCTCAAAAGCATGAAACCAAAATTGCAAAAAGTACTTTTTATTAAGAAATGGTACATACATACACTGCTTTTAAAGATTTACTGGGGCCGTATTCTTGAGTTTTGCATATGAGATGACGTAATTCTCTATTACCTTCTAACATTTAATTGGCTAAGTTGCATCTTATGACGTAAAAATTACGTCATCTCCTATGCGAGATTTGTTATGCGAAATTCTAGAATATGGGCCCAGATCCTATTTTTCCATGGAGATAACCTAATTGGAATAGTTACTTACAGACCAAATGTGGAAAAACTTAGTTTCCGTATGAGCACTTTTTCATTTTGTGCCATGTATTTCTGGCCCAGAACTCTATGTTATAGTTTTAGAGTTATTTAAGATGAAAGTTACCAATTTCCCCCTATTACGATATATATACAGGGTGTCCTGTTTAACAGTCTACACTCAATCATTCGGACTGGTTTCGGGCTACAGCAATAAAATTGAAAGAACTTTGCATAATTCGACCTCTAGTTTACGAAATCAGTGTTAGAACCCATCTTGGAACTTTTGCTGGTACCGGATATGACGTCATCGGAATTTTTTCAAATGGTACTAGTAGGTTTTAAATATGAAAATCGATAGCAAATGTGATTCTGAATACAAAAGTATTGAGGTAATACAGGCCTAAAATGCATAATAACGGAGCTAGAACCACTTAACGGGTTCTGTCCTGTTTAACAGTCTACACTCAATCATTCGGACCTACATACATACATACATACACACATACATACATACATACATACATCTTCTATATTTTCTTTTTTGTTTCTCAATCCTATTTGTTTACTGATTTCTTCTTGGAACTTTCTTTTATTTTCTTCATTATTTAAGCATTCTACATTCCATTTTTTAATTCTTCTTCTAGTTTTGTTATCTCTTACCATTCTTAATTTTGCTTTTGCTATTACTAGGTTGTGGTCCGTGTTTACGCTGGTTCCTCTGTAGGATCTAACGTCCTCTATTATTTTTTCTCTTTTCTTTTTGATAAGGATGTGGTCTATTTGGTTTCCTCCGGTTTGTCCTGGCTTCATCCATGTGATTTTGTGCTCTTTTTTATGTCTGTATTTCGTGCTTACTATAAACAAGTTTGCTTCTTCTGCTAGGTTGCATAGTCTTGTCCCATTGTCGTTTGTTATTTCGTGCAGTGTTTCTTTGCCGGCTACATTTCTTATGTATTCTTCTTTTCCTATCATAGCATTCAGATCACCTAACACAATTAACGTGTCATGTTTTGGGGTTTTCTCGCATGTTTCTTCTATTGTTTCGTAGAATATATCCTTTTCTTCAGTCGTTGCTACTTCGGTTGGTGCATATGCATTTATTATGGATATATTTGCTATCTGGTTTTTTACTCGTAGATATGAGATTCTACTATTTCCTAAATTCCAGTATTTGATTTCTGATTTTTTTATCTATCATGAACGCTGTTCACCTGCTTCCTTGTTTCTCCTCTCCCGCATATAGTAATGAATATTCCTCTTTATCTATTCGTCCTTCATCCTTTCATCTCACTTCTTGCAGTGCTAGTATGCCTATTTTATACCTTTGCCTTTCTTTGTTTACTTCTTCCATTTTTCCTATTTCTAGCAATGTTTTTATGTTCCAGGTCCCTATTCTTGTTTTATTTATATTCTTTCTTGCCTTTTTATTCTTTTTCCATTTCCTCGCCATTGTCGTCGTATTTTTCTTCTTATCGGTTTCTATTTCTATAGTTGGTTTTTTGGTTTGGTTTCTTTTTCTGTTTCTGGAAACCCCGCCAACAAAGTTTGTGTCCATTCAGTTATGCTTCTGTTTTGTTTTATTCTTTCTGCTTCTTATGTTTTTCTTTTATTTCTGTTTTCTTGGGGTTTTTCTTGTTCATTTGGAGATCTTTCTGCCACTGTGCGTTTCTTGCTTTTTGACTCTTCGTTCTCATTTCCTGCGGCTTCATTTTCTTGTATTTCTAGTTGTTCAAGTGAGTAGAATTTCCCATTTACTACTAATTTATTACCGACAAGCTTTGCTTTATGATTCATTGCCTTTGCTTCTTTCATGTATGTTACTAGGGTTCTTCTTTGTTCTCTTCCCTGTTTCGTATAGTCTTCGGAAATCCAAATATCTGTTCCTCTTAGTTTGTTACTTGCTTTAAGGACTTCAATTTTTTTGTTCCGTGAACTAAATTCTATCATCACCGGTTTGTTCTTTCCCGTTTCTTGTGTTTTCTTGCCTATTCTTCTCATTTCACGAATTTCTGTTTCCATGTTTAGTTTTATTTCTATTTTGTCTAGGATATTTCCTATTTCTTCCTTCAGTGTTAATTCCTGTTCATTGTCATGCTCCTTTACTCCTTGTATGATTATTTTATTTTTACGTAATTCTTTTTCCCGCACCTCTAGTCTTTTGTTTTGATCTATAAGTTGCGTATTCAGTTTTCCGTTTATTTCTTTGAGTTTTTGGTTCTCGCTCTTTACCTTTTGCAGCTCTGTTTGTATGGTATCTATTTTTGTTTCGATACGTTTATCCCTTTCCTCCATTTCTTCTAGCTTCTCGCTGATTTTCTTTAGTGTTTCTTCCATTTTGTATTCTCTCTTATTATTATGTTTTAATGAGGGAATTTTTGCTCAGGTATTTATGTTTATTTCCTTGTATGCGGCAACCCGTTATATTAATTCGCGTATGGTGTGTTGTCTACCTATTAGCGGGCTAGGCGTCGCCCGTCTAGTTACCGCTCTTTGCCTATTCAGTTCGTCTAAGAACCCAAACGAGCGCTGGCTTCACTCCGCTATTGCAGGGTAGATGTCGCTCTTTTGCTCTAAAATTTTGGATATGCGTAAAATTGATATTTCCTTATCTTATTCTAACCTAACTATATTTTACTTTTTTAATTTACTTTATTTGTTAATAGTACTTATCTATTCTCAGTTTCTTCTATGTAGTTATGTTCTTCGCATATAGTAGAGAATTTGACATGAGACCATATCAATAACTTTAGACACGTGCAGTAGTCGGATGAATCCCAAGATCAACACCAACATCAATTTACACACAAATATGAATAAATTTAATTATAGCTTAATTATTAGGTACTGATCATTTAGTTCATATAATAAGTACATTAGGGTGGCCGTTATTTTGCAAAAGTTAGAACTTTTTAGGTCCCCCCCCCCTCTAGTCGATGCATAAATGCACATTGAAACAATATTATTGATGTAAAAATTGATCGTGTAGGTCCTTGTCATTATTGTACAATAAAATTGGGCAATATTATTGTTCAATCTTATTGATTGTGTAGGGGGCCCTTAATACTACAGAACAATAAGTAAATCATTTGTCTTTTGTTGTATTACTACATGGCATGCAGGGGTTGATCCTGTGATCAGTCCCTATATTAACAAACATTAATTAAACCTAATTAATTTTTATAATAATAATAATAAAGGCTTAGAACTCCTAATTCTAGTACGTAAGTCCTCTGGTTTAAAACGTTTTAAAGCTTCACTTCATTTTTAGCTTTTGTAAGTTGGTTTGCTAATTTGTTAGGGTGCACTACAAGTCTGCTTTCATATTTAACTGAGTAGTTCCTGATTTCTTCACGGACAGATGAAACTTGCAGGTCTCGTCCGATAACAAAGTTTGGTACAAACCATGGTGCGTCAACAATCATTCGGAGGACCTTGTTTTGGAACCTGTGTAGTATTTCAATATTGGAGGTACTAGCAGTCCCCCAGAGTTGTGCACCTTATAGACTAGAATCTTATTTTCCAAGGAAAGTTGTGACTTTCTTCCAATTAACCAGTACATCTGGTGGAGTTTGAGGCCTAACATCTTTCGCTTTGTAAATATATGTTTACGCCATGTCATTCGACGATCTAAGTGTAGTCCAAGATACTTTACATCTTGAGCTTGGGGTAATGGTGTGCTATTTAAACTCACTGGAAGACATGTCTCCTTCCATAGCTTAAATGTTATATGTGTTGACTTTGCTTCATTAGCTCGTATTTTCCAGTTTTTTAACCACCTCTGGATTTTGTCTAAGTTTGTAGATTTCTGGAAGCAGGTGTTGGATTTGTATGTGAGGCGAGTACAGCAGTATCATCTGCGAAGGCTGCAGTTGTCGTTACTCTAGTGGTAGGCAGATCCGGAGTGTAAAGTAAGTATAGGACCCAAAACACTCCCCTGTGGCACACCACCATTTATCTTGTACAAATTCGTATATTCATCTTGAAACTTTACTAGGAAGTGTCTATTGTTTAGACTTTAGGATCAGGTAATACGGGTAAGGTAGATTCATTTTTAGTTTGTAGCATAAGACGGCATGCCAGACTTTGTCAAAAGCCTGGCTAATGTCTATAAAGGCAGCAGAGCAGTATCGTTTGCCTTCCAGGTCTCTGTTTATGTGGTTTACAATCCTATGAACCTGCTCGATAGTACTGCTTGTTTCTGAATCCAAATTGATATTTAGGAATAAGTTTGTTTTCCTCAAGTATCGGTATGAGCCTTTTTAACAAGAGTTTTTCAAATATCTTAGACAATTGTGGTAAAAGACTAATAGGCCTGTATGAAGTTATTTCATTTGGGTTTTTTCCCGGTTTAGGAATTTTCCCGGTAGAAGGTTGACTTAAGCAGCCTTCCACTGGTCAGGAAAGTATGACAAACTTAACATAGCATTAAATATGATTAGGATGAGCTTTTGACATTTGTCAATCGTTTCATGTAGAACCTTCCCAATTATTAGGTCGAAACATGGAGCTTTCTTTGGATTAGCTTCTTTCATGACTTTCTGTAGCTCCTTAAGTTTGAATTGTTGTATAGGAAGATCCATTTGAAGGGGTGCATCGTTTAATACAAGTATTTCTACTTCTTCGTAATCTTGTTCATCTTGATGTGGTGCAAACACTGTAGATAAATGTTCAGCAAAAACTTTTGCCTTTTCTTTATTATTCCTGCACCATTTTCCATTGGCGTCTTTAATTGGCAGTATTGTAACGAATAATAAACCCACTTATGACGTCATCAAACATTCTAGGTGTATGAGTCATCAACTGTATGACTCATCAATCAACACGTGCAAGTATGACTCATCGACACGCCCCATTGACGTCACCGACAGCTGCGTGCATGACTCATCATCACGTCATCGAATATTCTAGATATGAATGAGTCATCGTATGAATATAAATTGAGTCGCTGGTAGAAGGAGGGAGTTAATATTTAACCGTCGTGTTGAAATGTACTCTGAATAAATAAATTGTGAATAATTAGCTAATACATAAATAGTTTTTATATAAATAAGTCCTCAAATAAATCTGTAAATATAAATGTAAATTTCTAATAGTGTGTTAAATAGTTTATAGTTATAGCGTTTTTAATTAAGTGCCTTGTAAATAATCTTCTCTTTATTAATAGACGAATTTAAACAGCATTTTTGATTATTATTTTAAAAAGAACGTTACAGTGTTATTTGCTGAGGCCTCTTTATTTTCTTTGTTGCCTTCCATAAGGTATAATCGCTGGCTTCGGTAGCTGATAGACTACTTAAAGAGCCTTGAATTGCTTCGTTCTTGGGTTTACAGAGAAGTAACTTTAGGTTCTTGGTCGCTTGGTTAAGTTTCCGTTTGTTTTCTGGTGTTCTAACTCTCTTCCATTGTTCACGCAGTTTGCAGTTTATTAGCAATCATTTCCTTTACTACAATAGGACAGTTTTCATTTTATACAGTTCATCTCGGTCTGGCTTGGCATGCCAGGCTGCATTTTGAATAGCTTGAGTCAGCGTATGTACTGCATAATCTATTTGTGTTTCAGTTTTTAAAGAAATATCTAGGTCAATTACAGAGTCCAGCTCCTCTTTGAATATTGTCCAGTCGGTTTTTTTAAATAAAGTGTCGGTTGTTTTTCTTTTTTTACAATTTCTGTAAATATGTTTAATATAACTGCTGAATGATCATGAAATAAATCCATGCAGGATTCAGTTTTTGTTTGTTTTATATTGATACCTTTTGTAATGTAAAAATCCAGTAGATCTGATAACTTCTGCGGATCTGCAGGCCAATAAGTGGGTTCCCCTGTGGTAAGGTGGTTCAAGTTATTAGATGTAATAGTTTTGAGGAGTTCTCTTCCTTTAGTAGTTGTTACTCTTGCTCCCCATTGTGTGTTCTTTGCATTATAATCTCCACCGGCTATAAACTTGTTACCTAATGTTTTAAAGAAATTGCTAAAATGTTCACTTTTATTATTATGTTTCGGAGGACAGTATATGGATGAGATAGTGATTGGGCCTTGATAATTTTCTATAATTATATTAGTTGCTTGCAGGTAATCATGGCTATATTTTTCAATTTCATGATGTTTAATTTTGTTATTAATTATTATTGCACTCCTGCCATGTGCAGTGCCATCCGGGTATTTTGTGTCGTATATTGTGTAGTTAGGTATGCTAATATGACTCCTGTTTGTGAAGTGTGTTTCTGTAATTAATAATATGTCGATATTGTATAGCTGTAAAAATATTTTTACCTCTTCTGTATGCTGACACAATCCGTTGCCATTCCATAAAGCAAGTTTTAAAATTTGAGTCATTCAGCCATTATGGTTTTTTATTTATGACTAACGTTAATAAGTTTAGCATAGTGCTTATTTGTTCAGTCAATTTTTTGAGCATATCTTTCAATTCTGTCATATCATTATTTTGTGTGTACATGATCATGTTAGGTTGAATTATGTTGCTTGTAGTTTGCTGTTGTTGGTTTGGATTAGCCTTTTGTGCAAATGATATTCCAGGTTGTACAAATTGCGTTGTCTTTATTTTTCTTGTCGTTGGATATTTTATTTGCTGTAACTGTTTATAGACGTTGCATCCTCGGTAATTTGCTGGGTGATTACCACCGCAGTTTACGCATTTGACTTGATTATCTCTAACTTTTCTGGGGCACTGGCTAGTTAGATGAGGTTCTGTGCATTTTACGCAGCTTTATTACAAAAATTCTTGGTGTGATTAAATTCTTGGCACCTACTGCACTGTGGAATTTGTTTTTTAGCGATTTGGGCAACAAACTGTACTACCGAGTTCATAAGAAGTTTGAGATTGTAAATGCTTTTATTATTATCTTTAGGCTCATGGTCGATGTAGAACATAGGGAGCTCTTTTTTTTTATTGTTTAATGTTCCATATATTCGTCACAGTGTGACCTTCTTCTAGTAAGGTTTGTTTTATTTCTATTAAATCAGTTGATGAATGTAGACCTTTAAGCACTACACGAAACGTTCTTAATGATTTAGGCTAATTTCTAATCTACTAAAACATTAAAATAAAAATTCTTCAGCAGATCTCAGCATAATGGAATATATATTGTAGAATAATAAATATTTTTTTATCAAACATGATATTTTTATAAACACTCCTAACAGTGCACTTATATGTATATTAATAACTATTTCGGCAAGGGAGCAAGATTTTAAAAAAAGGCCTTAATAAAAGATTTTGTTTAATTCAGTGGAAATATTCTTGCCACTTATAGTAGGCACCTAACTCTAAAAATAAAAAAGTTATCTCGTTCAGACATTTTCCTCTACAAATCTTAAAGATCTCGTGTCAAAGTTATTAATTTTTTTAAGAAGTTTATTAAGTGCAAGACCAAGTCTTTTACCATGAACTTATCAAAGAACACTTGAAGAATATTGTGTAAAAAAACTGGGGTCAATCAAAAGTAAAATATAGAAGATATGATGTGTTATGTGAAAAATAAAAATTAACAGGTAAGTTGTTTCATAAATTGGCGATTCGGCCATTTAGGCAGTCTCAAATCAATGGGCAAACTAAACAATCAAATTCAGCAGATCATTTTACATTAGATTATCTATTTTCTAAGTGTAACATATATTTGTGAGTTATATAGATCGATCGTATCGAATTCAGAGGGTCGCCCTTCAATTGATAGCAACAAGTTTTGCTGTTAAATACTGTAGTGCTATATTGGCATCCCAGTGGCAAGTTAAATAGGTACGCTTTCAACTATACAATCGGGTATTTTTGCACACTGATCGATAATTCAAACTGGTCTAAAAATTTATCAGCCCGGAACATTGAAATTCATGCATTAAATGTAATCTTAATTGTGCGCAGTATTTTCGAAAGCTATTTAATTAATGCCTAAGTTGAAAATATAATGTAATGCTGTTTTAATTAATACATAAACGAAATTACTGCTAATAACTTCTGTAAAATTTAGTCGGTGCTGCAGCACTGCAGTCCTTATATATCAGCTGCCACTGCTCACGATTCCATCCATTCACTTCCTGACAATTAGCAAGTCTACCCACAAATTATCTTAGAACATTATGAATAACATTTTGAATTTCCTGTCTAGTCTAATAAAATTTGTCAGACCTAAAAACTGTAATAAATGAATAAAAAAGTTTATAGGTAGGCTCTTGTAAGAAAAAAGTTGCGCAGTAGTCTGCATCGTCAGTTTCCATAACAACCCATGTGGTAGGTCCTACACTTAAGTGTGTTACTAGCCATTCAGTCAACATTAGTTACCGATTTGACACGTACTTTGCCCGGATATTTTCAGCGTGGTCTGTACTCGGAGCTTCAAACGCCTGGCGGGTCGCTGTGAACACACGAATATACAATCGCTTGCGCCGTAACTTTTTTCTTATAAGAACCGAACTGTACATATACAGACTCAAGATCATTTCCACTTCCTCTAATTTTACATTAAAGATAATAAGAATGCAAGAAATATATGGTACAATACTTTTATTAATAAAAAATATAAGAATTATTAGACTAGAAAAAAAATTTTAAATTAAAAACTCATTTTCCTTCAAATACACGACTTTGTGCATCAATAAATTCTATAATTGTTCTGGTAGGACGACCTGTCATTCCTTTTGTTAAATATGGCTCGCTTGATCCTGGTCCTGATACTCCAGCTATATCCATGTGAAGCCAATCAGTTTCTGGAGGCATAAATTCCCTAAGGAAAGCTGCTGCAGTGCATGCACCACCACCTGGGCTTTTGCCAATGTTGGAAAGATCGTAACCAGGATATTCAACCATTTCTTTTGTATAATGATTCCACAATGGCATTCTCCAAACACGGTCACCTGTTACAGCACCTGCTTTTTCTAGACACTTATAAAGTTTATCTGAATTAGTGAATACTCCGCTTGCCGCACCTCCTAATGCTACTCTCATAGCACCTAAAATTTTTTTAAAACTTAAACAATTAAAAATTTGCATTTTCCCTAACTAGTAATACCTGTTAATGTACAAACATCCATAACCCAGGAAGGTTTAAAACAGCTGCTATATGTTAACGCATCACACAAAATTAATCTACCTTCTGCATCAGTATTATTAATAGCAATAGTTTTCCCATTCATTGCTTTCACTACATCTCCAGGCTTTATAGCTTTTCCAGATGGCATATTTTCAGTTAAAGGAACAAGAACTTTAATATTAGCAGGTGCATTTAAACAGGCAAGTGCCTGTAGAGCAGCTGTAACAGCAGCTGCACCACCCATGTCCCCTCGCATTTCATCCATCTTGCTAGCAGGTTTGAGACTGATTCCACCTGAATCAAAAGTTACACCCTTGCCCACCAAAATGTATGGACCATTATTGGGAACACCCTTATTATAAGAAAGTTCAAGAAATTTAGGAGGTTCACAAGAACCTTGTGCAACAGCTAAAAATGCACCCATATTCTTCTTTCTTGCCCACTCATCATCATGTACTTCTATAACAACATCCAATCCTTTGAATGCTTCTTCTACCTGTTGTGTAAAAATTGTTGGTGTCATTAAATTTGAAGGCATATCAGTCAAATGTCTGGCTAGATTCTGCGCATTTGCCTTAATTACTCCTGACTGAAACAATTCGGTATGACAATCAGCTTTTCCAAAATATAAGTCAACTTTTGGAGGATATTTCTGTTTTGTTTTGCATTCTTGAAATTTCCATAGACCTAACGTACTGCCCTCTCCGGCAGCTTCCACATCTCCTAATTCCTCTACACAAATCGTTTTTATACCTACATCTTCAAGAGATCTACAGCCAGCTAGTGGAGGAAAAGAATAATTCAATTCAGTAGATAATATTTAATATTTACACGGACAATAATAAAACACTTTAAAAACGTGGAAACTTTCATGCCTTTTATTTATTTTATTATTAAAGAATTAGGAACAGATTTGTTTTAATGGAATCGCAGAAGACAACTAATCCATGTAACATTCTAAGAATACTCAATTAGTTGAGTCCAATAACACCACTTTCAATACTTCCTCGAAAGGATAGATAAGGTTGGGGGTTTGGGAGTAAAATACATTGGGCCGTATTCTCATGCCACTATTAAAGGTGTATTTAACTAAAGTTAAATTAAGATCAACAAAAAAAAGAGATAGCTTTATCTAATTCTAATAGGTGGGAAAAGGTTAGAATTGGTCGCCATGGTTATTAAACATGCTATTAACTTAATAGTGGCATGAGAATACGGCCCATTGTATTCTTCGGAAAAGGTCTTATTTTTCAAAAAATCATAGTTCTCATACCCGATGTTTCTGCACATCGTGGTTGGTGTCATACGACTTGCCACCCTGTAAACTGCAAGGTAAGATATGCCTCCTGCGATCCCGCAAAAGCTAATCTATACTGAGAATTTTTGTTTCTGCAACAAAACATGCATCTACTGGGTAGCTCGCACTTTAAGGTAACCATTATCCATTCATTGTTTAGTGTTCACAAAATATATACTATAGCAAGATGTACGAGGGAGGTCTGGATAGTGAGGTAAGTAATACAGATATGTATATAATCTTTAACCCCTTATACCATTCGGTGTCGAGGTGCCGGACGCACCGAGCCACAGAGTAGATATGTGGGCGTGAGACGAGGCAGCGGAGCCATGTAGGTAAGTACACTGCGCTCGCGGTTCACCCATCCGAGTACTTTCCGGAAATAACTCGACTTAACTCCCTGCCACCACTGCCGTACTGCCGGCTAATTAATACAGATATGGCACTACAATGAAAAAAATGAGTGGCATTTATTAAATTTATAACCTTTGCTGTATAAGTTGGGCCCAAATATATTGCGTCGTTTGAATTTTCAGTTATAAACAATAAACAAGATCAGTTGTTTTGTGAAAATGGATAAAAAAGAATTTCGTGCTGTTATTAAACATTTTCATATTGACGCGAAAAAAACAAAAAAGATCAGAGGAGTTAAATCGTGTTCAAGACGAATCTGCACCATCATTTTAGGCAGTTTGTTTTTGGGTGAATGAATTTAAACGAGGTCGTAGAAGCACCGAAGATGAATCAAGATCAGGATGTCCGAAAGAGGCTACCACTGACGAAATGATCACCAAAGTTCATGATATTGTTTTAAATCATCGTCGATTGAAGGTGCATGTGATAGCCGACACAATTGGCATATCAAAAGAACGTGTTGGTCATATCTTACATGAACACTTGCATATGAGAAAACTGTCAGCAAGATGGATGCCACGTTTGCTAACTAAGGACCAGAAACTAATTCGTGTAACCACTTCCGAGTACTATTTGAGCCTTTTTAAGCATAATCGCACTGAATTTCTGCGTCGCTTTATTACTATTGATGAAACTACACAACCAAAACAAAAATTTAATCAAAACAATGGGTAGAAGCCGGTAGCAGTGCACTGAAGAGAGCAAAAGTGGTTGCATTAGCTACAAAGTTATGGCCACTGTGTTTTAGGGTGATCGTGGTGTTATCTTTATAGATTATCTGCAAAAGGGCAAAACAATCACAGGAGAGTACTACGCGTCGCTATTGGACCAGCTGCATGAAAAATTAAAGGAAAAACGACCGCATTTGGCTAGAAAAAAGTGTTGTTCTTACGATTCAAAAGTACAGTCCAGATTTAGCTCCGTCCAACTTTTTCTTGTTTTCGAACTTGAAAAACTGGCTTGGCAGTGAAAGATTTTCATCAAATGAAGAAGTGATTGCAGAAACAAACGATTATTTTGATGCATTTAATTCGTCGTATTGTAGTGATGGGATTAAGCGACTTGAATATCGTTGGAACAAGTGTATAGATCTCAAAGGAGACTATGTCGAAAAGTAAAATTAAAAAACTCGAAAAAATGGTTTTCCTCTATGTTAGTTGCCTCACTTTTCAGACCGCCCTCGTATTTGTTATCATGATGCCTGGGAAACAATCTTTTTAGTGTACTGCTAAAGCTTGCAAATTTCATTCAGATCAATTCTAGGCAGACAAAATAAAGCAATAGGGTTACCCATAGCATAGTGTCATCACCTGATATCTTGTGTTCCATTTTTATTAGCCTAATCTTTAAAAAAGTTCCAACAAAGTTTATAACAAGAAAAGAAAAACTTACCAGCAGCAGCAACTCGTACAGCTTCCTTATCTTTATCTAGTGTTTCTAGGCTATCATATCCTTTGCATTTTTTACCTAAACCAACCACGGCAACTGCTTGGAAATCATGCAAACCATAAAATATGTAACTTTTGCCTTCCTTGATAGTATCAATTCTTAAATATAAGAGAAAATAAGTGTGACTACTGCTAAACAGTATTAAAAATAATACTAAAATAAATAAACTATGTACAATTTTGGTAAGGAATTAAGATTTTCATTTCCAAGGATAATTAAATTACCCAAGCATTGACTTGCTAATCTCTATATTTAAAGCACAAGTCATTTTCTTTTTATGATCCGCCAGCGACTCCTACCGATTCTTTTTTATTTGAAATCTACTGATCCACAGATGTAATCATTAATTGTGTTATTTCTTGAATCATCAATTCTACATGTGGAAACAAAAGAATTCTGTGGTTGTCGTTAAAAATGACCGCCCTATACCAAGTACAAATATGTATTTACTTCAGTGGTTTGGCAATGTTAAGTACAATTAACATTTATACAAAAACAATACTATTACTGCAATTAAGAGATGTTTTAGATGTTGTGTTAAAAACTCAAAAACCAAAGATGACTGACATTTTGTAAAATTTATTAGTACAGTCAAACTTCCATATTACGAACTTCTATATAGCGAATTTCTCTATATAACGAATTTTTGTGCTGTACACCGCCCTTTTAGAAAAAATACATATAAAAGTGTCTCTAAATAACAAAGTAAAATTTCTATTTAACGAATTTTTTAGGCCAAACTAAAATAAATTTTTCCAGGTAAATGTATGTATTATGTATCAATCTTTCTTTCTTAGCAGCAGTAAAAGATTATAAATTTAACCCATCTTCCAAGAAGCCTGCACACATTTTTAAAAATGTGTTTCAAAAGGATTTTGTAAATTTTTTAAATGGAAGTTCTAGGAAGGGTTAAAATTGTCATTAAAAGGCCTCCTCTAACCGGTTTATCTTTACATTCTTACTTTCTCAAGGGATTTCCGAAAATTTACCTGAATGAGAGTTGTAGGAAAGATTCAACTTGGATGCATTATACACATTGTTACTTGTCTAAATGGAGATAAGAAAGATTAAAATTCAATTAGCATTTACATAAAGTTAAAAACTTGCATTGCAAATTTTTATTTTAACTTTAGTTTTGTGGGTGAACAGCCCTGTAGTACAAAAAGTCAAAGCGAAAGTGTTAAACTATTACTGAGAATATCAACGTGTTGCGGGAAATTGATAACTGTATACAAAAAAAGACAAACATCGCGGCAAAGTTTGGAATTCCTGCCAGTAGTTTATAGTTTATAATAAAAAATCGCGAATCAATTTTAAAATCAGTTACAGAACTTACAGCAAAACGTGCTAGAACTTATGTTTACGACGATGTAGATGAAGCAGTTTAAAAGTGGGTGCATTTAATTGGCGACAAAAATGCACCATTATCAAGACAATTCATTAAACAAAAGTCGTTACAGTTTGCGGAATCACTCGAATTAAAATCAAAGCATTAAAATAATATTTACAAAAGGTGATATTTCTTTATAACGAAATTTCCCTATAACGAATTTTTTTCGGGATTTACCGACTTCGTTATATAGAAGTTCGACTGTATATCACAAAATCTGTTATGCCTTTTTGAAGCAGAACCAGTGATATTTTCATGAGAAGCTACATATTCTTTTAAACAAAAGCTTATTAATACCTAAGAAATTAATAAAACATACTGGTATTGGGGGTTGTAGGATTTTATTGCTAATTATAATGTGCTACAACAGCAGAAAAAAACATCTATCTAGAAATAAAGTAACAATTGTATAAGTATACAGCTTATCATTACAGCCACATTGCTTTTTCTTACAGTTACTTCTTTTTTTCTAGCTATGTGTAGATGTGTTTTGCATTTTTGAATACATTCAGTAAAGAGTAATCACCATCATTTTTTTATTACAGTAATTTTTTAAATGTAACTATTTATTTATGCTAAAGAAATGTAAAAAATAAGCACCCAGTTCTCAGCGCTGGTTACATTAAATATTTTAATCTTTTAAAAATTTTCAATACAAAATATAATTTAAATCTGATCCAAAAAATCACGTTTTTTAACCAAAATTATATTTAGATACTTATGACTTAAATATAAATATATTATTCTACAGTCAACTACACATTGATAATTATGTACAATTTATTACTTATACTCTTTTTTTATATACATCAAATTTTTACATTTTAACATTTCTAAGTCACATTATTATTATTACACTTTAAGTTTGCTAAGACACGTCTCGAAACATTATGTTTTTCCTATTTTATACAAAAAGTAAATTGGAACACAATGTACCTAACATGTTTATAATTAAGTTAAAACACTTATGGTCTCAAATATTTATTTCTACATAATTTTGGCACACATATACATATTGCTATATTAATTATACTATAGCTAAATGAGCAAAACTTATTCCTAGTTAGATATTATATTATGAGGTTTCACTCAAGAGGTTTGTATATTTAAAACTGTCTTCAGTTTCTTTTATATATGCATGTATGAACATCAAATTTTAATCACATTATTATTAATATTAATTTGTGCGTACTTTTACTGAATGAAACACGTGGTATGAATGTACAAGGATGTTTCAGATGACAGTGATGATATATTTGAGCCATTTGCTTACAATTAGCTCAAGAACACACATTAGTTTATTATTTGGTTCATTTCGGAAAAGGAAATTTGATCATTAGTATAAAAAAGCCAAACATGGCAGTGTCAATTGAAATCAGACAAATAAAATAAAGTTGATGGCAAAAGCTGCTAGTAACAGCAAACAATAAATTATTGTGTGTCCATATGTAAATTAAGTATCGGCGATTTTATTTACATCGTATATAATCATTACACTTTTATATATTTTTTTGCAATTGTTTTAATGAATTTCAAATATCTTTTATTACAAATACAAAAAATGTTAATACATCAATAATTAAAGGAAGTGTAATTAAATGGAATGTGTTTAAACAACCAATATTAACAAAGCAATCACTTTTTTGGTTACAACAATACATTTTTCTTAAACATTAATATACGGTCAATGTGTGTGCAACTGGTACTTTTTATATTTAATAACTTTCTTTAAATATTAAAAATTTCATTGTTTATATATTTAAAAACCACACCATAACGGATTCTATTAATGAAGTATGAAGATTTTAAAGGTATGCTGGGAATGGAATTACAGAACACATCATGACACCATATAGAATACGTCTACCATTATAAGATATTCAAGTTTTTCATGAAAATACTACTTATGATCCAAGAAGCCCGTGAAATTTTGATGGATGATTTTTATATTTTGTAGACGTTAAGTTAGACTATGTTTTATACATTGGCTGTGTTCAACACGAGTTAGTATAAATAGTTTACATTAGTTTGCCAACGCTAACTGTCTCATTGCATTTTTGTTGTGTTAGCCAACTAATTTAAAAAAACACTTCTATTTAACGATAATTATGCTGACGAACACCTTTTTACTAATCTACATTTCAATACCAATTTAACACCCTTGCAAGCACTAACGACAGCTGGTTGCGTTGAACACAGCCATGATCAAAACCGTGTTATTAGAGTTAGATTATGGATGTCAACTTTGTTTTGGTGATATTATTATCACTTTGTATATGGTTGATTATAATTAGTAATATTTAACATTTATTTGACATATGTCAATAGTATACTCATAAAGCGTTTATGTTTATTAATCCAGCGATGGGTCCCTAAGCTACAATTTAAGTTTACTTTTTATATTATTGCACAGCTTTCTATTTTGTTAAGGTGGTATGGCTGTCTGGATGAATCCAGTCAACTGTACTAAATAATTGCTTTAAATGAAAGTAAAAATCGTTATCTTTGAAAAAGTCAAGTACAGTTTCGGCACTTACTGTGAAAATTTTTGAATAATAAAAGCGATATCACCATACATTTAAATATAATTTTTTTTAAAATTTGTCACGGTAAGGGCCTAAATTGTATTTGACTTTTTCAAAGATAAGGGTTTTTACTTTCATTTAAAGCAATTTTTTAGTACAGTTGACTGGAATCATGCAGACGGCCATACTGCCTTAGCTAAAGTTTCCATAAAGTGGTAAATAACAGGAAAAAACCTAAATTTTGATTTAATGTAGCCTGTATTTTGGTAATTAGAACAGAATAAAACAAAAAAATTTATCTCTGTTGCATACAATGTGATTTTGGTCTAAATAGATACCCTGATTCAAATATTTCAGTTTTGAGGTTATATATTCAGAGGCTTTAGATTTAGTAACTTTTAAATTGTTTTGGCAAAAGTATATAGGGTCGCCATTATGCATGTTATAACATCTCAGAAACAGTTTACGATAGCAAAGTCAAATTCTACATGTGTAATAGAAAATTGTTATTGTCAACCAAATATACTGATCAGCTGACTGAAATACAAATTTGAAGTCAAACCACAAGTTGTTTTGAGTTATAATAAGGGAAAAGGCTCCATTGATCGTTCTAACCAAATGTCCAGTTATAATTCCCCAATAAAAAGAAGCATAAAATGGTATCAAAAAGTTGCTATTGAGATAAAAAATTGAATTGATCAACTATATCGATTACAGACTTTTCTGAAAAAGTTTACAAAGAGATTTTTATAGAAGAACATTGTATTTTAAACAAAAGTGAGAGTATCATAACATAGTGAATGAAATTATTTGAAGAAAAAAAAAGAAAAAGTGAAAAACCACTTTAGCATAGGAAACTGCTCTAGTATATATTTTTATATTTTAAAATATTTCTGAGATATTCACAATAGCTCCCATATATAATAGCAACCCTGTTTTTACAGCAGTGTAAATGTGGCTTGCTCCTTCAACTTTTTAGGTTAGGAGATGTATTTACAGTTTATCTTTGTTTTGCGATTTATGGGTCTATTCTGTAAAAACTCTCTATAACTATACAAGTCTACAAGCTTATAGAATTCTATAAGTTGAAGAAATACAGACTTATAGAGTTTGTAAAAAAAATTCAATTCTGTAACAATTTCTATAAGTATCAATGCTGTAACAAAGAAGATATAATGCTGCTAACTTCAAAAGGTTGCGTTAGACAAATGTCAAAATAGAGTCAGGCTTATAACTAAAACTCTTCTGTGGAAAATAAACTCACAAGCATCCGCAATTTTACAAAATGAAACCTTCTAACGAATCTTAAGTATAATATGATACAATAAGTACTAAAAATGTAACTTGATGTCAATAATGTGCATGACAGTAAACATAACCTATACCTTATCTTCTAAAAACTAAAGTATTATAAAAGGAAAATGGAAATTTAAATTTATGTTCAAATTAAGTTTGAAAAATTTATTAGGAGTTTTCTGCTTTTCGAAGTAAAATTCTGCATATCTGAAAGGGGTCAAAGATGCCAACTATACCAAAAGTTGTGTGATGCCAAAATATATTCAAAACAAGGATTTATTTTGTTGATCGGGTAAAGGTTATGTATATATGCTATATAACTGCTAAATCTGCATTTTTGTAGAAAATGCCTGGGTCGTTTCGACTTTATTACACCAAATGATCTGAGAATCTCTACATAATTTTCTTTTGTACTCTTCATCATCGCTTCAGATATATGGCTTGTGCACGAAACCTTGGGAGGTCAAGTATTGTGACCTTTGTGAGCTTATAAGTTGTTCTAAGTATCCATATCGAAGTAGCACAGCCTAAAAAAAAACTGTATGTAGATCTCAGATCATTCGGTATAATAATAAAGCAGCTACATTTCCTGCAAAAAGTACCAATTCTGGTCAACAAAATATTTTTTTAATATGATCCATTGCTCAAGAAATAATCTAATTAAAATCATCAAATGAAATAGTATTCTTGTAGCACAAATCAATTCGTTAAAATAAACATATTATTGTTCATTCTTGTCAAATTGTTCTTATTGGAATAGTGCGGCAATACACTATATGAAATTATGGCGAGATCTTGGACACTGTAAAGTTATAGACATTTCTTGTACAGATTATCCAAAAACCAATCTAAACATCCAAAATCGAATGAGTGCAACAAAGAAAACATAAGCAATATGGGTAGCACAACAAACATAGAATGCAATCATGGCTAGGTAAATTTCTAAACTAAAGAATTCTCTCTGATAATAAACAGGCAAGCAAAAACATTTGTTATAAATATTTTATCTGTCATTGCTTGTTATTAGAGAGAGATGTTTAGTTTAAAATTTTAACTAGCCATGCATTCTATATTTGTTGTGCTACCCATATTATTTGTCTTCCTTGTTGCACTCATTAATATTGGTGTTTAGACTGAGTTTTGGATAATCTGTATAACTCTAAAGCTTATAGAACTATAATAGGAGACCTACAGAATCGGTGTTTTGTTACAGTCTATATACCGGGTGGGGCAATAGTGTGGGGAAATTCCATAACTCCTAAACGGTAACAGCTAGAAAAATCGTTTTAATACGAATGTAAACAGTGGATAGAGGCGCATCTAGAGAAATTATTTTCAAATACACAGGGTGTTGCAGAAAAGTGTGACACGCTTAAGGTAATTTTCTTTAAATAGAATGCCCCAAATATTTTTGCATATTTAACACCTCTCTTGGCAGGTTTATTCATATCTAAAATTCTAGCGCCATCTAATGACCGGTTTAGAAGTTATAATTTTTTTCACAAAAATTGAGTTTTACATTATCCCACTTAACAGTTTACCGCTTTCACGGCCGCAACTGTGAAGACGAATTGAAGTAGGGATTTTGCTGCAGGGGCTTGTAGAGTACTCTTCTTTAAAAGAAAATGGACCCACCATGTACAGGGTGTTCAAAATTAATTTTTAAATTTAGAGTACTTCAAAGCTAAAATTCACAACTTTTTCAAATGGAACACCCTGTATATTTTGTACCTTCGTGATACAGAATTAAATAACGAACATTTTTTGTATGTACGTCCCTATAGCTATCTGTAACCACTCTGATTTATTGAGAAAAAACTGCAAGAAGTACACAATTAAAAACAATTATTTATTTAGTTTTCAAGTGTGTTGGCTGTTTTTGTTCAACAAAACATTAAAGCACTTAGCAATTGTTGTGCACGTATGCAAAACATACATTTCTCGCAGTTATCGACCATCAGTGTTTAGTTCTAGTAGGTGTTTTAGTTTTTCAAAATGAACTTTAGTAACGAAGAACTTGTAGACATGACTTTTGTTTTGGGCGAGTCGGAAAGAAATTGTTTGCTTGCCTGCAGAATTTACCACCAACAGTATCCTGAATGGAGGCTCCCTAAAGTTCACAGCTTTCAAAACCTGCTCGATAGATTTTTGAGGACCGGCAATGTACAGTATGAAAAAAGTGAACGAATTAACAATGTTGTGAACGAAGAAAATGAGTTATCTGTTGTGCTGGCAACGATTGAAAATCCCCATGTTAGTCAGAGAGAAGTGAGTTCATTTGTAGGAATAAGTAGACGTTCTGTTGGTCAAATCTTAAAGAAAAATAAGTTTCATGCATATCACATTCAAATGCATTAGGAATTAACTGATGACGATTTTCTAAAACGCTTAAGTTTTGTAAATGGGCCATAGGTAAAATGCCAGACGATGCTACATTCTTCAACAATGTTTTGTTCACTGATGAGGCAACGTTTCGTAAAAATGAATTTGTTAACAGGCACAATTTCCATTATTATGCTACAGAAAATCCCCACTTTTTCAGACAACTCGATAACCAGCACAGATGGTCCATAAATGTTTGGGGGGGAATTATTGGAGAACATGTAATAGGGCCACATTTTTCTGATGGTACATTAACTGGAGCTACTTATCTTCATTTTTTGGAGAACTATCTGCCACAATTATTGGTGAACCTTCCTCAATGGATCCGAAATGGGATGTGGCTTCAGCAAGACGGTGCTCTACCGCATTATTTACATGCAGTAAGAGACCACCTAAATAATATCTACCCACATGAATGGATTGGAAGGAATGGACCCACTAAATGGCCTGCAAGATCCCCTGATCTTACAAAAATGGATTTCTTTTTATGGGGATATGTGAAAGAAATTGTTTATACAGAGACACCAACCACAATCCAAAATATGATGAATAGAATAATACATGCTTTTAGAAGTATTTCCCCGGCAATGTTAAGAAATGTATAAAGATCGTTCCAAAGGCGCATTGAAATGTGTGTCCATGCAAATGGGAAACATATGGAGCATTTGTTATAGTTTTTTTCTTTTGTTTTATTTGAAAAACCTTGATTTTCTAAATAAATAATTTTTTAATTGTGTACTTCTTGCAGTTTTTTCTCAATAAATCTAAAGTGGTTACAGATAGCTGTAGGGACGTACATACAAAAAATATTCGTTATTTAATTCTGCATCACAAAGGTACAAAATATACAGGGTGGTCCATTTGAAAAAGTTGTGAATTTTAGCTTTGAAGTACTCTAAATTTAAAAATTAATTTTGAACACCCTGTACATGGTGGGTCCATTTTCTTTTAAAGAGCACCCTACAAGCCCCTGCAACAAAATCCCTACTTAAATTCGTCTTCACAGTTGTGGCCGTGAAAGTGGTAAACTGTTAAGTGGGATAATGTAAAACTCAATTTTTGTGAAAAAAAAATTATAACTTCTAAACCGGTCATTAGATGGCGCTAAAATTCTGGATATGAATAAACCTGCCAAGAGAGGTGTTAAATATGCAAAAATATTTAGGGCATTCTATTTAAAAAAATTACCTTAAGCGTACCACACTTTTCTGCAACACCCTGTATATTTGAAAATAATTTCTCTAGATGCGCCTCTATCCACTGTTTACATCCGTATTAGAACGATTCTTCTAGCTGTTACTGTTTAGGAGCTATCGGACTTCCCCACACTATTGCCCCACCTGGTATTTTTCAAGTTATTAGAATAGACCCATAAATTTGTAACAATCAAACATTTAAACATGTTAGGCAACAATGATAAACATCACTAAGTTACTACAACTTAAAGAATGAAATAACTCTATATATTACCTAAATTATATATAACTTTCTTAAATCAATTAGAGGTTATATTTTGAATCATATTATGTTGTATTTAAAAAGAATTAAGGTAATATAAAATAGTTAACATAAATTGACAATTAACAAAAACTAAATTATTTTGCACTGTTACTACTAAGTTACTAACATAAATAAATAATGGCTTGCTCGAAAATCTTATAATTGTGGCTAGATTATAGAATTCATTCTACAGGAATAATTCAATCTATCGACAAGTACACCAACTCACTGTTCTACCATATGTTTCTAGATAATAAGTAACCATCGAATTACTTTGGCTGCTATAACGATTATTAATAAGGTAGCTATAATATGTATAGATTCTATGTAAACAATAACTACGAAACTGTAACAATTTAAACATTAAAAAAAAACTATTAACATGGGAAGTAGCTTAAACTAAATAACTTTTTTAATTATCTGAATGATTGCTAATCAGAAAGCATTTATGTTTACTCAATTCGTAAACCCAAACAAAACTATTGGATTATCACTTCCAATTTTTGGATTACTCAATTACATAAACAATAAAATAATGCAATAGATTTAGAACTGACTCTAAAGATGCACCTTGGATAACTGAAATCTGATCTGTATCTAATCTGAATTAGATTTTGATTGCACTAAGACTGAGTTTAATAGATAGGATCAGATATATTTGAGTATTCAAATAGTATCCATAATTGGAAGGAAATATGGGATTGATCTTGGAATATCTACGGAAAATATTAGAAAGTAACTTGTGATTAAGTCGCAGGCAGCATGCTAGAACATAATAGTACTATCATTTTAAGACTTCACTTGACACGTCATACTGCAGTTGAATAGTTGGTACATTTATTTCTTATCATTATTGTAATTTTTCAACTGATGTTCACACAAGAATCTACCGGGTGATTTTTTAAATTTCTGATCTAGTAAGTCGTGATTTTTACGCCGTATCGAAGGTCACCGAAACGTAGGGCGTAGCGTTGATCACACTGCTATTCCAAATGTCATTTATGTGACAAATTGACTACTTACTTTTACATTTATTAAACAAATTGATAAATATTTAAACAGTGATCATTTGCGAAACATGCTTTTACCAAAGTGTGCATTTTATTGCGAGTTTAAGTGCAATTTCGATGTGATTATTGACTTGAGAAGTTTAGGTTATGGTTACAACTCGCTTCAATTTTTATTCCTTGGATTTAAGAAATAGCAAGATTTATTCACAATTATAACAATTTACATTGTTAACACAATATTTATTCAAAATTCACAACAACTGTTGGAAATGTTGACCTTCAGCATCTATACACAAATTCACTATATATACGGAATTCAAAACACGAGGAAACAGTGAAGCACAAAAGACGGCAAAAGCGAGAACAACACTGGAGTAGGTTATGTTTATGTCAACATTTTTGAAATCTGACAGTTGTGACAAATCGAACGATTCAAACTACGCCCTACGTTTTCCGCATCTTTTGTTTTAAAATTATGTCATGGCTTTCTAGATCAGAAATTTAAAAAATCACCCGGTATTATAGATAGCACTTATTTTAACTATTTTGAAATTAACAATTTTTGATGACACTTTTCCTTCACTAAGTAATGTTTGTAAGTATGTTCTAGCATCTACAGCTGTCCATAAGTACAGAAATCTTTGATTAGATATTAGAATTTGAGTTTAAACATAAATGAAATTTCAAGTAAATATTTCTACAGGATGTAACAATTCAATAGGTCAATTTTTACACCATGACATTCTACAATGAAAACACAAAAAAGGCATTAACATTTTCTTCTATGATGGCTTCTTTAGCAGTTATGCATTTGTAGAAGTACTAAGCAACATTTGACTATAATGAGTCTACCTTAATATTAACGTGTAAAATATCAGTAGCAGGAGCCATACCAATATTTCTAGTAGGTAGTTTAAAAATCTTCTATTGGCTTAAAATATAAGCCAAATCCTATTTTACTAAATATATTAATGATACCGATTTAAGTAACTGTTATAAATGCAAGTTACATTAAATGTGCCTTACCAGGTCAATTGGGGGCTTTGGACTGTACATTGGCAGTATTATTGGATGTGTACGAACACATTTTTGCTGAAGGTATTGTAATGGAGTCTAAATCAATTTTTCCAAATTTATTCTACTTTAATAGAATTTACAATTCATAATTTACACTCAATTGTGGTGATACATCCATTCACACACTCACTATCTATTCTCGAGAAAGCTTAAGTTAGCAAAAGTCGGAGAAAATGCACTTATTATCAGAAGTAGAAAAACTAAAAAGTAAAGATCAAGAAAAAACATCGAAAAACTGTCTTCTTGATTAAACATGATGAGACTTCCAGCAATTTTGAGGGAGTGATGAAAAATTCAATGGACCTTTGAATTTTAATGAACATGAATTAGGGTGCACAATTTGTAATTGATCGACAATTTAAATCTAGTGTGTCATTAAATTCTTTTTTAGATTTACTCATTTTCGAATATAACAACTTCGACAAGATCTGGAAGAATCCATATATACTATAACGAGTTTGTCAGGGTATGTACGTTATTTAAGTGGTCCTTATAGCTGACGTGGTGCAAAGTTTAAGTTTAAGCGAAGAAAAAAATCTGACATTAATAGAATACAACAGAACATCGTGCTTTGGTTTGTTGGCTGGTGTTGAGTGGAGTATACACTAATGTAAATCTAAACCTGTTATTAATTTTGTCAAATTGTCATCTATAATTTTCACTTTACTAATAGATGGAGTATTATTACCTTTATTCTTGTTTTACTGAGTACATTTAATCATATTGCTTTTCAGAAGGGCTAGCCTAGATTCTGTTTAGTGCTTGTTGCTTTAATTTATTTAAATTAGTCTAAAAATCATTACTTAATAATAAATAACCTCAATGTAGCCTTAAAATGTAAGAATGTCATGGTGGATAGTTTTACCTATTGAATAGTATTTCTACTCACCTGGAATTAACACCAACCTCAGAGATGAGATTGATCATGAATTAATCGATGAGATTGATGTTAATTCACGGTGAGTATTTAAACCTGGACGATGTATGTGAAATTTATTTAGATTAGCCCTAATTGATGAGATTCCAAAAAAGTTCAAAACATGTATTGTTTGTAAATTTTACACTTCTGTCATTTTATAGGTTCCGCCTTTATTTTAATTAATTTTTAAATATAGTTAAGTTATAGTTAAAAATTGTTAAATGTAAAAAGACCACATTGTAAGTTTAAATATTATACATTTCCAGATTTGTTACAAAATCTGAAGGATCATATAACAAAGTTAAAAAAGAACGTTAAAACCTGCGGAATATCCGGAGATGGAAGAAAAGTTGTTTGCATGGTTTTAGATACGATATGTCACTGATATCCTCCGAAATTTTGGCCAAAAAGGCAATCTTTGTCCAGCACCGTGCGGTGCATACGAAACAGTGGAAGCAGTCGCAATACGACGATTGCGCTCGTACACATACGTCGTGTCACGACTGGTTCCACTATTTCGTATACTCTGCACGGTGCTGTGACTTTATAAAAGATGTTTTCAAAAGGATGATGTCAGGGCAAGTAAAGATTGGACACTTAATCTTAAAAAAGAAGCAATTTGCGAGTGCTAAAAATCGCGGGAGAAAAACTGTTCAGTGATTCGCATGCAGTGAAGCAAGCCATTTAAGAAACAGTTGCAAAGCGGTAGCTTTGCACTGGGTGGTAGAAAATTTGAAACAATTGTGATGTCGGAAGATTTAAAAGAAAAATCATATCTAACGTATTAAGTTCAAAAAACACGAAACCAGCAAAAATCACCGCTTTTTCTAATGACATATTAATGCGGAATATTATTTTTTGTGTTTTTAAAGCAGTTTTTGCGTAAATATTTTTGTAGTTTTATTTATTTTTAAATAAATGTTTTTGCAGAATGTTTTAATTGCATTTATTTACAAATAAAACATAGTAAACTTTACAGACGCGGTGATCCGGATTGCCCTTGTTTTAATTAGTCCGAATTAGCGAGACTTCACTATATATAGTATTGTTGGTATCATTGCAAATGCATTTCAAATTTAACTGGTTATTCCATTATTTACTAGCAGTGGAAACTAACCAGTATTACTGATGACACCGTGATTCATTGTACCGTATTGGTAAATACCAGGCTTCTTCCTAAGTAAATCTTATATTAGACTTTAATGTTTTAGAGTCCCATGGCAGATAGTATAGAGACAAACCCGGTCATCACAGAGAAAGCATACACCGAGAAACCATAACGGAGAAACCATAACCGAGAAACTATATTATTATAAATTAGTAACTTTGACAGATCTAACAGAGACAAAGGAGAATACATAGAATGGGGAAATAGAGAAAAAACCAACAGCATAAAGGACATGCTATGCAGGAGGTTAGGTTATAAGTAAGTTTGATAGATCTACTCCAGTAAGTAACGTGGCAATTGAGAGAGATTAACGCTAATGGCATAAGGACATGCTTTGCTGAATGAATATAAATATACTAATATTAATTAATTAAATAATTAATATTCTAATATTAATTAATTGAATAATTATTACTTCATATTGCATGTATTCTCATTATTTGTTATTCTTGTTAGTTTCCATTCTCGGTTTGGTTTTTCCGGTTGTGTTTTCTCGGTTTTGGTTTTTCGGTAGTTGTCTTTCTCAGTGATGACCTGGACCTTTACAAAGAGATTTAAAATAAACTTGAGACAATGAAAACATTCTAATATAGAATTGTTAACATTTATTTGACAGTTTGATTTAATATTATCCATTCACTTTGTGAAAAACTAAGAGTTGGTTTTATTTTTATAAAAGTGTCACCATAATAATTTGTATTATTTTAAGCTTATATAGCTAGTGATTGAAATATTATGCATGATTTTCTGATTATTTGTGTGTGATTAGAGTGTTCACCACTAACATGTCGGTTACTTTTTATTTCAATCGATCTTCTCAACTTGTTCTAAAATCTAAGAGTTTTTGACTAATGCATTGTATTATCATCAAAATGATACGTCTTTAATTTGTAATTTGCATAAAGATTTTGCTTATTAAACATAAAACCCAATTCTGCATTATTTAAATGTTTCATCTTCTTGTTTATTAGCAATTAAAAAAGTTGATTTTCGTCATCAAAATTTAATTAAACAAAAATAAATCCCGTTACAATAGCTGCATTATCTCAACTTTTTCTAAACACACATTTACTTCTTGTAACAACACTAATATCATAAACATATAGTTAAACTATTATAACACAATTATTAATTTAATAATAGTACTTAATACTGTTACTAATTAACATCCATTTCATGTAAAAGATTTTATAAGCCAGCGATTGTCAATCAAGTTACATTTATTTGATATAAAAAAAAAAGAAGCAAAACCCAGAAACATAAGTCTTAAGTATTATCATTCAATTACATCAAATGAAGTAACTAATACCGAAATATAAAAAAATATATTTAAAAATACTAAAATCAAAACATGGAAAATAAATTAAAAAACAAAAAGTCAAAACTCAATACTCTTATGCAAAAAAAACATAACCTTAAACAAGTTCCAATATGTTAATAGTTCCCTGGCTATTAGCTGCTACAACTACATTCGACTGCTGCTTCCAACAAACAGCAGACACAAACTCGTTCGGTTCATCTTCACGTCTTTCTTTTTCCAAAATGCCCCTCGCCACTTCAAACTTATAACTAAATAATTTTTTGGTCAAGCCTTTATAATATACATACAACGCATTATTTTCTGAACCACAAGCAACATAATCACCATCAGTTGCCAATCCAACAAAATTCTTCTCATTTACATGACCAATAAAAGAACGTAAACAATAAGGTGTATTAATATTCCACATTTTTAATTGTGAATCCGTTGATGCAGACACAATCTCTTCACTATTCAAGAACTTCACATAACTAACAGCTTTTTTATGACCTTTAAATACACCTACAGCTTCTTTCATATAACGCATATCGTAATAGTGAACACAATGGTCAGCACTACCAAAGGCAAGATGGTATGAACTGCGAGGATTAAATTTGACACAGCAAACGTTTGCTTTTGCTTCTAACGTTGCAATTGAGTGTTCGGCATTTAAAGAATACAATTTAACACGTGCATCATCTGATCCTGATGCTATTAAACGTGTTTCCACTTCATTAAAATCAACACTCCAGCAACGCTTCTCATGTTCCTGGAATGTTTTCGTGCGTTGGCCTGTGACTGCATCCCAAATTGTCACTGTACCTTCATAATCGCTCGATGCTAAGGTACCTAGTAAAAACATAGAAAGCAGTTATATGGTTTTGTTAAATTGTGTATCGTGCATTAAAAGTTCACAAAATTCAAATTTTCATTGGCTACTATTTGCTTTAATGTTACATTTTCTAGATGACAATTACTTAAGAAGTTAAGAAATCATTTATCAGGTGTTCGTCAAAAAAAGCAGAATTTTTAAAAAGTTTGATGTGTTACCACCGTGTACCTCATTAGACATTTGGGAGATCGTGAGAAGATTCGAGAAGAGAGTGTCAATAATAAAAATTCTAATTGTAAAAGAAAATGTGGTAAAAAAGTTGCAGTAAAAACTGTGCTTTTCAGATGGTTTAGAAACTCAAGAATGTAAAATGCACCCATCAGTCAAGGGATATGAATGGAAAGAGGTTCGAACTTTGCTTCAAGTTGATGTCACAAAGACTTTAAGCTAGTGATGGGAACTTGGATGTCGAGTGTCGTGATACTGTTCGTGGTCGTGACACTTGAAGTGTCGCGACACTTCGTGTCGAACAGTGTCGCTCTTATTAGAGTGTAATTCGAAGTTGCTTGATCATTCTTACAAAGAAATTAAAGGCAGATTTGTTGAACTGGCCAACAATCATTGAATAAGACGTACATATAAAACTATTTTGTTGTAGATTTTTTAGTTAAAATTATAAATTCATGAATTATTTGCAAAACATTAATTTAAAAGCCGAAACCTGAAAAGTTGACGCAACGCCTCCGTGGTTCGATGGCAAACCATGGCTTGCTAAACTGCACGGGCTGGTGGAATGCAAGATCGAACCCCGTTACAAGCATAACTGTTTTTTAAATTTTATTTGTTATTATTCTTTTATTCGAAAAACGTACAAGAAATAATACATTACAAATAAAAAATAAAGATACCCAATTAATAAGACATTGTCTTATTAATTGGGTATCTTTATTTTTTATTTGTAATGTATTATTTCTTGTACGTTTTTCGAATAAAAGAATAATAACAAATTATTTAAATTGTTTTGCAACTATTAATCTCACCGACTTTTATTCGAGAACGAACTAATAAAACTATTTTGTTGTAGATTTTTTAGTTAAAATTATAAATTCATGAATTATTTGCAAAACATTAATTTAAAAGCCGAAACCTGAAAAGTTGACGCAACGCCTCCGTGGTTCGATGGCAAACCGTGGCTTGCTAAACTGCACGGGCTGGTGGAATGCAAGATCGAACCCCGTTACAAGCATAACTTTTTTTTAAATTTTATTTGTTATTATTCTTTTATTCGAAAAACGTACAAGAAATAATACATTACAAATAAAAAATAAAGATACCCAATTAATAAGACAATGTCTTATTAATTGGGTATCTTTATTTTTTATTTGTAATGTATTATTTCTTGTACGTTTTTCGAATAAAAGAATAATAACAAATTATTTAAATTGTTTTGCAACTATTAATCTCACCGACTTTTATTCGAGAACGAACTATTTGGCATATTTCAGATTTCCCATACTAATTTTCTATAGCAAATGTTATGCATAGAACGAATGCGGTGTATAAATAATTTAATGTCTTTTAATGTACTTAATGCATAAATATATAACCATAACAGAATTTACTCATAAACCTAATTGTTTTTTAATCCCTAGTTTATGATTTACGTATTAGCTATGAATCTTGACTGCTCGTTTCAATTATATTATATGAACTAGCGCATGCATGATGTGTAAATGCGAAGTATCGTTAAAGAGTCGTGAAGGAGTCGACACTTCACACGGCTAATGGTTTCGACTCGCAAGTGTCGTGATACGCCGGTGGTATCGCGAACCCAACACTACTTTAAGCTCACAGATGCATGGTTAAATTGTTGGAAAGAAAGGTTCAATATATTCTTTTTCAATTTTTCTAGAGCAAATGTTTGTAATACATTATTTGTTAAATAAAGGCGATTTATTATTATTGTTTATAAAAAACTGCATGGGAGGAAAGGAAAGTTGCAGATAACATAGCTGCTGAAAATTAGATTAAAGATTGTCTGCCAGCACTACCAAAAGATTTCCAACCACATGAAATCTACAATACAGATGAAACTGGATTGTACTTGTACTTCACAGCATATTACGGTTTTGATAACATACAACATATCTGGAACAGATAAAAAAAAAAGTTATTGATGATTGGCAAATCAAGAAATGCATGTTGTTTTCAAGGAACATTTTTACCGTTAAAGTACAAGGGTAATTCATATGTATGACAAGCGAGATATTTCGCCAGTTTTTAACCGAATACTATTGCTTGAATACTATACAAAGACAACCAAAAACAAGCCAAAGATGTTGCGAAAATCATACCACTTATGACTGCTATTCATATGCTATAGAAAGCATGGGAAAATTTAAGAACTTGTACAATTGTCAACTGTTTTAAAGAGGCTGGTTTATTCATTTATGGTTAAAACGAGTCGTATTCAGATGTTGGAAATAGTGACTTTTTAGATATTGATTTGGATGATGAATTAATTTTTTTTTTTTCCTTAATAAACACCTACATGGTCTTCGAGATATTAAAACTAGTCACAAATGACTAACCAATAATTTGAATCTGATAAATCTTAATAACTAAACATTTATAAGCTAGAGTTCATCCAATGATGTCCTTTAGTTTGTACTGGCTGTGCAAAATACACTTATACTACTCACTCGCGCACAATGCTCTGCTTTTGTACAAAACACTACACAAGGTCAAAAGGTTTGGTCCTCTTCAGTCTTCGGACAAGATGTTGGTTATCCAGTAGCTGAAGGGCTTCTGCGTTGACGTGATGGTATAGTCTGGCCTGATGTTTGCCAGCGAACCTTTTTATCTCTTCTCGAACCATTGGGATGCCAAGATCACGATGGAGGTCCTGGTTGCGTAAGTACCATGGAGCATTTACCATGTTACGCAGCACTTTGTTTTGGAAGGTCTGAATTAGTTTTATGTTGGAATCTTTGGCACAATCCCAGAGTTGAATTCCATAAAGCCAAATAGGTTTTAAAATCTGATTATAAATAAGAATTTTATTGTGCAATGACAGCTTGGAATTTCTACCAAGGAGCCAATAGTATTCTTTGTATTTCATACCAAGTTCAGACCGTTTCTTCTTAACATGTTCCTTCCAGTGTAGCTTAGCATCCAAGTTCATACCAAGGTACTTAGTGTTGTTTGCATGAGGTACAATGTTACCGTTGATATTAAGCGTAGGGGGGTCCGTCAACCTTTTATTGGTGAAGTAGACATGGATAGATTTAAGTTCATTTAGTTTTATTTTCCATTTTATTGTCCAATCAAGAATTCTGTTATTAGCATTTTGCAGCTTAGCGGTAGAGGTTTCAGAATTGTGTCCAACTGCAAGCAAAGCCGTGTCGTCAGCAAATGTTGCGGTAGTCACATCTCTTGTTTCTGGCAAGTCACTGGTGTAAAGGAGGTAAAGTAATGGTCACAGGACGCTTCCCCGTGGTACACCTGCACTTATTTCTTTGAGATCTGAATATTTGTCTTCTTGTTTGATGCGAAATAGTCTGTCTGATATGTATGATGATAAAACTTCAACATATTGTTTTGGTAGCATTCTTTTTAATTTATGGACTAGACCATCGTGCCAGACCTTGTCGAAAGCCTGGGCAACATCGAGGAAGACAGCCGAGCATACTAATTTTTCTTCAAGAGTTCTCTAAATAACATCAGTAATTCGATGCACTTGATCGATGGTGGAGTGTTTCTGGCGGAATCCAAACTGAAAATCTGGAATTAAACTATTGTTTTCTATTATAGGCCGCAGTCTTTTCAATAGTAGTTTTTCAAACAGTTTCGAGATAATTGGAAGTAGAGAAATAGGTCTATATGATTTGACATCATTTACTGGTTTACCAGGTTTTGGTAACATAATTACTTCTGCCACCTTCCAGATAGCAGGAACGTATCTGAGACGAAATGCTGCATTGAAGATATAAGTAAGCATCACTATTCCTTTCTTCGGCAGTTGTTTAAAGATTTCTCCAGTAATGAGATCAAAACCAGAGGCTTTTTTAGGATTCAGATTAGTTTTAATTTCATTGGCCAGTTCTTTCGGCGTAACCAACATTATTTCTTCTGAAACTGAATCAAATGTGTCCTCAAGTAATACATCTGACTGGATTTGATTTGGTTTAAAGATATTGGCTAAGTGATCAGCAAACACATCAGCTTTTTGTTTATTACTACGAGCCCATGATCCATCTTCCTTCCTAATTGGTGGAATAGATGAAACAGGTCTTCTAATTCTTTTGGTGGCTTTCCATAAGGAATAATCCGTGGTTTCATCTGCAGACAAGTATATGAGATATCTTCTTATGGAGTCCTCTTTCAACTTCTGAATCTCTCTTTTAAGCCTCTGAGTTTTATTTAAAATAGTTTTATCCAACGGGTTTCTTGATGCTGCCATTTTCTTCTAGCCTTTCTTTTATCTTTGACCAATTCTCTAATCTCCAGTGGGTAATTATTCCCTTTGGTGATATATGTAATTCTTTGGTGTTGCTAGTCGCCGCCGATTGAATGATTCGGAGGAACTTCTCAGCTTCATTATCCAATTGGTCCTTGGACTTGAGATTGACATTCAAGTTGATATTATTACCAAGGTCAATTTTGAAGCTTTCCCAATCAGTAGTTCTATTAACTAATCTTGGCTGGGTTTCTTTTTTGATTATTCTTTCACTGAGTGTTAAAATAACTGCCGAATGATCAGAGTTTAGGTCGAAGTATTCCTGTACATCAACAAAGTTTGGTGACACTTTTCTTGTAATAAAAAAATCTAGCAAGTCAGGTATTTTATTTAAGTCTGTAGGCCAATAGGTGGTTTTGCCTGTAGAATGAAAATTGCAACTTGTTTCACCTATTGCCAGTCTAAGTTCTTTACCTTTGGTTGTGGTGAGGCGAGATCCCCAATCTACATTTTTAGCGTTATAGTCTCCTCCCAATATGAATCTCTCATCCATATGATGTATAAGTTCAAGATATTCCGGTCGTTTAAGGTTATATTTGGGTGGACAGTATACGGCACCCAAATTAAATTTTTGTTTGGTTGATTTGATGCCTACTACAGTAAGTTGTACTTCTTCAGATTGAAGGTGACGTTCTTCATAATGATTAATATTGTTTTTAATTAAGATTGCACTACCTCCTTTAGCTTGATTTCTTGGATGTATGCATTGATAGCATTGATGAATTAATAAGTTAGTTAAATATGCAAGAGTATCTGCCAGCTGTTGAAAACGACTCTGAAGAAGACATTGTGGTAAGTTTGTTAGAAAATGAATAGGTCTTGGAACAGTTGTTTGAAATAATAATTCAAACTTACATAAAATCGTACAATAATAGATTACTTTGCTGCTGATTTCGTTTCACTGTATTGTCGATTTCAGAAGAAACTGTTTGGGTGGGGAAAAATCAATTTCCTTTAAAAAGAATTAAATTTTGCAAGTCAGCATTACACAGTTGTTTTCACATTACACTAATCTAAACTATTTATCTGTGTTAGGATGTGACTGATGGTACTGTTACTACCTTAAAGATTACAAGAGAAATATGCAACTCAACAAGTGAAATAGAATGATTAATTCTGCCGAACTTAATGTGCTACCAGTAAAGACTGATTTTTACTTCAAAATAATTTTTTAATTTTTTCTCATGCAAGAAAAATAAAATATATTGGCATAAATTTTGCTTGATAGCCAATGTTTGAATTTTTAGACAATCAGCGCCAATGACAAAGTATTAATTAAGCTGTAAGGCATTTTCTAGTGATAAAATGGTTTAAACTGTTTACTGTTGTATTCTAGTGATGCAACGGTGACGTCGTACATGCAAGTGGTTCAAAGAGTTTTAAACCGAAGTGGAAAATGTATTTAAACCAGCAACTTACGCACTAACAGTCTTGTGATTTTGACATTGAGTTGTTTGGTTATAATATCAATTTGTAATTAGGCAGGTCAGAATTATACTTCTAACTTCCATTAGTTTGTAACTAAATAAATATATATTATGTAATTAGGAGATCAAGCGATACTTTAAATCCAAAAAGATGTATTATAACGCCGAGGCGCCAGCCGAGGCGTTATAACATCTTCAAGGATTTAAAGAAGCTTGATCTCCGTATTGCATAGGTTGTTTTATTTTATTTCGTATTTCAATCCTAATTTCTCCCTTTTAAAATTCATCCGAATTTATTCCATAAAGAAGCAAGTTGCCTGTCTTGTCTGTGTCATCATATGCGTAACCAAGGAGATAAAATGCAGCATGCCACGTGTGGCTATAATGCAACATCAAATTATTTACGTTGCCAACAACAACGGAGATCAAGATATACTTTATATTACTAATTGTGGTATATAAACAATTGTTTGAAATACGAAATGAAATAAAATTATTTATTACATATTACTGTATTACACACTTGCAGAAAAGTTTTGCTGATCAGTAAGTTATGTTTTACGTTTACGATTCTTTGAATAAACTACACCTACAAAGTAGTGATTCAAAATTCTTCAATCTAGCGACTTTCTTAAATGATGGCGTACTCGTTCAAGCAGGTTTAAATACATTTATAGATACAGTTCATCACTAGAAAACACTCTACCTGTATAACAGGTACTACTACAACAACAACATTACTGCCAAAATTTTATATAATTTTGTTGGTCCCAACTAGAGTTCCTGAATGTAAACTTTAAACGCTGTCATTATTTTAGAGTTAAGGTGCTTGCAAGACTTGTACACTTGTATTGTGCAACTACAAAATTGCAGGTTGTGTTCACACATAACCAAAAATAAGTCTAAAGTTGCTCCGTAGTAAATGAATGGCGCACCTTAAAAGTGTCACAAGCAACTTTTAACTTTGGAAGGGTATTCACACACAATCCTCCACTTTCGATGCGCCACTTTTCATAAACTTAAGCTGCAACTTCTGATAGATGGGCTAGACACGGTTATAATTTTTCTTGTTCTACCATTTTCATACTGTGAATATTGGGTTAACCATGGTGCCTTCAAATTCTATAGTGAAGTTATAAAATTTGTTCTGATGATGAAGTAAATACAAGCAGCTTCCTGCTTAGTTTACTGCGAATACGATAAAAAGGCCGTTTTCTTTTCTTTTCCATTTATTTTAGTTAATTCTAATGTATTTTGAGTATGGTATACCCTCCGATATACTCTGAAGAGTTCTTATTTTTTTACAATTAAATTTCTATTACAATTTAAACTTGAAACAAGTAGCTGTCAGTTTTGTAAAGGTGCATTTTAAGTTATTCTAAAAATTAACCATTTGCTTAATTCACTGGAAAATGTAGAATTTCAAAAAAGATATTGGAATTATATTTTTACATTTTCTCACAATACAATATTCTATTGTAGATGTGCCTGCTATAGTCAACTTAAAATTTCTGCAAAATTAAGTTTAAAGATTCATGTTATTAGCTGTGACAAGAAGCAAAAATTTACTGTTTTTGAAAATAAGTTCGTCTAATTTTTGGAAATTAGTATTTTGAGCCTAAAGAATAAAAATTTAAATCCAACCAAATTCTTAACAATTGAATTAGTAGTAAATATGTATCGTAATGTATTTAAAAAATAATTATTTACAGGTAAAGTTGCACTAAAACAGATGTTGCGTCACTTTATATAACCAACACGTCGGTCAATTTTTATATTGCGCAACTCCAGTATCTGAAACTGTTCAGAAGTGGCAATTTTAAAAATGTATGCAACTTGAAAAGTGGCATGCAATTTTTAAAAATTGGACAATTCTTTACTTGCAGCGGTATTCACACATTGCAATATCAGAATACAAGCCCGAGAGCACCTTTAGGACATAGATGTCAGAATCTATCTCTTTTAAGCCAAATCTAAGCTGTCTGAAACAGAGATACTTTTTTTTATTCTAGCAACAAAATTTAGTAGCCGTCAGTTACAAATCTTAGTTTATATATTTTCATACATGTACAGATTTTAATATACACATGTATTTTCTGTTTACAGAAAATTTTAAAACTATTACAGCATATCAAATATACTAGTTTTATAGTCCTATTTACGTCAATGTTATATGTATTAGGGTGGACGTTATTTTGCAATAGTTAAAATTTTTTAGGTCCCCCCCCCCTTAGATCTCTTTAAAATGTCAAGAAATGGACTGTGCAAGATTCCAACCTATTTGGTCAATATTAACCCGTACCATCGACAGGTTAAAGTTTAGATGGGATTTAACATAGGTTTGGTGCATTTCTAGAGACTTTGTGGCAAAGTTTTTTATCAGGCATCTAAAAAATGTTAACTTTTGCAAAATAACGGTCACCCTAATATGTATGTAATAGTTTTTAACTGTTTTTAATATACGTATTATTATTACAGATTCATATCATAGAGTTTAATTTAGTATCTATTTTCATGATTACCAACTTTCTGTGTGTTTCAAAATATGAAATGTCACTAGGAAGATTTGATATCGTTGATGTAACTCTAATTAACACAGAGTTCAGTTTATATCTAGGAACTCTAGTCCCAACTATACATTACTGACCCTTATTTGTCAATTTCTAGGTTATGTATGTCATTTTTAGTGTATCCTATTTTATAAAAGCTATATTGCAATATTGAATAAATAATTGTATCATACTTACCTTTATGATAACTATTCCAACTAACACAAGATATTTTCGAATTAGAAACCATCTCAATGCAGGGATAATGCAGATCAACAGATGATCTTATTACCGCTCCATAATCAAACACTTTTATACGTTTAGTAACACCAGCGATTGCAAAAAATTCATTATCCTTGTCAAATTCAATACTCGACACTATTGTTGAATTATTAAATAGATCACTGGAGTAATTAAGAGTAGCTAAAAGCCGTAAGCTATTATATCTTGAAAACTTAACTAGATTTTCTCTAAATTCATCTAATCCGGCAGTAGTTTCACTAGCAGTTTTTGTAGATTTATCGCCCTCTTTACTAAGAAATAAATCCTTGGATCTTGAAGAAAAATAGCATTGCACAAAATCATCAAAATGTGCATGCATACGTCGACGCCTGGTAGCCAAAGACGATAAACCTACATGTTTCCCAGATGTATCAGAACAACTCGGTTCATCTTTTTTAGTTGTGGAACCTATATTGTCAATAATCTCCATCATTTCCTTTTTCATAGCACTTACTGCACTAGCATCTCCTTCAGTTACAGAAGCAACTGCACGTTCTACATCTTCAAGAGTAGGACACTTGGTATGCACCTCTTTTAAAATTCTCTCTACTTCTTCAATATCATGATTAATTATAGAAACCTCTTTTACAATTTGATTTTTTTGCTCTTCTTTTTGTTGTAATAAATGTTTCAAAAATTCTAATAGTAATTTATTTTGAGCAGCACACGATTCCGCTTCCAATAACTGTTTACGCTGTGTTAAAACTTCTAACATTACATTGACATCAGGTAAAGTTAAATTTTGTGATTCAGTTGCCACAAAATCGCGTAAGCCATCAGCAGGACCAGGAAATTCACCTGAGCTATCACGACTCATTCCTAATGCTTCCAATCCGTTTACCCTCAGCTTATGTTTTTTAACTAAATCATTCAATAAATAATTTGGAAATATCATCTCCTCATTGGTAATAGTAGTATTACATTTTGGACAGCGTTTTAACGTCTCAATTGATTTTATTATGCAATTGTAACAAAATGTATGACCGCACTTTGTCATATGTGCTTCTTCGATTAGGTTGAAGCAAACTGGACAGAGTAGGTCGGAATTCTTTTCTTCAAACGAGCCGCTTACTGTGGGCCGTTGACGTTTCGGTGTACGTATCGATGATCTGTTTGTTGGCACTGCACTACCACTATGAGAAGAGGCAGAACTACTGCGACCATCCCGATTGCTTGCCATTGTTGTTGTTTAATGAGAGATTCGGAAAGTATTATAGGAAAGTAGCGACCGACCTGAAACAATATGTTTATTATCAGATTTCTAATCTAAAATGTGAAGGATTGATTCATTATGGATAAACAAAAGCATAAAACAGAAAAAAAAGTTTCAGGTCAGTTACTAACGAGGATGTGCAAGGATAGAATAAAGGTTTAGGTTAGAATTGGTAAAAAATCCTAGACTTTTCAAATCAAATTTAGTTTTGAACATTACAGATTTAACATACTTACAATTTTAACTTATTAATCAATTCACAATTAACTGTTTTGTTGAATTGCTCAGCAGCAGGTGTCAAGATTAATTCATCGTTAGATTCATCTGCATATACGCCAAGAACAAGACCCTTCTGAAATTTTGTTTAAAGTTACTATCTCTGTTAGGATATCTTATTTAAAAGAAACTTATTACTCTGTTAGCAGAAGTAGGAGAACATGAAAGAAGTCTGTAAGGTATGTGGGCTGGACTTAACCTAAGAAATCGGCTACACTTAAAAAAAACTGCCATGCCAATAGAATCACAACAAATATTTTATAAAATTAGAATATTTATGGAAACTTTTAAAATTAACTCAATAAATAGTATAGGTTATTTCAAAACGATAACGTTAAAAAAGTTTTTAAGTTCGAAAAAAATCTCCGGATGGGTTACGTCAAACACCCCCACATCATAAATTGATTTTGACATGATGCAGTATTGCCAAACTGTTTTAGATTTGAAAGATTAAAAAGGTCACAAAATGTATCTTTGGAATTTTTTTTTCAAAGAAATGTTTAAAAAGTATGCATGAAACGATTGTAATATCTCTTTTGCGCTTGTACCAGTATTTTAAAATAATGATACAAACAGATACGATGGACTCAGATGTTGCCTTCCTGCAGTTCTATCTCAGCTGCGCAAACGTTGCCAGATGTACTGTTTTATTACAGAAGCTGCAGAAAAACAGTACTTTTCAGTGCAGTTACTACAGCAGACTTTGTTGTATCTAAATACAAATACAGGTACTACTGAAAAAGATACCTAGATATAAATACATATGCTTTTTCTGTAAAGTACCTACATCAAAGGAAATCTATTAGTTTATGGGAAGAGTAACGATATACCTTTTCTAATTGTATTTCAGAAACTGACAATTGTATTCTAGATAGGTCAAATAAATTTCAGAAATGATCAGTTGTATTTCAGTTTTGTAAGTTTGATTTCAGAAAGCATGATTTGTATTTCAAAATGGTCAGTCTGATTTCAGGAAGCGTCAATTGTATTTCAGTTTAATCATTTATCAATAAAAATTTGTCAAATTGATTTCAGAAATCGTTATTTGTATTTTCGAATTCGTCAAATGTATTTCAGAAAATGTCAAAAATATCTCAGATAATTCAATAAAAGTTTTCTGAAACAAAACATGACATAATAAGCTGGTATATATTGTCTTGTCATTAAAATGATTTTGTTTGTTAAATTGTTTATACTATAATTGAGAATTTACGTTGTAAAACTTTCTTTAGTGTAGTAGTCTTTTTTGTGTAATTTAACATGTTCTATTTAAAATGACCAGGAAAAACACGCAAAAATGAATTGTGGTCGCTTTCTGGTATAATACACCTGTTCTAAAAATATACATATGTATAGATATTATATAATCTGAAATAAAATTTACTTTTTCTGAAATACAAATGACGTTTTCTGAAATTAAATTGATTAATCTGAAATATAAATGACACTTTCTGAAATTAAATTGAATAATATCAAATACAAATGACGCTTTCTGAAATCAAATTCACAAAAATAAAATACAAATGACCCTTTCTAAAATAAAACTTACAAATTCTGAACTACAACTGGAAAAGGTGTAAAAGGTTTAGTAAATTTTCTGGTGTAAAAGTAACAATCATGTGAAAAATCAAATATCAAAAATAATATATTAGTAATAATATGTTGGTTTCTGTCAAACTTTTACTTGATATTCAAACGTTAAAAAGTTATTCAAATTTATTCATATTTTGCAGCACAATGCTAAGGCTGAAGATGGAATATCTATACATATACAACGTTTAAGATGCATTAACGATGACTTTTTTAAATATTGCGTAAGTAGCCATGAAACAAACACAGACAATAATGGGCATTTACGATAATTAGCGAACTCCACAGTGGTATGTATCAGAGCATTTGTTAATACATATCAGCTCTAACCGACCGCGTTTGTTAATTGCACTGTATATATGTATACAGGGTTAGTTAAAAGTATGGAGACGGTGATTTATTATCATTAATATTCATTTTAGAAAATAATGTTCTATACAAAAGTTTTTTAGGAAATTTTTATCTACATTTGCAATGCCATCTAGATGTTCATTTAGATAAACAGGCAATTGATTTAGGTAATGACATTTGAGACTACTTAAAAATTCTTTTTCTTCAATTGTTTTTGAGTTACGCCTTTCCAAGATTTTTCTAAAATGGGAATCTGTTAATTTTACGCTACCATTCGATAGAACATTCTTTTCTCTTTACAATAGTATTAAAATTTTTTTATTTTATTTTATTTTAATAACATTTTTTCAAGGAAATGCCGCTTCAAGTATTTACGAATAGTATGTATATTTAAGATGAAACTCGCCATTGTTAATTTTAACAGCAATAAATTGCATACATTTATGGCATACAATTATTGTATTCAATTTTTGCTGTTAATATTAGCAATGGCGAGTTTAATTTTAGATGTGCCTACTATTCGTAAATACTTCAACCGGCGTTTTTTGAAAAAAAAATGTTATTAAAATGAAATAAAACTAAAAAAAAAGTTTAATCTACAATAAAGTTTAATTAACCAATAAAAAAAATGTTCCTTCGAATGGTAGCGAAAAATTAACAGGTTCCCATTTAAAAAAATTCTTCGGAACGGCGTAACTCAAAAGCAATTGAAGAAAAAAATTTTCAAGTGTTCTCAAATGTAGATAGAAATTTCCTAAAAAACTTTTGTATAGAACATTATTTTCTAAAATGAATATTACCGATAATAAATTACGTCTCCATACTTTTAACTGACCCTGTATGTACACCGGTGTGTACTAATACACCCGGTACCCGATGCACAAATTAGGATATGCTTCAACCTTTGAATATAATTCAAAGACTTCAACTGATACCTACAAAGGACAAACATCAATAATATATATTCGGAGGATATAGGATATAGAATATTGGCTTTCTGTCGGCTTCTAATTTGTCATACACGCTCGGAAAAAGCATAGTTTTTAAACTCGTAATGAAATATACTATTTTAAAATATATGTGTTGAACATTGCACAGAAAAACGGAAATTGCAATAAGAGCAAGCCAAATCGTAATTCGTAAATCATTCCTGTTCAAATTCTTTAAAATCTGATTTCCAATTGAACCGTGTTTTATTTGAATTCATACAAACTGCAACATTCAACTCCCGCGTAACGATACCTCAGAAGCTTTCGCTAAAAATATCTATTGCATGATAACGAATTTGTCTAATAACATAATACAAAAATAACGAATCTCGATATTATAATCAATTTTGATATTCTATAACGTTCGTTATCTCGTCAACAAAGTCTTACGAAATAAGTTCTTTTATGTTTATTTTACTAAATCATTTAATGGTTAAGAAATCGATTGTAAATGATCTCTATTAACAACTGCTAATATAAAAAATAAATATAACTACGAATTGAATTATTAATGAAGAAGGATAATTTTACAGCGGTCTTATTAGTCCATGATCTTGGCTCAAGAGCTCCAGATTTACAGGCCCCACCTGCGCTTGTGAAATTACAAACTTGGCAATGCCGCAATTTTCGATACAATCTATAGGTTAGAATGAGAAAAGTAAAAGTTAGGTTAAGTTGGTTAAGTACAAAATACAAAATTTTAAGTTCAACCTACTTATAGTGTATGAAAAGTGGTGTATTTCCTAGAATCTATGGTAATGTTCAATTCTAATCAGTTACTGTAATCAGAAATTATTATCTCAACCATTATACATGTTACTTTTATTACAAATTTTAGACGATTCATTCAACAACATACAATGAGTTCTTATCGAGACCAAATAACTCCGGAAAGTATTCGAAACGTCTGTATACTAGCTCATGTGGATCATGGAAAAACATCGGTTGCTGATTCTTTATTATCTTTAAACGGCTTAGTTAGTAAAAGAAATGTTGGTTCGACTAGATTCCTGGATGATCGTCAGGATGAACAACTTCGAGGTATCACAATGAAAAGCAGTGCTGTGTTTTTAACAGATGTATTAACAAAAGAAGAAGGTTTAAAGGCTACAACACCTGTAATTCTTAATTTAGTAGATACGCCAGGGCACATTGATTTTTCTACAGAAGTAACAGCGGCTGTGCGAATTTGTGATGGAGCTATAATTGTGGTAGATGTAGTGGAAGGAGTCTGTGCACAGACAAAAGAAGCAATTAAACAAGCTTATGATGAAAAGTTAAAAATGATACTTTTAATAAATAAAATAGATCGTCTAGTTGTCGATTTAAAACAAGAACCCAAAGATATGTTTAATTCGATTTTACTAGTAATTGAAGACTGTAATGCGTATTTAGCATCGCTACATCATTTAGATCTATCCGCTCAAGAAAATGCTGATGATGAAGATGATAAGCCCGATTTATTTTTTGCCCCAGAAACAGGAAATGTAATTTTTGCCAGTGCGATCGATGGTTGGGGTTTTACACTTCGACATATTGCAAAAATGTATATGAAAGTTATCCACGATGAAGACGAAGACAGTTTAACCAAAAAGTTGTGGGATTTTGATTGCTTTGTTAGTTCTAAAGATAAGCAAATAAAAGGAGGGGCTATTTTAATGAATAAAACAAATCTGTTTGTTCAATTAGTTACTTCTACATTACACCATGTATACACAAGTATAGTGATAAATAAAGATGTTTCTAATATGGAAATGATAATTAAGAAACTAGATCTTAAGAATGTTCCGTCTTATGCATTGCATAGTGACTTTCGGATGAAAGCTCGAGTTATCTTAGAAGCTTGGAAACCGTTATGCAAAGTTCTCTTACTTCAGTGTTATTTAATCTTGCCATCACCTTTACGGCTGTCCGATGAAAGAATCAATTATTTAATTAATAGTGAGCATTATTCTAATAATCCTGAATTAAGTGAGCATATAGAAAGCAATAGAGTTGCACTTAAAAATTGCTCAACGGATGGACCAGTAGTTGCTTATATATCTAAAACATTTGCATTAAATAAAAGCCTTCCTCATAATAATAACAATCCCACAGTATATCCCAAACCAAGATCAGAAATTAATTTAAATAAAGATTCTGAAAATGGAAAAGAGAGTAACTCTGATGGTGATGAAGCTAAAGCAGAACAAGCATTGACGAAATTGTCTCTTTTGGAGAGAAATGATGTTGAAATCATAGCTTTAAGTAGAGTTTTCAGTGGACAAATAAAGCCTGGCCAAGAACTATATTTATTAAATTCTATGTTTGATTTAATTGAGTATTCTTTATCAAATAACAAGGAAGACTATTTAAAAAAATGTGATTCTGTCAAAAAGATAATCGTTACAAGTATATATTTATTATTGGGACGCGAATATCGACAAGTGAACTGCATATCAGCTGGTTATGTATGTGGAATAGCAGGCTTAAAAGGTGTTATTTGTCGAACAGCAACGTTATGCAGCTCATTGTACACTACTCCAATTATAGAACAGTCTGCAATGGAGCCTATAGTTTGTAACGTGATAAGTCCTGTACAGGCAAAACATTTGACTCAATTAAGGGAAGGTTTATCTCTATTACAACAAAGTGATTCATGTGTTAAAGTAATATTGAACGAAGCAGGGGAATATTTATTGCTGACTGCAGGAGATGTTCACTTGGAAAAGTGTCTTGAAGATCTTCAGAGGAAATTTGCATGTGGTGTTGAATTTACCATATCACCCCCGATCTATTCTTTGAGAGAGACGGTAGACCAAGAAAATGAAAATGAGTCTATATTTTCTAGTACATCAATTAGCCTATCAGATTGTTGCACTTTAACGGTAAAAATTACTGCTCTTCCTCTCCCACAACAAATTATAGATGTTATTAAAGCACATTATTCTCTATTAAAAGTGATTCAAGAGCATCAGGTGTCAAGTAAAGTTGATATATGGACTCGATATGAAAGTAACGATTTACAAAATTCTGCAGAAAAGAACTTTAAAGATGAATTAATTCGCGCTAGTGTTGCCCGTTTGAAATTACGTTTTAATGAAGCTTTTTCCAATTGTAAGAATGTATGGAAAAATAACAAATGTGAAAATGTTTGGAGAATTGGAAATGTAAAAAACAATGTTAACTTATTATTAAATTGTGTTTCAGATTATACATGTAATATTTTCAACACTCCTAATGAATGTGACAAGCGAATCTTTCTTGATAACTTTATAGTCAATGCCTTTAATATGTGTTGTAATGCAGGACCACTTTGCGAAGAACCATTAATGAATTGTGCTTTTCTTGTAAATACATTGGGTATATCTGGCGACTTAGACTCGACAACTTTGAGAAGACCAGAACAAGCAAATCACTTGATACAAAGCTTGCATTCATGCTTTCGAGATGCATTTCTGAAACAAAACCCGTCCCTTATGGAACCTATCTTAGCCACAAATATACAAACTGATGCTCAAGGTCTAGGCAAAATATATTCTGAAGTACATAAACGATATGGAAAAGTTGTGGAAGCACTGAATTTAAATGAAGAACGTAAAGTTTTTACTGTAAAAGCACAAATACCAGCTGTAGAGAGTAAAGGGTTTGCAAATGATATTAGAAAAATAAGTTCTGGCGGAGCCAATCCTAGCTTGCAATTTAGCCATTATGAAATTGTTGGAGCCGATCCGCCTAAACCAGGCGCTGCTGAAGATTCTGATGAGGAAGTAGACAATTTTGTAAGAGCCAGAAAGCTTAGGAATTTAGTACGTCGCCGTAAAGGGCTTGCTATTGAAGATGATCAAGTTGTAATTCACGCAGAAAAGCAGCGTACTTTGAAAAAATAATAAAATAGTTTACATTATTGTTGAAAGAACTTTTAAGAGAATTACTTGAGTTGTCAAAGATTAAATTATTTTATTAATTAGTATTTTGTATATATAAATAATACAAATAGTACAGAAACAGAATAGATATAAAATTTTTATAAATATGTTTTTATTAAATTATATTTCAATAAAAACAGTAATTGTTTAGAGTTTACTTCAATAAAACTTGTGAAACTTTAATTAATCTTTGTATTTCCATTATATTTAATAGTAATTGTTTAAATTTTAATAAATTAATATTAAGTTAACCTAAACGGAGTGGTGATAATCAGTACAGCCCACGGAACAGGACACTTTGTATATAAGTGTACAAATTCAGAAAAAGTATTTAATTAAATATAAATAAAATACATAAATGTATAACTGGAATAACTAATAAGTACTTTTAAATAATCAGAATTAAATATTTTTAAATACAATAAAATTTTAATTGATTTTCTTTTTAATAGATACGTCTTTATTTGCATTTTTTTTCACTTATTTCTCATTAAAAAATTGTGGTACTTGAAGTCATAAATATAATAAAAATTATAAATACTTGATAATAATTTATTTCAAAGACTGCATAAGACATGACCGTGTGGGTAATGTCAAGCATTAGTGACAGACGTTCAGAACATGATGTATCGAATTACATAAAAAACATTAACAGCCTCACATACTATGCTACTGTTCCAAACTGAAGGCATCAACATTAGTATATCGCTTATTATACGAGATAGAAGAAAGGTTAAAAAGGAAATTAGGAAAGGTAGAATTTCAAACTGATTTCAGATATTGTCTGAAATTATTAGAAAACGGACATGTGCTAAAATTTGACTGAGAGGTGTTTTGAATTTGAACCTAGACTTATCTCTGCCAGAAAGTGCAAAATAGGTCAAATCCACCCTGTTTTACAGTAGCTATGTTAGAACAAAAGAAATTTTAATTGTGAGCTTTATGCTTTCGTTTGTTATTTAGGATATAGAATTGGTATTACTAATAGAAGTCTATTATTAAAAAAATTAACGTGTTTGGAAGGTCAAACCAACCCGCGCTAAAGGCAAAGGTGTTTTGGTGTGCCTCTCAAGTGAAGTATAATACGTTTTTGATAACGTTCTTTGTCTAAGTTATTCTTGTTTTTTACTAAATGGAAATAAAAAAAAACGCTCTTTTCGACTACACAGTTATTACAGTATTCTTTGAATTAATTTGAACTAATATTACTTTAACAGTATATGAAAATAAAATCCATTATTGGATCTTCAAGGACAGATGTACGCTGCATTTTTGATGTGCACTGAGTTTTAATTCGAAAACAAAAAAAAATACAAAACACAGTGGCATGTAATAAATAGATCCTTTTCTGACCATCATTTTAAAAAGAATGAAAAAAAGACGGACATTTCAACTGTATGGCACGTGAATACTACATCTTTCTTTTCTTGAAATTCTGAGGATGTAATTTTTGGCATGTGAAATTTACGTAATTTTCATGCAATATCGCTACTTGCGGAACACGTTAAAACCTTCCTAGAGATACCGTGAGATACCATAAAGCAAAACTGAAGAACTGTTGACAAGACAAGACTAATCAGGAACTAGTTGAGAATAGTTACAGGATATTTAACAGGGCACACATCTATTAAAAAACACCTGAACAATATGGGACTGACTGCAGGCTATGCGGAAAGGAATGAAACAATATAACAGTGCTTCACACTTGCATAATATATGGTTCTATTATGTGAGTGTGAAGCACTGGCTCGCAAAAGATAAAGATAAACTATCCCAGTAAACAAAACTGTGACATTTACTTGTCTGCTATATAAAAATCAAGTAAAATGAGTTATATAAACACATTTACATGTAATTGTAAATTTGGTGATATAACACTTGCTATATATTTCCGATATTAAATGTTTTATGTAGAGTCTGGTGTTTTCAGATTTACATATATGCGATATTAATAATGTGATTTGTATTTTACGTCACACTTTTTACTAGTTAAATATATAACTATTTAACCACTAATTTGTTTGCAAAGTGCGGGAGAAAACATTAGTAGCGCGGGTACCACCTGATCGTGCAGACGTGTGTTAAATCGTGATCGCCCATTGTTTTATGTGTATGTTGAATATAAAAATATTAAAATACAAAATAACCAGTTTTATTTCTGTAGCGGAAACATTTCGGAAGTGGAATCAACAGCCGCGACAAATTTAATTTCCAGTGAATTCATATTTTATTATGAAGTGAAACGTATTTTTAAAATGGCGATAACTGATTAAACGTATTTATTGTTTATTAAAACGTTTCAAGGCAAAATATATTAGGCCACTGTAAATTAATACCGTAAAAAGGTAGATTCAGCAAATTATTTCAGCAATGTACGCGTCATATCATTTAATAGGAATCGAGAAGTTGAATGACCTAAAACCGAATGGCATAATTTGTTAAAAAAACCAGAAATAATCTTAAATCAGTTGGCATTTTGTTAATGTTGGCATTAATGTTGTTTATACATATCTTTTGATTTTTTCCTATTTTGTTATATTGCATGCTATGTAATAATATAATACTGATTTTTCTTCTATAATAAAAGTTATCAATTAATAACTAATCTTTTTCTTTTTTAATAAACAAAATAAATAAAAATGTTCTGAGTTTTGCATGCTATGTAATAATATAATACTGATTTTTCTTCTATAATAAAAGTTATCAATTAATAACTAATCTTTTTCTTTTTTAATAAACAAAATAAATAAAAATGTTCTGAGTTTTTCTTTTTCTTATAATTTTACTATTACAGGAATCTTAAGGAATCTTTACTATTTTAAAGAAATAAGTTATCCTACACAAAGTGGAAAATCTGAAAATTGTTGCTTTAACTTAAAGATCATGTTGCAAAGGGATTACAGGTAAAAGCGATTTTATATATGATAGAACATGCTCATAATTAAATAAGCGTAAGATATACGGCGCTTTGTGTATATTTATAATACAGATTGTATTTTACATATCTCATATGTAGGTATTAACAGTGACATAGAATTTATGTAAATAACGCTCTCCAGATGATTTGAATTTTACTTAGCTGCTACATAATAATGTAGGTCTTGTTACTCTCAGTTACGTAAATAATATGTTGCTGTGTTTGCTGGTATACTGTGGAAAATGAAAATTAATCCAGAAAAATACAAAACCCAATCAGTCAAAGACCTGTACAAGATGATAGGGAACAGGCATACTGGAATGGGTCATCTAATCCTGGAAGAGGCACAACAAGCCAAATGGCCGCAGTACTCTGGGGAACGGCTCTAGACAAGGCCGCTCCCTATTTCTTTTAAGAATTTAGAAATACTATTTAATTTTGAAAAGTTTCTTATGGCCAGTTGGATAAATTTTTGTTTTAAACAGTTTTCAGATTGTGGCGCCATCGGCTGAGTTCCGTAGTAATTATTTCAATAAATCCCTATTCGCCTTCCTATAGCCTTCCTTGTGAGTTGTTAAATAACCTCCTAAAGCCATCACCTATAGATGGTGTGCTCGAAGAGATAATGAGGAAACTATACGTTTATCGAGATGAAGGAGGTTAGGGTAAAACAAAGTTCATTTAATTCCCTACCAAATTTGTTGGAATGATTTCTCGTATCTCGCCTTCATTCTGTGTTATCGAAGAAAGAAGACATGGATCAATAATTTGAACCAGTAAATTCGCTCAAGGAACTTTCAGACGCAACTTTTTGTGGTCTCATATTCTTTATGAAAAAGCTGAGAAAAATTGTAGTCCAATCATCTTTTACCTTAGCGTATCTTCGGCCAAAGTCTATCAGGCAATATTATCGTTGTTCTTGGTGCCAGTTGAATGAAGATTTCGTATTGGCTTGGACTACTCAATTTTCTTATCTAACCCAATACGTACAGTATGTTTCGATCTTTTGAAAATCCTGATTTCCTTTATAAGATCTTGGTAGCGAGCAGTTTTATATTCTAAGCTTGCGTGACGTAAGGGACAAGATAGAAATAACTAGGTAACGTAACGAAAATAACTAGGTTACATACCTAGTTATTTTAGTTACAAAGTGCACTGTCACGTCAACTATTAAGCTCAAGGTCGAGATTTAAAGGGCCAAGAGCCTGAAAATTGACAGCGTAGGCGTATCGAATAATATACTATTTTTTGTATTCGTTTAAACAAAATTGTAAGAAGAATTGGGCATTTACGATAATTGGAGCGGTTCACTCCGGTTACTATTTCTGTCACTTTGTTTCTAATGTCAATAACAGTGACAGAAATAGTAACCCGGTTAATCCGATGCAATTATCGTAAATGCCCATAATTTTATTTATTGTAAATCTTAAGGTTAATTTTAACAATGTTAAATAAATATAGATGGCGTTGTACAACATCGGTAGAGTTGATGTTTCTCAGATAACAAGTCAAGTGGGTTTAGATATCCCAAGTCCGATGTCCCTGTGAATGACATCAAAATGTCTTCGATATGGGGTATAGCTGATGAGTAGTTTTTAGCGGTTGTTTTTGCTGTGTTTTAATGGTGATTGTAATTTTGACAGATTAAATTTAATAATCCGTGTTAATATTTATGATAATTCTAAGTAGAACATTTAGATTTTATAATTTTTAAAATGTCAGTAAAATGTAGTCATTAATATATTCTTCTCAATAATATGTTTACTGTATTGGTGTTCGTGGATGTTCGGGAGACCACACGACGTTCACCCATAAAACTGGCTGTCTTCTACCCTATCCTTGTTTCCTTGGAAACTGGGTAATGGATGAAGCTGTCAGGTCAAGTGTGTGGTAGAGAAATTCGTGAGAATTCTCGACGGTTACTCATACCGATCAGGGGGAGCCCTGGTATATGATACCGGTGTGGGCGGATTCGAATCTCGCCTTGGATAAGGTCATTTATGGTCACCAATGAAACCCGCTGTTTGACCGAGGTCATTTATGGTCTCCAACGGAACCCGCTGTTTGACCGAGGTCATTTATGGTCATCAAAGGAACCCGCTGTTTGACTGAATTCTATGTGAGGAGAAACGAAGTGAGGTTTATCCCGAGCAGATGGGAAACTGCATGCCGCCAGGTAAATGTGCTTAGGAGCTATCCCGACCACCCTATGATCCGGACTGCAGACGGGTACAGCGGTTGGGAGAAGCTCTGAAAGTCTTTACACTTAAGGAGAGTTGAAGCGAATACATAGCCTCTCACAATCAAGACAACTTCACCTTAACGGGTACACACTGGGAGTCTATAACGTGTAGACTTAAACGAAGCTCTGTCGAGGGCCCACCAAGCTTATAATTTGGTAGATCGAGGTGGCAAAACCATTTAAAAACCAAGTCCTGCCACAATTGAGGTTGGATTTGATCGGGCAGTGGCCCCGACCCCTGTCTCGGGGAGGAGCTTATGAAGGTATGAAAGAGGACTGGAGGGCTCTCTCTATTCAACTGAGTTAAGTTGGGGAATAGTCCTATTGCTGGACGAGGTACTTACCCCCGTATGAAAGATGACGGGAGGGTGCCGGCGGGTGAGCACGTGTTAAGTCAATCGCTCCGGTACTAGCCTGGATAGCTAGTAGAGGGTGGATAGGCAACCTCGCTCCGACCAGTGAGCAGACTGGGAGCAATTGCGCGCTGATTGGGCGTATCCCAATCACTTCCTCTTGGAAGGAACGTGGGGGTATGTTGATACGGGTACCCCACGTAAAACAAATTATAATAATCTGTATTAGTGATTATACATATTGTAACAGAGCTACCGCATAACTTCTTTTAACAAAATGCCGCGAGAGTGCAGATTAATCTTTGGCTCGTCCTAGTTCTTTCTCGTTGTATGTATCTGACAAAATGAATACCTACAAAAGAGTATTTTACTCTAAACAATACAGATAAAAACCACAGTTGACAACAGTGTTCAGTGGTTTTAGGGATCATTTTTATAATAGCAGTTGGTATTACTATTTTCTTTTTGTTACCAGTGGCGAGTGGCTTACCTGTAGCCTGTAGTATTGACAAATACGAAGTTAACCAAAAATAATTATTTAATTTTTAACCATTTTCGTAGTGACAACAATTAATAATAGAAAACTTGACTTTTATTAGTTAACTATAATTTTATTTCGTCATGTACTATTTATAATTGCATTGAAATATAAATTTAATAATAGTTACAAAATGGCAACAAACACTCAAGGGATGACAGTCTCCCAAATTTTACGTTCTAGAAGTGAGTTAGACGATGAACCGAAGAAAAAATCTCGAGAAGATTGGAGAAAAGCTAAAGAACTAGAAGAAGCTCGTAAAGCAGGTACAGCACCTGCTGCGGTCGATGAGGAAGGCAAAGACATCAATCCTCACATTCCGCAGTATATATCAACTGCGCCCTGGTATTATGGAGCAACAGGACCCACATTAAAACATCAACGACCACAGCCAGAAAAACAACAAACTTTCTCTGCAATAGATGATTGGTATAAGCGCGGCGTTGACGCAGTAAGTTTATAACTCGTTATACAAAGACTTATTTCTATACATAATTTTTTTTATTTTAGACAAAACTTGTAACAAAGTATCGTAAAGGAGCATGTGAAAATTGTGGTGCCTTGACTCATAAGAAAAGAGATTGTATGGAACGTCCTCGCAAAGTAGGGGCAAAATTTTCAGGAGCTGAAATAGCCCCAGATGAGTATATTCAGTCTAATTTAGCGCTAAGTTATGATGGAAAGCGGGATCGTTGGAGTGGATACGATCCATCAGAGCATAAAGCCATAATTGAAGAGTTTCAAAAAGTTGAAGAGGCCAAGAGGCAGTTGCGTGCTGATAAATTGAATGCGGACGATAAAGCAAATGATGATGATGCTGAAGAAGAAGATGAAGATAAATATGTGGATGAAGTTGATATGCCAGGAACAAAAGTTGACAGCAAGCAACGTATTACAGTCAGAAATCTCAGAATACGTGAAGATACAGCCAAGTATTTGAGAAACCTGGATCCTAATTCAGCCTACTACGATCCTAAAACTAGATCTATGAGGCAAAATCCAAATCCACAGAAGGAGGATGATGGGTAGGTATTGAGCATTGCATGCAATGAATTTAGAACTGATTAATTCCATGCACACGAAGATTCTTGATGGTGGAAATAGTTTATGTTTAGTAGGAGTTATTACTGCAAAATAGTTCTACAAACTTTTGATATTTTAATTTAAAGTTACATTGATTTTAATTAACATTAGGGGAATGTCAACTGTGCCTGAGCTCTATGTGTAAAAGCAAACGATTTGTAAATTTACATATCATCAGCATAAGCTTGTACTTTGCAATACTGCAGAGCTTTCGAAATATCGGAAGTATATACAATAAATAGTAGGGGACCTAAAATAGAACCCTGTGGGACACAAGACGTGATAGAAAATGGATTGGAAGATTGATTGTCATTATTAATAATTAACAATCTATCCGCTAAATAAGATTTAATTAAATTAACAGTCAATTCTTCAAATCCGTAATAACTTAATTTAGCACAAGCAAGTTGATGATTAATTGTACCAAAAGCTTTTGAGAAATCAAGCAAAATTAATGCAGTAATAGTTTTTTTGTCAGTTGCATCTGTGATATAATTCGTGACAGTAGCTAGAAAATCAATTAAAATGAAAAAATTTGTTTTATCCTTGGGGAAATTGGCATAAGTTTTATGATGCTGCTCGTGGACTATTAGAATCCAGTGGCTAACGGCCTTGAGCACCCCTGGAATCTTTTTAATAGTCAAGTCTGGATCATTTATGTATAGTTGCAGTAGAAGCAGAAACCGAAACATTGGTATCCCTTAGAAACCCGAAAACTTTTGTAGTAATGTTGTATTTATTGCTCTGCTAAATTTTAAGTGATCCATCCTGTATGTATTTTACCAAAGTTAAAAATGAAGGATCATAGCCTGCTCTATTAGTAGCTAAAGTAAATGTGCGGTACCTGCCAATGTTACAAATACTGAATACATTTATTTCTAGACAGTAAATTTACTCTAATTATTGTATTAATTGTATTATTTGCCTCAGGTATGGTGGAGAAAACTTTGTACGTTTTAGCGGTGATACTCAGAAACACTCCAAAGCTCAACTTTTTGCTTGGGAAGCATATGAAAAAGGTGTAGACGTACATCTTTTAGCAGAACCGACAAAATTGGAATTATTACAACAAGAATATGATAAGAAGAAAGACCAATTCAAGTCACAAGTACAAAAAGATGTCTTAGAAAAGTATGGTGGTGAAGAGCATTTACAAGCACCTCCAAAGTCACTTCTTTTAGCACAAACAGAAGATTACACAGAATATTCTCGGTCGGGGAAAGTTATCAAAGGCCAAGAAAAGCAAGTTATAAAATCTAAATACGAAGAAGATGTTTATATTAATAATCACACAAGCGTATGGGGATCGTATTGGAAAGGTGGCCAATGGGCATATAAATGCTGCCATTCGTTTATAAAAAGTTCTTATTGCTTAGGCGAATCTGGCAAATGTGTGGATGTAATAACAGTTCCGCAGCCTACTAAAACTTCAGAAGCAGTTCTAGAGATAAAGAAAGAAGAATTATCGCAAGAATCCTCATCTAATTCTAGTTCTAGTGAAGAAGAGGAGAGTAAAATTAATAGTCAAAAGAAGAAAGAAAAGAAAAAGAACAAAAAGAAGAAAATGAAGGAGAAACGTAAAAAGAAGAAAGATAAAAAACAGAAACCCGAAGACAGCTTGAAAGAAGCTCTAAAAGAAGAGGAAAAAAGGCAAGCAGAAGCTGACAGATTATTAAGTATAGATGAAAGAAAGAGACCTTATAATAGCATGTATGAAGTTAAGGAACCTACAGAAGATGAGATGGAAGCTTATCTTTTAAAACGAAGGAGAGAAGAAGATCCAATGAATCAATTTATGTAATACTTACTGTAATAATATGTATAGTGTGTTTTAAAATATTTCTACACAAGGGTGGCTATGAAGAAGAAAAAAAACTATCTCCTACACGTCCGCCTTTAAGTAATAATTTCTTGAAGTAAAGGATATAAAGTTAAGTTGAATAAAATTGTTAAAATAAAAATTGTAAATGTAATCAATGAATTGATTTGATATAAATATGTAATGTAAATAGTTAATACAATGAAAGTTTTTTATTACATGAATATCTTTTTTAGGAGTTTAACAGTTGTTTTTAGTAAGATTCCATTTTGATGCCATGTATAATTATTAATAGGTATTCATTCCTTCATTCTTTTATTTGTTGTGCATTTTGAAATTCAGTATCAAAGCATTTTATTTTCAGATACATGAATAAACCTTGCAATGTGTTAAATCAACAGGTTCAATAATTAAATATTATAATATTGTTTCAATAAGAGGTAAGCGCCATAAAATCTCGGCCTTATACAGCATGTCTCAAAAATAACGGACAATACGTGAATACGAAATAGTTGATGATGTGTAGAGAAAGTTTTTTCCATAACTTTTTTTTCTAAAATATTTACTTTCAGAGTTATTTAAGGTTCAAGTTTTGAGTCCGGTCCTGCACGTTCTGCTCCACAATCTCCTGATGTCGCATAATGCTGAGGACTGTAGTTTGTTGCACTTTACAGCATTTGTCAATACAGCACAATTTTGTCAATGCCGCAAAATACCCAAATGAGTTGATCTTGAAAACACTCGTAAATAAGACACGTTCCGTTTTGCTATGTTATGGTTTGTTTATTTTAAAATAAATTCAAGGTCTAATAACAGCTTAAAACATCTTACTTTAAAGAGAGCATCTGATATCATATTTCAATAAGTTAAATAAGTTAAAGTTGTGTGTGGCGGCGTTGAACGTAATTTAAAAAATGCGATGCTAATACATTTTACTAGAATCTGAAGCATTAATATTTAAAACTAATAGTAAACCTTTTCTTTAAAACTGAAATAAAATTTTACAAAAATGATCTTGGGCTCGAAATTTCTCAATGAACGTAAGTCAATAATCAAAAACTCTTTATTATAAACATCCCCTTTCGCAGACTTTCCTTATTTATAGCAATTCTTTCTTTCGTATTCTGTGCTTGTAAATAAAATTTTGGACTAAACATTCCGCAAAAATACACATAGTGAAATTTGATCTATGTAAAATAAACAAAATGCAATTTAAAAAAAGGATACAAAACATAAATATATTTTTACTTTCTGTAATAACATTCGAAAATAAACAGAAGATAAATTAATCTTTTAAAAAGAACACTTTCAAATAAACTCTTGATAATAAAAATTATTAGTTTGATGAACTATCATCAAACGTTTGGGACTTTTTTGCAACTATGCAGTTTATAACAAAACGCTTATTACGGTGATATGTGATGGTGTTTATAAAGACGTAACCTTGACCAATATACGTGTTTTTAAATCGACTTCTCCGAATTTTTGCTTAACTCTACACATATCGCTTTACAATGTTTTGACTATCCCAATGCTGGATAATTTATTATTTATTATCAAATTGATGCAAAATATAACAGGACCGTATTAGCAAAAAGTATTGCAAACAATTTTTAACAAATTTACAAAAAAAATTTTTTGAAGGTAGAGTTTTTTTTTCTTTAGTTTTAGATTCTACCTCGGGCGCTTTTTAACCCTCTGCGTTATTGTTCGTTATTTTTGAGACACCCTGTATAGAAAAAATAAACTTTGTAAAATATAATAATTTTTATTTTTCAATATTAACGTTAATAATTCAATGCCCTTGTAAAAATAATCTGAAAGTTTTCCTTCAAAATGTTCAATTACAGCTGCTTGCAACTCGTTCTCGTTCTTAAAACGACGTCCCCTAAGGTCTTTCTTTAAATTGGTAAATAAATAGTACGGTAGATGATCCAATGATTCAAAGCTGCATTCGCGAATGGCAGAATGTGAAATTGCGGCAGTATGAACGGGTGCACTGTCACCGTCTAATAATCGAACACCTCTTGTCAATTTTCCTCGACGTTTTTCACGAATATTGTTTCTCAATTTATGCAATAAAAACGCATAACATGTACTGTTAACAGTTGTATTGTGTTCTTTAAAATCAATCAGCAAAATGCCGTCACAATCCCAGAATATTGTTGCCATGACTTTCTTTGTTGATTGAACCATTTTCGCCTTTTTGGGACGAGGTTCATCAGGTCGCCGCCATTCCATCGATTCCTTGTTGGATAGAGGATCATAATACAGAACCATTGTCTAAAAACGACCCAGCCAGCACACTGACGTCATAATGTCGTCGTTTGTCGGCAGTAACGATGTCAAATGACGTATTAAAATGACGTCAAATTGTCGTAAAACTGACAGCATTATGTCACAGCCCGAGGACGTCAATATAAGACGTCATTAAAACGTAGGTCAACGACGTCATTAAAACCTTGTTCAATGACGCCATTAAAACGTCCTATACTAGGACTAGTACAGGAATTATAAATAAATAGTTGAATATTGGAAATAATATTTATTATATACTATTTCATACGTAATTATTAAACAAAAGTAAACACACAAGAACTAAGAAACCATTGCATTAGTATTAATTTACTAACAAACGAAGTTTTTTCACAAAATTGTCGAACGTGTGAAATTGTATAGGTTATGTAGTATTTCGACGGAACAAGTAATTATTAATATTCCCCTTTGTGACAAACCACATAATTATTATGCAGTAGTTGCACCAACACATGCACTATAAATGTAGGTACAACAACTTTAATAATAAGTAGAAACGTTTAAAAGAGCAAAACAAATAGGTACACGAAAGACGTTGTTACTGTTTGTATTGCGACATGTGGTCACGTGTATATAGTTAGTTCCAAAAGAGCAGCGCCATCTCGTGTCTCTAGTAACGAACTATCTTAATTTTAAATGCAGTTTTCTTTGTCTTGTCCTATTATATTTCTTGTAAACTATAAATTTATGGCTGGCATTATAAAACTTATTTCCTAAATAAAATTTAATTTCTGAATAAATTAATTTATTCTATTAATTTGCGTATTAAATTGATAGAATAAATTAAGTTATTCTCAAAGTAAGTAAATTTTATTTAGGAAATAAAAAGTTGTATAATACCAGCCATTATTTTATTAAAAGGAAAATGTCAATATATATATATTAATAAATTACTATGATTTACACCATTAGTAGTTTTATTAAAATATTTGACATTTTGTGGTTATAGTAATAAAAATGATATAAAAAAATATTGTCATTCATATCTATAATAATATAATTTTTTACAGATAAATCTTTCAATAAACTACCTAATTATTAACATAGTAAGTAACAATCCTGATATATTTTGAGATATTATCAGCCTTCATGCCTCTGCCATTAAAGAAATAACATAAAGGTTGTTTCCATTTTTTATGTATCCCTCTTGCCATGAATACCATGGCTTTGTCTGCAAATATTGGTGATCTGTCATTAGAACCATTATCTTGAAAATCAATAAAGATATCTTTACTTTTGTTATACATCAATGCAGGTTCCAGAGCAATTTCGTCAAATACAATTGTGCAGTATCTATCTTGTATTTTCATTTTGTCTACTTGCACTTTTAAACTATTCATAATTGCTCTATTTACACCACTCTCTAAAGGGACATTTTTTAACAAATTATTTAAAGTTGTTGTGGAAGGTAGAGCAAAATAATTGCATAATAATCGATATCCCTTCGGGCTGTTTTTCATTAAGGTCAATGCAAATAATTTATCTTCAACAGAAAATCTTTTATCTTTAGCAGGTACTGTTTGTAAACGTAATTGCATGCGCACAAAATTGTATGCTACAGCATTAAGCCTCAAGCTTAGATAATGTGGTGAAGTTAAAAATTCTTCTGCTGTTCTTAAACGTTCTTTGAGGTTTACTCGTTGTACAAATAAACGTTTTGCAGTGTTCCTCAACTGCCCTACTACTTTGTGAAGTCTCCTTGCTTTTGGACTTAACTGGTTCTTTGTTCTCACTCCTAAGGAATGAAGGATGTTGCTTCGTTTTGATAAATCTGAAATAAGTAACCGATATTTACTAATAATCATGAATCATTTTATTGAGTTGCAGAAAAAATTATATATACATTAATTTAATAAAATTACCTTCGCATCTCCGAGAGATTTTTAAACTAAAAGGATGTGACTTATCGACATATTTCATGTTTGTGTGAACTGTGGAACTACCTGCAAAAGAGTACCTGTTAGCTAGAGTAAATACAGAGTAAACTGATTTATTTATTTTTTTCTTCTATTAATTGTTTGCTGTACATAAACCTGTAGTATAATTTCAAATAAGGATGTATTAGCATAAATACATTTATGAAAAAAAATACCTTCTACTGATGTCACTGTAGCGGTGGCTATTAATTTAGGAACCTCTCTATCAATATCCAATCCCACAATACTAGGAAAAGGTTCACTAATTTCTGTTAGTATTTCTTCTTCTTCCATCGTAAAATTTCCTCTAGATGAAGGTTCTTGGCCAGTTTCCATTATAAAATTAGCCAGAGGTTCTGCAGGTTCATCATAAACTGCAGGTTCATTCCTTAACTTCAGGTGTAGTCACTTGTTGATCTATAAGATGAGGAAAATATAAAAAACAGAAAATTGAAATTGGTTTTAACAGCTATAATATGTAATATCTACTTATGTAAATAAATATTACAGTAACAAAAACATATTAACAAATAAAATACAAAATACTGCTACCTTCTGTTTGAGGTGGTAGGTTCAATGATGGGACACTATCAATTCTAAAATTTGCTCCACTTCGACCAACAAGTCTATCGCTTTCAGAAAAATGTTTATCACATACTCGATAATTGTTTCGTACAGTCACATTTTCTAATAGGGAAAGTTTAGAGTTTCACACTTGCTTCAGCCATAATTTATATATCTAGAAGTATATATTTCACTTCAGAATTTATATGTAGTAGCTATTAGGATTAGGTACACATATTATAAATTATGATTTAAATTATAAAATCTCCAAACAGCTTCAGATAAATTAATATGTAGTATAGATAATATTACAAGCAATATAATAGGTATTCATATCTTATACATACCCGTTCATCTCTTGGAAACATATGCATTTTTTGTACTTTATTTGTATTTTTGCATGAAGGCACACAACAGGAAAACACCATTTTTAACAATTTTTCTATATTAGTTTTTTTATTTTACTTTTTTTATCTTATTCCTTCGGCTAACACTACTAAAATGTCCATACAATAAAAAAATGTAATAATAGTGACATTGCCAAAAACAAAGTTTTTTCGCGGTCAGCAATTGTTTTAAGGTATAGTAGATCTCAACTACCTGTTTTTATCGCCAATAAGGTTGTATATAGGGAGGTTGGGACATCATGTTCAAGGTCATAGCCCCAAATATGGCCGCCGATGTCAAAAATGAATTCCGAAGCCATAAATTTCGTCTTTCACGCTCACGTATGGGAAATCGAAACAATCGGAAGCCCTTTGCAGCAGAATTACAGCAATTCTTGACGCAACAAGTCGGCATCTTCAATTTCAAATATTTGAAATTTTGCCTGACAGTTGTCACCTTATGACAATTGCTGCAATGCATCATGGGTGGGGCTAGGATGTCCCAACCTCCCTCTATACAACCTTAATCGCCAATAGAAACAACAGCACCATCTCTTGCGTCTAGTGATGAATCATAATTTGTAATTCGCGCGCAAATGGTTTGCACGGCCTTGATCATAAGACTTTCCTACCCATGGGTCACGTGCAGCTCAGTAAAAAAATAAAGTAAAACAGTGTTGCTAGATTTGTCTCTCGTACATCAGTGGACCTGACAATACAAAAAAAAAAGTGTAATTGAATATTGAAAACAGTAAAATAATGTATTCTATTTATATTCTGGAAATGTTAAAACAAAAAATATTTTATAGAATATATCACTTTTTGGTTACCTAGACAGATCATAATTAATAATATTAGAAGTATAGAAACGACCTTATTGTACGTCTAAAAGACGTCGTTTTGAACATGATTTATTAGTCATATGTCGTCGCCGACCAATAATCACTTAAAAATAACGTCTTTATAACGTCAGTGTGCTGGCTGGGGAGTGCCCCTCTTGCACTAATTTTATTCATACCCAAATGGTCAATAAGAATTCGGTGAACACTTGTTTCCGAAATGTTAGACATCACTGCTAACTCCTTAACTTTCAAACGGCGATCTTCTAATACCATTTCTTCAACTGCAACTTTTTGAGGCGTTACCGTTTCAATTGGCCGACCGGTGCGCTCATCATCGAGAGATTCTTGCCCCAAACTGAAACATTTTGGCCACTTTTTTACAGTGGAATATGAAGGAGATAAATCACCATACACGCCGTCTAAACGTTGTTGATTTGATTAGGCCTGTGCCCTTCTTTTCTTAGAAATTTAATGACCGCGCGGTACTCAATTTTCGTTAGCAGCGACATTTTCATATCACCTGTAGAATCCTGCCGGGCCGAGAATTTATGGCGCTTACCTAATAGGTATTAGAACTTTTTTATTCAATTACATATGTATAGGTAAAAGGTAGGTATACCTACCTTTTATTTGCGTTTATTATGATTATTTTTGTAAATTATTTTGTTTCCCCTAGTAGTACAGTAAAACTAGGGCCAAACCCAAACCCAAACATAAAAAAAAAGTTCTACCCCGCGCCAAATTGTTCTATACCCTCCTCGTAGTAACTGATAAAAGGTTGCACGACCCAGAGCGTCGGCTTTGAGAAAGGGGTTGAAAAGGGAGTAAAATGGTATCTTTCAACAGTTTTTCGCAAATATCTCGAAAACTATGAGGTCTAGCGCAAAGTTCACTATGTACAAAATTAATCTACATTAAATTCCGAACAAAAATGGTTCTGTGCATTTTTGTGCTGAAGGCAATGGTTTCCGAGATATGCGATGGGGTAAAAATATAATTAGGGAATGCAGATACAAAATCAACTGAACATACAAGAGAACTTACAACTTGGCTCAAGCGGCCTTGGGAGGGCAAATGGTCTGGCCGGCCCCTCCTCTTTATTACCACCCTTACCTCACCGCCTTCCGTCACCTAACTTCACGAACCAAGCATTTCAACTCCTCCTGACTCTTCACCCCCCTCCCCGCCAAACCCGACGCTCTGGGTTGTGCAACTTTTTATTATTTACTACGAGGAGGATATAGAACAATTTGGCGCAGGGTAGAACTTTTTTTTTATTTTTGGGTTTGATCAATTAGTGAGCTAGTTTTACTCTCGAATTGCGCGTTGCAACTCGCTTCATGAAAATCGAGCGTTTGAATGTATACGCAACTTATGCAATGCTATATAGTCACTAACACGTGTTAGTAATCGCGCATTAGCTAACGCTTCAAGTGTCTAACTGTGCTGAAACTGTACTGTATTTTGAATTTGTGTATCATTTTTATATGAATACGAAATAGTTGTGGAACGAATCATTTAAAAGTTTCCATTATATCTTATGGGGAAATTCGCTTTGATATACGAGTGTTTTGGATTACGAGTACATTTCCGGAAAGAATTATGTTCGCAAACCAAGGTACCACTGTATATCGAAACTTTGCTGATTTTCAAGTAATTTCGAGAAATTCCAAGTAAACTGAAGAATATTGATATTTCTACCCTCCATATATCCGTAAGCATTGCCTTCAGCAAAAAAATGTGTATAACTATTTTTGTTCGGAATTCAATATAGATTAATTTTGTACAGAGTAAAGCTTGCGCTAGACCTCATATATTTCGAGATATTTGCGAAGAACTGTTGAAACATACATTCTTATCCTATTTTCACACCCTCTGCCCGCCAAACCCGACGCTCTGGGGTGTGCAACTTTTTATCACCTACTACGAGGAGGATATAGAACAATTTGGCGCGGAGTAGAACTTTTTTTTTGATGTTTGGGTTTGGCCAATTTTTGAGCTGGTTTTACTGTACTGTAGTTTATATTTGACTTTTACTTAAATAAGTACATGCAAGTTGGAAAAAATGTTCAAGCACAATGAAATATGGTATAGAAATAGTAATCAATGATACAACGCCAAAGCGGCTGAGAATTAATTTTGATAGTTGAATTTTCTCAAAAATAGACATTCAAACTCGAGTTCAACAGGATTTATTTGAATGAGAAATATTGTTAAATGGCAATAATAAACAAAGATTAGAGAGATTAAGATAAGAAACTAGCGTGCAAGTATTATGAGAAAAGAGGACCAATCTTTTATGGTTTAATTTCCCTTAAACCGCTAGATATCACAACAATAGCTGCAATATGCTTTCAAGAAACTAGCATGCTCTTCTCTCACCCAAGCGGCTTGAGTTCGACTTCTGCTACCGGCGGATCTAGTTAAAGGTTTTTACAGTTTTCCTTAGCTGTAACATAAATGTGGGATTTGTGCTAATTTGAACTGATAAGTCGACAATATTTTATTTTAGATTTATTGAAAAAATTACCCAATTTACTACTATTCTTCTTTAAAAACAGCACAAAAATATTTTGGAAGCTGTTAAGTTATTAATTCATTAAATTGTACAGGTTTTTATGGGGGAAAAGAAAGAATTTCAGTGCCAAAGTATGTTCCCTTAAAAAATTCTGCCAATTTTCGAATTTGAGATTGGCAGATCTATCGCTACGGTCGAACAATTTGATAAAAAATTGATTTTCCATGATCTGTGGGACTCCATGGAGACAGCGGCACAATTCTCTGTCAAGTCGCTGATGATAAATCGCCGTAAAAGTTTTTTTGCATATTGAAAAAATGTAATAACAAAATGGGTGAACTTGGCAACACAAAATTATTTTTCCACTAATCTTGGGCATGTAACTGCCAATCTTCGCCTTACATTCCCAATTTTTTAATTTTGAAATTCTGTCAAAAATTGTCTGGAGTATCAAATTGGTAGAAAATTGGTTTCAAAATACCTTAGAATATAAAAGTTTAGGAAAGAGCATAACTACTCGGCGCAATGAGCTTTAAAAACGACGGATATGACGTTACACTAGCCGCCATTAGACACCACCTAAATCTGCTTTTTCTGTCAAACTCCGACCAATACGAAGAAGGGGATTACATTTCATAAGCAAGTATTCGTTTGTTAAAAATATTAAATAAAAATTTATATTCTAAAATTAATTTCAAAATGCTATGTTTTAAAGTTGTACATAACCTGAATTTTAAAACGCACATAAACTACATGGTTTATGTGCAAATTTTGAGACAGTGAGAACCGCCAATAAAAATATCTGATTACAAAACCGGAAGCCCTAATCTGGCATATTGATACCCCATTTCGGTCGTATGTGGTAGATGATTATGTTCCTTCATAAAGTTTTATATTCCAAGCAAAATACATACAAATCGTCCCATACTAAAGACTATATTTTGCAGTTACATAATGCTAAATATTTCATATTTCATTCTCCTATTACTTCTATATTTTTCCTATTTTGCAGTCACTATTACCATTTAACAAAGCAATCACTCCCGGGACGTCAACAACACTGAGTTTGAATACAAAATTTTAAATAATAATTGTTCAACTATTAGGGCATTGTTAAAGTAACAACATCATCATTTAGATTTTTATTGCTTTAATTATAAAAATGGTTAATTCTACTATATTTTTCATAACTATCTTATGATGTATTGTAACCGTCAACTGTATTATTTTTTGAGTGTAGGTGCAGTGGTATATAATTACCGTTGTTCTATGGAGACGATGTAAACAAGGGTAGCTATTTCACTAGCGGGCTCTAAAAAGTTTTACACCCCTAGAGCTCTAAACAGGCCCATAAATCGGTCAAAATCGCCCGATTGGACATAAAAGACTGTTAGACTGCATAACATAACTTAAATGAAATTTCTGGTTAAAATAATTGTTTTTTTCGTCATATTTTCATGTTCTTAAGTTTGGACTAGACATGAATTCCAAGGTTGTTTTACGTGGGGTACCTGTGTGAACTTACCCCCACGTTCCTTCCAGAAGGAAGTGATTGGGATACGCCCAATCAGCGCGCAAGTTGCACAACCGGCAGTCGTGCAATTGCTACCAGATTAACTCACTGGTGGGAGCGAGGTTGCCTATCCACCCTCTACTAGCTAAGTCGCGCATAGTGACCGAGCAGTTGACTTAACACGCTGCTCACCCGCCGGCACCCTCCCGTCCTCTTTCATACGGGGTCAAGTACCTCGTCCAGCAATAGGACTATTCCCCAACTTGACGCTCTTATCAAGAGGGACCACTGCCCGATCGAATCCAACCTCAAATATGGCAGGACTTGGTTTTTAAGCGGTTTTTCCACCCCGATCTACCAATTTTAGGCTTGGTGGGCCCTCGACAGAGCTTCTTTTAAGTCTACACGTTATAGACTCCCGGTGCGTACCTGAATTTGATGAAGTTGTCTTGATAGTGAGAGGCTATGTATTCGCTTCAACTATCCTTAAGTGTAATGGCTTTCAGAGCTTCTCCCAATCACTGTACCCAGCTGCAGTCCGGATCATAGGGTGGTCAGGATAGCTCCTAAGCACATTTACCTGGCGGCATGCAGTTTCCCATTGCTCAAAAGCGGGATAAACCTCACTTCTAGCCACCGCACTAGAGATTCAGTCATACAGCGGGTTCCTTTGGTGACCATAAATAACCTCGGTCAAACAGCGGGTTCCTTTGGTGACCATACATGACCTCGGTCATGCAGCGGGTTCCTTGGTGACCATAAATGACCTCGGTTAAACAGCGGGTTCCATTGGTGACCATAAATGACCTTGTCCCTTAGGCGAGATTCGAATCCGCCTACACCGGTCTCATCTACCGGGGCTCCCCTTGATCGGTATGAGTAACCGTCGAGAATTCTCACGAATTTCTCTACCACACACTTTATTCTGACAGCTTCATCCGTTGCCCGTCAGCAGGATAGGGTAGAAGACAGCCAGTTCTAAGGGTGAACGTCTTGTGTTCTCCCATCCACCCAAAGTTTGGACTAGACAGTCAAAAGTTAATCTCTGACTTTAAAAAGACTAATAATTAATTAAGAACGTATATAAATAATAACTAAACTGCTTTCATATGCATTCTAATAAAACTAGTATCGTTTAAGCCATTATTTGAAGCAAAACTGTGTAATTATTTCTGTCAAAATAGCACAGCTCCATAACTTTTGGCCCAGACTATTCCACCACAACTCCCTTAAGTATTTTTATCTATATAATTGATTTCCAGGGGGGGGTCGTTGGCCTCTTGCCCCTTCTTTGCTACGTCTAGACCTGCGTTGACCACAAATCGAAATCAAAATTCATGATGCATGATGTTATATACTCCTATAAATATCTGTTATTAAAAATAAAGAACGCCGCATATTGTATATAATAATTAATAACCAATACACACAAATGTGAAAAGAACTGACAACGTTCGCATGATATAGTACGACCATCAAGCCTAATTTAGTTACTACATTTTTAAACCAATAGGGAGAAGAAGTGCATACGTCATACCGTGCCTGACGTCATAATTCATTCCTCGCAACGCGCATGTTCGCATCGCTCTACTTCGCTGTAAACCGTTTGTTTGACAGTTTTGACACTGTTGACAGTTGGAAGAGAAAACGTGACGCTACTTTGTGAGGTTAAAATAATAGATAGGTACTATCACAAATAAAATATTGAAACAACAATGGGTGAAAGCCATTGGGTAAGTGTTTTTATAGCTTGTAAACATCCTTTTTAACACTATCAATAATCAGAAATGAAAATATAATGTGCCTTATTGAAGTAGAGCGATGCGAACATGCGCGTTGCGAGGAAAGAATTATGACGTCAGGCACGGTATGACGTATGCACTTCTTCTCCCTATTACGCAAAAATTGTGGCTGGCCACGTCATTTTGCTTTTTAGAAAAAGTGTTATGCTTGCTCTACGATAAATTACTCTGAAAGCTAAGTGACCGTTTTTTTTAATTGTTGTTGCTCTGTTGGCTAAGGACGGTATATGCTATAACTGTTATAAGTTCATATTGTTCATAATTTTGCAAATGATATTGTAAAAACTCAGGAAATGGAAAAACCGAATGGGACCAAACCAGCGGTTGGCAGCAGTGAATATAACGATACGTTTGTCTTCTTACTTACCGTTCAGCATTTTCGCATGTACTTACCAACTTCAGTGTATATTTTGAGAGATGACTTGGCTTCTTACAGCATCTCCCACCTTTTCGCCGTTTTAACACACCCACTGGTTCCAAAATAATTCATACAGATGAAAGGATGTAATAATCACATAACCGATGGAAACTCAATCATATAAGTTTCCGAATAAATCGCCCATTCTTTGGTTACCCAAACAATAAAACTTGGTTGCCATAAATAAAACAAATTTCCTGCCACTTTTACGAGATTTTCAAAATTCTATTCGTTTTTCTTCATCAAAATCTAATTCTAAATTAACGTAAAATGTGTACCGTATAAATATGTCACACTTTCCTAGTCATATACTTCGCAACAGCGTTACTCTGTTTCGGAGAAGAGCATCGCCATCCTTTTCATCTATTCGCAACTTCGCAGACTGTGGTGTAACTCCCGAAGGCGGTGGTACGTGTCCTGAAAAGGTATGTGCTTTTCTTGTGTCATTTCTTTATGTATCCAATCTTTTGTACGTTAATTTTATAGAAAGGCTTAATTTTGGGAGTTTATGAAGGTGACAATGACGAGCTCGTCTTTACATGTGCTGCTCAGAAATTTAACGATCATCTAGGAGGAAAACTCTTCGACCTTCTCAAAGTGTAAGTTTATGAATAGTTATTTGAAAAATAATCAGTTTTTAAGCCTGTTTGTGTCAGTATCATTTATAAGGTTTCTATATATTATTACAATTTTTCTATATACAGGGTGTTCCATAAATATACCGACAAACTTTTAGGGGTGATAGGGGACATCGAAACAAACATTTATTGCTTTATAAACATATGTCCGAAAACGCTTTGTTTTCGAGATACAGGGTGTTGAGATTTGTACAAAAAATCCATTTTAAATAAAACTTTTAAATTAACAATTGACACAAGTTTTATCACAATAAACAACTTGACAGGACTACTCACAATGACAAATTAATTTATCACAATGACATGTCCATCTATAATTGTTATTAATGGTAACTGGATTTTAAGCATAAACTTACCTACTACATAACTATTTATTCTATGGTTCAACGTTTATTTCTCGAAAACGAAGCGTTTTCGGACATATGTTTATAAAGCAAAAAATGTTTGTTTTAATGTCCTCTACCACCCCTAAAAGTTTGTCGGTATATTTATGGAACACCCTGTATATAATTAATATAAAAAGTCTTTTATTTTGGAAAGATTTGACAGGTGACATTGACACATGTTATGCGTTTCATGCACGAGTGGCAAGAAAATTATTAATTATTAGCGAAGGACTAAAATGTGCATTAGTTTAACATTTTAGTAACATAAACATTTTGTTTTAGATGTCAAAGTGAAGTAACTAGAGGAAAGACCAAAATTTTCAATAACATTGACAAAGAATTCTGGTCCATAGCGGTTGTGGGGCTCGGACGAGAAAAGCAAGGTTATCATGAATTAGAAGCGATTGATCTGGGTTTGGAAAGCGTTCGAATTGCAGCTGGTATAGGCGCACAGAAACTCAAGAGGCAAGGTGTTACCAGAATTCTCGTCGAAGGACTTGGTCGTCCGGAACAAGCAGCAGAAGGCGCTGCGCTTGCTTTGTGGAGGTATCAAGAGAACAAATCTAGAGAAAGATGGAAACCTATTCCGTCTCTAGAACTGTTTGACGATGCTGACACGGAAAGCTGGCAGAGGGGACTCTTTAAAGCGGAATCACAAAATCTAGCAAGAAGACTATCAGACACACCAGCCAATCAGATGACTCCTTTACATTTTGCTCAAGAAACTGTAAACGAATTGTGTCCTTGTGGAATCAAAGTAGAGGTACATGATAAGGATTGGATAGAGGCAAAAAGAATGAATGCGTTCCTGGCAGTTGCGCGTGGCTCTTGCGAACCACCTGTGTGTTTGGAAATAAGTTATTGTGGTGGTCCGGCTGACCAAAAACCGATCTTATTTGTAGGAAAAGGTATTACGTTTGATAGCGGTGGCCTGTGCCTAAAACAATGTCATGGTATGAAGAAATATCGTGCCGATATGACTGGGGCAGCTGTTGTAATTGCAACTATACGTGCAGCGTCTGCTCTTAGTCTTCCCATGAACATAAACGCTGTAATACCATTATGTGAAAATATGCCTAGTGGAATGGCTATGAAAGCCGGTGATTTGATAATGGGATTGAACGGAAAGTCGATAATGATTCAAGACACCGACAATGAAGGCCGGCTTCTAATGGCGGATGGTTTGGTTTATGGTCAGCAGATGCACAAACCGAGACTCGTAATAGATGTTTCCAGCTTAACTCCCGGAATACGCAGAGCACTTGGTGGAGCTGCTAGTGGAGTCTTTTGTAATTCCCAGACAATGTGGTCACAAGTTCGTAAGGCTGGTGTCATCACCGGTGACCGAGTCTGGAGAATGCCTTTGTGGAAGTTTTATACAAAAAAGGTAGCGAAGTTCAGATCTCACGACGTAAATAACAGAGGCGTCGGAAAAGCAGATCCATGTTTGGCGGCAGCATTTCTGAACGAGTTTATAGTCTGTGTAGATTGGATTCATTTTGATACTACTGGAGTGGGTATGAAGCAAGAGGATAAAGCATTTAGTTACTTAACTAAAGGGAGAATGACTGGTCGTCCTACAAGAACACTTATTCAGTTGCTATATCAACTGGCGTGCCCATCAGAAGGTTCTAGAGAACTAAAATAAGAGTAAAAGAGCAGCTTCGTCACCGCACCGCATCCGTATAACTCGTCCGGTCGTACATATCTGCATGCATATCTTTGGGAATTCGGGCTTTCGCCGCTTTAAATTACCATGTAATTATTATGTTATTCAGGGTTCAAGTTTATTTCAAGTCTCAAGGGGAAACAATGACTAACTTAAATTTCGGCAGTTTGGTCACCTGTCGGCTTTAAACCCACCCAATGGTGTTTAAGTTCTTTTTTTTAATCTTTAGTGAATTTTTTCTTTTCTATTTTATAATCTATTTCAAACGAACAAGCTGCTCCTTGGCATCAACGATTAATACGCATTTTACATTACTATAGTATAGACAAGATATATTGTGGTATACGGTGTTTGGAAATTTTTGTCTTAATTTTAGGTATTTCAAGAACTTTATCTCTAGACTCTTGTTTTTATAATAATGTCTTTAAATAATAGAAATAAACGAAGCTACTAAAAATATGGTATCTAATAGAATACTCATTCGAAATATTGTCAAACAGTATTTATTATACTTTTAAAAATATGTATTGTATATTTATTTTCTTGAATAATATTAAAAACGATTGGCTGATGCAACTTCTTGTTTGAATACATCATTCCAGTCAACCAACAAACTTTAAAAAGCATTCGCCTTGCTCATGATTGTAGTTCTTGAAAAAAAAAATAGGAAAAGATTAGAATGCAAAGATTTCAAATATCAACCCTGGTTTGTAAGAATACTTTGCTCTTTTTAAATGTTTGTTGGGGTTGACTTGTTATACAAAAATATACAATTTGATGATATTTTTCCAAAAAGAATAGCTTTCATAAATTTACTGATTACTACTAAGTAATCAGATTTATTGAAAGATTTTACTTATGTGAAATAATTACCTGATTACACAGGATATTATTTAGAAGGATGTTTTTCTGTAAAATTCCGCAATTTAACAAATAGAGAAAACGCTTTTATATTTGTTGTTGCTATGGCAAGTTGTGGAAAGGTCAAGATAAACAATACTCCCTCAGTGATTTTTTGAATTTAATATTTTGATTACTATACAAGAATATATTAATAATACAAGAAGATTAATACATTTACATTATTTCTAACAGTCTAAAGTCTGTTAGGGCATGAAGATGAAAATAATGAAGAAAAAAAAAGATTAAAAAGAAGTACAAATAATATAAATTTGAATTGAATGTTAACAAATTTTATTGGGTGCCTCTTTGAAATATCTGAAATATTTCTTCTTGTTTATGTTAAACGATTTTTAAAATAATACTTTTTAGCTGATGCAATAGTGATGGGTGTTGGTGCATCAAGCAGACAAGAAAAACGATTTCTAATATTTTTTACATAATTCTATTTAAATAACAAGCAGGTAAAATATATAAAATACTGGGAGTAATTATGACGGAAAATACAAAGTTGAAATTTGATATCCTGCCATTTGTTTAATTTTTGATATCTTCTATTATTAAGATTCTTCTATTAGTAAATTGGGAGAATTGAAATTATGTTTAGAGTGTGTAACAATAAATATTCTAACCGCTGTCCAAAATCACAATTACCCCCTATGCCTATTATAGGCGGTGCTAGATATTTTTATTAGGGTGTGCCAAGTGTGCCATTAGGATATTACCAACTTCAGTCTGGACGACTCGTACATGTACTTGGCCTCAAATAAATTGAAGTATTCTAGTTCCTATTTATTTTATAGAGTAATTAAGACCCCCCCTTCCCCGATTCCTATTTTTTATATTTTATGTTCAGTTATTTAAATTAAGATAAAAGCATCGTGCTCCCCGCCGTAGATACTGTTTTTGCAAAACAAGTTTTTGGCTCTTTTCTATGTCGTAAATTAACATTGTTGTTGCGAACTTGAAACCATATTACGAAGATTATTTCCCCTATTTAGAAAATTTTAAGTTCTTCTCGCAGCTTCTGGAGATTCGTAAAAGGTCTCCGCTGGTAACAGTAATTTGAGAAAGTTGTTTACTACATTGGATTTGGTGCGACATTATCATAAACTCGATTTTCCAAAGATATCTATCCGTCGGATCAGATTTCATCTAGGCATATGTACACGGAAATCTTTAGGGGTTGTATGTTACCCAAGTAAATTATATCTTAGGACATAAAGTATGTTTATTATTATTACTCATGATCTTTATGGTTAGTTGTTGTGTATGGCTTTTGGAAATATGTACCAACGAGTATCCAATTTGTGTTATGATCTTATCCGGGTACAGGTCATCACCGAGAAAGACAACTACTGAGAAACCAAAGAGAAACTTCAACCGAGACACCACAACCGATAAACCATAATCTAGAAACTACAACCGAGAAACCATAACCGAGAAACCATAACCGAGAAACCACCACCGAGAAAACCAAACCCGAAAATGGAAACTATCGAGAATAACAAATACCGAGAATGCATCCATGCATATGAAGTAATAATTATTTATTTAATTAATTAATATTAAAATATTAACACTCACTCGGCATAGCGTGTTCTGTTAGAGTTAGTCTCTCTCTCAGTGATCACGTTAACTATTGGAATCTGTCCCTGTTAGATCTATCAAACTTACTAACTTATAACCTAACCTCCGCTGCATTGGGTCTCCTTTAGGCAGTTGGTCTTTTTCTGTCCTTCCCCGTCCTATGTATTTTCCTCGGTCTCGTTTAGATCTATCAAAGTTACTAAATTTTAATTGTTACTTCATGTATTCTCGATATTTATTATTCTCGGTAGTTTCCATTCTCGGCTTTGGTTTTCTCGGTTGTGGTTTCTCGGTTATGTTTTCTCGGTTGTGGATTCTCGGTTTTGGTTTCTTATATATTTTACGGTAAAGATGTAATAAACTTATTTAAGTCTACAAATAGGTAGTTGTAGCATATAATGTTGCTAAAACTTCGCTTTGGGTTTGAATTTCCATTGCATACAGTGAGCTCAGAGTTAAGAATTGTTGGCAGTCCTTTAAAAAACTAACCAATAAAATTCATTGGCGTAACATGAATAAATTTTAGGATACTAAAACATAAAATTTAAATAAAAGAACTGCAGAATAAATCTCAAATCATTGAATTATAATAATGCTCAAAATGTATAATCTCTTGTTTTCAATAAAACATTAAATAATTGATTAATTATTATTTGAAAAACACAAAATAAAGAAGTTATCTCAAAAACGTCACACGATGTCAAAATAAGCGACTTGCGGCACTGGTTTGTTTATTCAGCGTAGTTGCTAATAGGCTACATTGATAATCCTTCATGTAAACAAAATTAGTAAATTTACTGGGTTTCAACTTGGCTTTGTGAGAACCAATCACATAAGTGCTTTTTTTGCGGGAATAATCCGAATCACTTTTTTTTATTTTGAGACAAGGTTATACGCAGAGTAGGTATTGGTACGATTCACACTGTAACAATTTTGCAAACTCCGAGTACTTTAATAAATTAGTACTATTACAGCAGAAGTCAGTAAATCTGGTTGCTTTATTTTACTCTTCTCGTAAACGGATAGATTATACGAACAATCTTACAACGTGAGTTAATGGACAAAGAACGACTTCTGGGTTTGGGCCGTATATATTGAGAACAATGAAGCAACTTAACGTTTCGTTCGTAATTTATAGGGTTTCTTCCGTAGATTAATTAAAAACGCCTAAGAGAGAGAGAGAGAGAGAATAATAACAAAAGTACGAATTTATTACAATTAAATAATTGTTTAATGAAAATCTTCGTACTTTTAAAGTTTTTAAATTTTCTGAATCCTTTAAATGTTTTTAGTAACATAAAAAATTAATTATTTAACATTTTAGTAACGGAGAATTACTGAGCTCAATCTGTTCATTCATTAAAGGCACTCTGAGTTTGTGTTTGTATATCTCACCAGTTTCTAAAATGTCTAATTTGCGTTTGTTATTCCAAAAATGTAGAAATTTAATATTATTTTAGGGACTCATTATGTGATTCTGTTCTAAAAAGTGTAATTAGCAGATTAATTTTATAAATAAGAAATAGTTTACTGTACTTTTGAGGTATAGGGTTATTAATTATAATTTGACTAACCCTTTATGTTTGTTATTATTGCAGATAAAAAAATGTTTCTTATAAAAGTTGTATTGTTGTACCTTCACTTCGTACGTAATGTTATATACCTAGTCTATCATTAATACTTTTGGCATATTTGCCTTTCAAAATGCAAACACATATTTTTATGCATGCTTAAAAATGTTTTTTAAAATGTGAATAAACTGTAATGACTTTTATTTCATACTGCTGTCTGTCTTATATTACGTCATTAATCTTAGCGCGGGAAATGGCAGATTACAGTCCAAGGGAAGTATTGCTTGGTAACCTGAAAATATAATGAATAACCCTGTACGTGCATTTCGTACATAACAGAAAACATAAATCTTTGATATGATGGGAAATGCCTTTTGTATTACTACAATTTATTAGACTGATCTGATTTTCTCTATTCCATGCTTGTCTGGACTGCCTGGCATTGTACCCTTTTCTAGCCATCTTAAAGTTTCACATATGAACAGTGACGTATTCAGGTAAGGTTTGGGAGGTTAACCTCTCCAATAACCCAGGCGACCGAAAACAAAAATGAGAAATATAATTAAACTAGAGGTTTAGGCAAATCTCCGTTTTCTCATCTAGCTTAATGAGAAATTTCTTATAAATAAATCTTGATACATCTTATAATTCGTCTTTGTGTATTTCCTTGAGCAACTACAAACTTAATTACTGGATCTTATAAATTAAAACTGAAATAAGCTCGATACGATAATGCTTTCCATGGTTCGAGTTTAATTTCATTGTATCATAATAAACAACGGTACAATATTATGGCTTCACTTTAGTAACCCTCTCATCCCTTGAAGACTTCTTACCTACGCCACTGCATACGAACTACAAAGTCATTTTAAATGTGATAATTTTGTGTATTTAAATTTTAAATGGCTTTTTGTTGGGACAAAACTGTCAAATTGCTGTGAAAGTTAAGGAGATTGTGTCTAATTGAAATATTGTATTGATTTTGTATAGAAAGCTAACATATAACCTTTTGCTTCATCTTGATTATCGCGTGATCTTGTGAGAATCTTCTTGTTTTTTTGGTAGGGGAGCACAGAACAGTTTGGATTTATTATTACAATTCTGTACCACAAAGAAGGGAGAGGCATGTAATAAATAAAATTATCACATTCTTGTGTTGAATCATAATCTCTATTTGGTCACCATATAATCAACAAAGTCAAAGAATAAATGTATGGAAACTAAATGTCCTTCGAGTAACTATGTGGGTTTACGAAATCTTCATGTAAATCAAAGATTATATTAAGGGTTCAGACTTCACCGTTCTTGGTAAACCAATCAGCATTTAATCATTCAATTTATATATTTTTGTTTATTATTTGCAAGTAAGATTTTTGCATAGAAAATTCGGAAGAAAATATCTATTCAGAGGTTTTAAAATGTTTAAAAGTTTACAAGACATTTAATAATTAAACACCACAGACTTAACGGATAAGGAGGCTTAAACAGAGGAGCACTTGCTCCAGGATTCAAATGTTACAGGGTTCCAAAAATATGTAAAAGTTATTTAGCACAATAACATATACTATATCTAGTTTATGAATTTCTGAATACAAATAATTGAGATAAGTCTAATTTTAGTTTAAATTTGGGAGATTTTTACCTTGTACGGTTTATGACATTATGTAGATACTAAGTCAGGTAATCATTTTTATTAAGAGTAACTTTAGCTGTAAGTTGACATTCCGTAAAGTCATTCTGCCATCAGCAGTAATCAAGTAGAGTCTGTTTTGAATAAAAGACAAGTAAAGTTTAGTATTTCTTTAAATGCTTTTATAACTAAATATTTATTAGATGCACCTAAAACCTCCAATTTATGATAATTGCTTTTTTGAGCTTTAGATGGTATTAGCGTTGGAATGTGTTTCTACAATTGTGTCTATGACAATTCATGGTCAAATAAAGTTATTAGGAGATGGAAAGTTCGGCCCTAAGTTCATTCATATTTTGTTTTATTAGATAATAAAGCAATAATTCTTTGTATACTTATTTTTCACCTGATGCACAACTCTTACTTATGCAAGAGTTGTTTTTTCACAGTAACTCTTTTCACAGTAATCATTTTTTGTCATCATCTAAATCAGTTTTTGTTGTCCGCTTCGTTAATTTGCCATTAAATTAAGTTGAAATGCTGCATAAGAAGTTTTGGTACGGAGATCTTAGGTTAGCCCCTTGAGGTTAGCTGTCAAAAGTTGTACTTTGTATTAATTTTTAATTGACAGTTAATCTAAGAAATGTAATGGATGGCATGCACACCAGCTGTTACTTTATAGGTGACCGCGATTATAGCCGTTTTAGTCCCCTTCACTATTATCTTTTGCTTTCAGGATCATTGACCGGTTTTCAGTTTTATTATTATAGGAAGAGGCCCTAACGAGGAGCTATTACAAATTAGATCTTTGTGAGATTACACGTTTTACTTTTGATTCAGTTTGACTATATTTATACCTTTTGTTGTGCAGATCTTAATATCAATTGCGGTAACAAATATAAAACATAACATAATTGTATCTAGTCTAGAAGCTTCAAAATGAACATTACAGTTATTTCGAGAATTACACAAGAGTAAATTATTCGCTATCAGACTACGTGTATGTTTTCAGCCCTCATTTTTTGATCTTGTGATCTAATGATGTTTACCCAAAAACTAGAAATTTTGGTAAACAACATTTACCCAAGTGTCAATGCTAGAAGTCACGTAAATGTTTCGAAGAACGTCTAGGGATTTTACAAGTTTTCACGTCTAATTAGTAATGAATATATTAAGAAAACTTGCTCCTTTGATCACAGTGACGTCACGTTGGTGGGTTTATATTAGTTGAAACTTTGCAGCCGATTATCAGTTGCGATTTAGCTTTCTCGCCAATAGCTGAATAGAAGTAATGGTGTTATATTTGAATTTATCTTCTAATAGTATTCGTATGTGTCAATGAATCGTAAAGTCCTAGCCGCTACGTCGAAATACTTAAATATTGTCAGGTAAATAGAATTTAAGATAATATTTATTTAGTTTTATTGTTCAAAAAATACTTTGAAAATCAATATCTTTATTATAAAAGATAATATAATAATAATAATATTACAATACAATTAGAATCTTGAATAAATATGACCTTATTCAAGGATATCTAGAATTAATCTTAATAGGCAAAAACGAGTTTTTCCTTAAGAATTGCTAAACTAAAAATATACTGTTAAATATTTTTATTCACAACTACTTTATTAACATTTTTAAAATGTTCAAAAATTAGTATTATACATTTTTTTTCTCGTTTGCAGATTAAACAAAAATCTTTGCACCCGCCAAGGTAGCAGAAGAGGAAACTCGGGAAATCGATTAGAACTGCAAGTACTGACACAAATACATCACGTTCCATAGCTTTTTTTACCTTAAGAAAAAAGAAATCTTAATTTTTCATCAAAATGGTACAAGAAAGTGAAGGAGGTTCTCAACAGACCGGAAAAGTATCTTCTTGCCAGTCATGGGATAACACTTCGAGGTAATTCTTTTTATAAAAGTAAAAAATAAATAATAAATACTTGGCTAAGTTTCACAAATAACGACTTATTTGTAAAACTTAGCCAAGTGTTTATTATTTACTAATTAGAATGATTCACCTATAGAGCCAATGACGGATTCTATCAATCCCTTTTTATCAATATTAATTGAAAAATCTTTACTTACCTAAAACTTATTTCTCTTCACAGAAAATCAGGATTCCAAGCCATTCAAAGTAAAGGGCAAGAAAAAAAGACCGACGATAAAAGCAAACAAAATCCTTGGGGTCCAGTATTTAAAGACAGAAAAAACTTCACTAACATGCATAATTGTTAGAATAGTCTGATTAGGATTTTTATGTTAAGTTATTATTGTGATTTAAATTACTAAAATAGTGCTATGGAATGTTATTATCTGATAGTAGCCGCTAATTATTTATTGAAATTTGAACATGCTGAATTGGGAGTAATTTAATTAATAAAACAATATATATTTTTAATTGAAGTATTTTATTTTGGTAACAATAGATACATTATTCTTCTGAGAATTATGATACATAAGGTTGTACATTTTCGTTTTTATTGAGCATATAATAAGTAAGGAGCTTCTCACCTAATAGCCAAATCGACGCCAGCAGGAAGCCTAAACATAAAATCAATAATTATACAAATTAACAGATAGTAAAGTGAATCAGATTAACATTAGTCAGAATTGTGTCTATTTTTGAAAGATCAATGTCCTCTTTTATCCCTGATTGTCGATTAAAAAAGACTTGAAAGTCAAAAGTGTTTATTATAAAAGTATAATATAGAACCAAACAATGCAAAATAGGTTTGTAATATGTAACAGTTCTGTAAAATAAATGGCTCTGTTATCTTACTTGGTTCATGTACAATCATTTAGTCGAAATAGTAGAAAAGAATAAATCTCCAGTATAGAAAAAAAGAAAAACCAAAACATGGTTTTTGTGGGAACAATTGACTCATAAAATACGACCTACATAGAAATATTTATTCTGAATATTTATTATTGTCGACACTGTACAGCTTTTTATGTATCAAGCTCAGTACGGAAAAGATAGGACAATGCAAATCTTATGATACTTTTCTGGTCAATATTGTCACTTCTCGCAAGTGACGGACAGTCTAAGTTCGAAAACAAAATTTGATACTGTTCATTTTACCTAATGCAGCCGGTTTCATGTATAAAAATTTAAAATTATGTTTTTTATTTAATATTATAGTAGTATTCTTGACCTACAGTTTCGATTTTTTAACATCTTTTTAAAATCTTCTGAGTAGCTAAACGTGAAAGCACATTTATTCATTCTTAAACATTCGTTCATAATATACAGAATAATACAATCTAAAACTAAAAACCTATTAATAGCATCCATACATATATGTTAAACGACTTCATAGTAACACACTAGACAGGTTTAATAGTATAATATTAATAACATTGTTTGTAAATAGTTCAATAATTATATCTGTAATTCAAAAAGGTTTTGTTGTCGATATGTTACGAAAAAAGTTTACTCTTTCTTAATTGCTACTTTATTGTCTAATTTGTGTACTGTTGCAGTATGCTGCATAAGATTTGAACGGCATTAAATTAGAAAATGTTTAATATGAACGCAAAAATACCTTTTTGTTTAAGTACATAACTATGCCAGTTTTGAATATTATTCTGCTTGCAAGTATAGTTAGTCTTTGGATAAGATCTTCACGCAGTCCAGTTGAATCAAAGTAGCAAATTCTTGCAAATCTAGTTATGCTGTTGTTTATTTTTAAATGTTTTATTTTATATTTTTTTAACAACAGTGATGCATTATCCTTTATTTAATAGATTTCAGTTTCGAAAATCGTTTACTCCTATTTTCTTATGTTGCTAACGTTTCGGTATATTTATCCCCATTTTAAAGCCAAATATCACAGATAATCTAATTCATTTTTGTAACACCGGATCGCGAACATTGTTAGCTAACAGTTTTGTTAGTAAACAAAAGGTAGCTAACAGAGATCGCGAACAATTGTTGGTAGGAATGTTAGACTAGAACAAAAAGATAAGTTTGGTAATAACAATACAAACAGTGACGTGGGTCTTATCTTGTGTAGTAGCCACTGTGCTCAACATGGAAGCAGCAAAAAAAAGAAAACAGAGATGGGTTAAAACTTAACTATTAAGTGCGACTTATTTAGTGACATCTGCGTCCGACTACTTCTGCTAACGCCCATATACGAGGCATCAGCAGGAAATAGACTGAGTTATTTGTAGTTTTATAAAAATACAAATCAATTGTATAGTTAAATAATTATAGAATATGTAAAATATGTTAAACTGAACAAATGTGTAATAGTAGTTGTGTAAATAAATGTGCTAGATTTATTAGAACATTCAATTTCTATTTTATGGAAATTTTGTTTAATTAAATAACAACAATGAAATTAAAGTAAAAAGCTGCATTGCCCATCTCACTTCCCCTTAGTTATTAGGCTAATGCACTATCTTTGTCGTATAGTGTCGAATTCTAGATGTGCATTTGTCGTGTGGTTATAATTTCAATCAATTATAATCGTTATAACATCAAAATAATAACGTCGCTCATTTCTTATAGTAACATAATAGTTGGGCAGCTGATTATGTTTATCGTATATATTTCGTGGCCGATGTGCGGGCTTTGGTTGCCGCCGTTGCCGGTTGCAGTCGAGTGCCCTTTTCTGTTTGATTAGGTAACGCACGGTAGAATAAATAAAAAGAAATCTATTTTTTACTATACATGTTTATACTTTTCTGAGAAATAGAATAAGGAATACGTTAAGATAAATTAATTTAAAGTGCGGCTCCGTCTTATTCTCTTAATATTATTTCCTTAAACTGAATAAAATTACCAAATATAAAATATATAAAATTATTTTAGCAACAGATTTATTTAAATTGTTCTAGTATTTAATTAATTACATTTAATATAAGTTGCAGTCAATTATATTGCAATTTAATCCTTATTTCTTTTAATTGTCACGGCGTATTCCATCTTATTCTCCAATATCTATCTAAATATTATTAGTTATTACTTATTAGTTCTTATTGACGATTAGAACATATATTTTTGATAATATTACACTCAATCGTTACATCGATAATTATAAAAATAGAATTATTGTTTTATATTGCATAGTGTGTAAGTTAAATAAAATGCAGCTAATACTAAAAGAGAAAAAATATAAATTAGATTCATCTTGAGCCCGAATTAACTTTTCTTGACGTTGAAAAGTGTTTTTAAAATAATACTTTATTTAATAACACAAAAGACGGACGTTACAGAATGAACACAATTTACTGTTAAGTACAATAAGATATTAATTCGTTGTTAATTACACAATATGCACTTGCATAATAACTTAAATACTATTATACAGTTTCATTAAACTGGTACTAATACTCAGAGAACCTAGGTAAACAACGTCCCTGGATGTCAGTTTCTAAGGCTTTCTGAGTGTAGTTCCAAAGGCTAGGTAAACTACATCCCTGGATGCCAGTTTCTAAACCTTCGAACTCATCGCTACTCGAAATGATTTATCCTACCAAGTTGCGCTGTTTATATACTATTCTGTGGTCGTAATATTTTTATGGTGTCTACATTAGCATACATTATTATTCTAATAGATGCAACCGTTAGGATACAGCAGAATAATATTAAGATAAGGTTTCTGAGTACGCGCATACATTCGTATTCATTATTTAAATTAGCATAATTTTAAGCTAAGGTTCTGAATATATTATTAGCGTTATCTTATAGGCAGCGATAAGATTTATACGTCGTCTTATATGACTGCATACAGTTTATAATGTTAACTCGCGCGAATAGTATTCTCCCAAACGTAGCGGAACCGTCTGCAACTATGGATCTGAGAATGTTATTTAGTTGTGTATGATAACACTCCTGAAACGTTAGCAACATAAAGAAAATAAATGAATTTGGAAACTGAAGTGAACTACTATGTATAATATGGATTTAATTAGGGTTTTTGAACCGAGACATTCGCCAGATATACATTTGTACTAGATATTTCTAGTGACTTTGGATTTTTTTGCGTTTCAAGATCTTATAGAAACAGTCATATTTATAGTTAAAATATACATTTATTAAAATTCTGGAATAAAAACCTGCTTTTTTGGAGGAAATGTAGGCGACAGTTAAAAATAATTAACTCCAGGTAATATAAAAAATGTAAGCTTAAGCTGATAAATACGTTAAGAAATATTTATGACTACTCAATAAAACAGAAATAATAAAATTTGTGGATGCATTACCAACTACTTTGTCTATTAAATAATAAAGTGATTTACAGAAATAAATGTATGTATTATAGAGATGTACTTTGATTATTTGGTTATTAAGTTTTGAAAGCTAAAACAATAATACTTGCTGGACTCACTCATATTCAAGGAAAAATACCGTTTGTAAAAACTATGCAATCACTTAAAACTTGCTGACAAACAATACTAGACAGGCGGTTTTGCCATAAAAAATAGAAAAAAGACAGACTTTATTTATTTATACTAGTCGAAGTTATGTAAGTATCTTTTGTACTAATCATTAAATACAGTTAATTTTTTCAATGAGAATTTTTGAGAAGATGATTTAGAGATTAGTTAGTGATTTAAAAAATATATTTAGAGATTTCCAGCTTTCTATACTAGGTGCTACATTGTCACACGCAATATTGGAAGTTACATGTTATTTAGGACATTTAAATATTGCTTCTCTAAAGATTTTAACGAAAAATGTTAGTAATTAGATTTTTTGAAGAATATTGAAAGAGGAGTCCGTTTGTATAATTTCATTTCATAAAAACTATTTCTAGCAATTTATGTACTGATCTTCAGCATATTTTAGCATCCAAATTACAGTGATTATATTGGGATCTGTAAATATATGAGCGAAAGCGACAAAAGCAGTAGGTCTTTAAATACTATTGTTCGTATTATGTAAAATTTAGAATTATTTTAAAAATATTTGCAAATGCGTAACAGTTGATATTTTCAAAATCAATAAAGTTCGTTGAAGATTCGTTCGTAAGAAAATAGCTATTTAAATCTTGAAATAGCAACCACAGCTACCCGCAGCACCCCAAATCTTTTTTACGATCTTGGGATCTTAAATATTTGTAGGTTATAAGCATACATATTGTAACGTTCTTTCTAAAAATAATAATACAAGTGCTGTTTAAATCGTCTATTCATAAACAAATATTTATTTCTATACACTAATGAATGCACTATAAATTAACGCTATGATTATAAAACATTAAAAACTATTATTTACAGACTATGAATTTCTAATACAACATTTATATTCACTATTTATTTTGTAATACACAGTTAATGACTTGCTGTTGACTGACTCTCTTTTATCCGCAATCCGCTTTTATATCCTCATATAAACGCACCAGAAATCGCTGGAACCTTCTATGTATTCCAGAAAATGCTAGAATAAACCACGTCTGATTTGCATGCTTGTGCGATGCGTCATTTTCTCGAAGGCGGCAGAACACACCACCTGTCGCTCGAAAAGAGGTTCGTTCCTTTTCTCTCCCGTTACACTGCCCCCCTCTTCAAGTCTGTTCTGTCCCAGAACAGGTTTTATGCTCTGGTTCCTGTAGAACGGGTCATGACGATATCGACAGTCTTCACCTCGACTACACGTTCCATTACGGTAGAAATAACAGTCTACACTCTTCGTTGGCCTTAATGCGGGCTGTGGGTCAAAACTGCAGACGAAGATCTTGACGTCCGTACCTCTAAAGACAACTTCCAGCATGTTTCTAACGATTCTCCAATCCAGCTGGTCCCGCCCACAGCCGAGTTTGGGAACTGCCAATTTGTTAATTCCCCTGGTAAGCAACTCGATTCTCAAATTCCATAGTGCCCTCCACAAGTCGGCGTAACTCGGTTTCTGGTAGTAAAACTGCTTGGTTACCAAGTAGTAAATGGATCGGTCATGATCAGGCAAGCGTAAGGATTTACCAACAGAGGGATTTTGTTCTCGAAGTTCATTCAGCCGTCCAAATTTATTTCTAAACACTACTGCGATCCCCCTGGACATACGGAGATCCGCGGAGACACAGTGGGCAATGGAATAATCACCAGGGACCCGGAAGAGATCTTGTTGCATCTCAGTCGTGACTCCGAATCGCGCTTTTCTAGTTCCAGAGAACGCAGCCATAAATTCTCTAAAGGTTGGCTGATCATCTTCAGGCCTTACGATATTGATAGCCACCTCGGCCTCATCTTTCCGATCCGGGACTGCGTCATTATTTCCCTCATAGTGCGCCAGACGATTGGAGTGTACCACCTTTGGTTTCCCCCTTGGCAATTTCTGGATGCGATAAATCAAGTCATTTATTCGTTTCTTCACCTGGTATGGACCCTCCCAATTTCGCTGTAACTTTGGAGAATAGCCACGACGCCTTTGCGGTTGTATAACCAGACAAGCTCTCCAGGTTGAAACCCTCCTTCTTGGGCTCTCACATCGTACGTAGCCTTCATCCGGTCACTCGCGATTCGACTATTATTTCGGGTTCGGTCGTGAATATCCTCCAACTTCTTCTTTAAGTTGATGACATAATCATTCCCGGCTACCTCCTGCTCTATAGGTGGAGACCCAAATTCCAGATCACACGGTAACCGTAACTCGCGTCCAAACATTACAGACGCTGGGTGACTGACCGGTTGTTTCGTGGACCGATGCACGATAAGCCATCAGGAACAGATGCAGGTATTGGTCCCAGTCTCGTTGATGATCGGAGACGACCTTGGCCAAATATTTGCCCATTGTCCGATTCATGCGTTCTACCATTCCATCGGACTGCGGATGTAACGGTGTGGTCCGAGTCTTGCGAATGCCCAACAATCGACAGACTTCTCCAAAGAGTACAGACTCGAAATTGCGGCCTTGATCCGAATGCAGCTCCATGGGCACTCCGAAGCGACTGAAAAACTCTTTGACTAGTACGTCAGCAACAGTCGCAGCTTCCTGGTTTGGTAGGGCATATGCTTCTGGCCATTTGGTAAAATAGTCCATTGCCACTAATATGTATTTATTCCCATCGTCGGTTTCGGGAAATGGTCCGGCAATATCTATGGCTATTCTTTCCAGAGGACTACCCACATTGTACTGCCTCATAGGTGCTCTTCGTTTCCCCAAGGGTCCGTTACCAGTGGCACATAGTTCACATTTCCGGCACCACTCCTTCACGTCTTCTTTACAGTTGACCCAATAAAAACGCTCCCTAACTTTCTCCAAAGTCTTTTTCACACCGAAGTGTCCTCCTGAGGCACCGTCATGGAGATGTCGCAATACTGTAGCCACTCGGCTTCTTGGAACCACGAACTGAGACCTAATGGTGGTGCCATCTTCACTCTCCAGTACTCGCTTCAGGAGATCGTCTTCCACCTTCAAGGACCCCCATTGGGCCCAATATGCTTTGAGCGTTCTGTTGAAAGGGCTGACGGCCTCCCAGGCAGGCCTTTCTCCCACGCGCTTCCATTCCAGTACCATTTTTAGTTCGGGATCAGCCTCCTGCTGTCGTTGCAATTCTTCCGGCAACCAATTGTCGTTGACGATGGTAGTCCTTAATACCTGGCAAACCCTCTCCTCCAAACGAGAGCAATGACGGCAATCCGTTGGACAGGGTCTTCTTGAAAGAGCATCGGCATTTCGATGACTAGTGCCCGCTCGATGTTCGGTGTCAAAGTCGTATCCTTGTAATCCTTCGATCCACCTTGCGACCTGGCCTTCAGGATTACGGAATTGTAGAAGCCATTTCAACGCTGCATGGTCCGTCCTCAATAAAAACTTCCGTCCGTACAAGTATTTGTAAAAGTGCTCAACGGACTTCACGACGGCCAATAGTTCTTTTCTGGTCACACAATAATTCCTTTCGGCTTTAGACAAAACCTTACTAAAATAGCCGATGACCTTTTCTTGTCCATCCTGTATCTGAGAAAGTACCCCCCCAATGGCCAGATTACTTGCATCTGTGTCAAGTATGAATTGCCCTTCTGTCCGTGGATAGCTCAATATTGGTGCTGTTGTCAGGGCACGCTTCAGCTGTTGGAAAGCTGTTTCACACTCTCCGCTCCAAACATACTCGCGCCCATCTTCAGTTAACCTTGTCAGAGGTTTCGCTATATTGGCAAACCCAGGAACGAAACGCCGGTAGTAGGTACATAACCCAAGAAAACTACGAACTTGGTGTTTATCTTTCGGTGTTGGCCACTCTTGAACTGCACGAATCTTATCGGGGTCGGCTGCCACTCCATTTTGTGATACGACGTGCCCGAGATATTTCACTTCCTTCCTGAATATGTGGCACTTTTTCGGACTCAGTTTCAGATTGGCTCCACGTAGTCTTCGGAACACTTCCTCTAGGTTTTTCAAATGTTCGTTGAATGATTTTCCGACTACAATCACATCATCTAGGTATACCAGGCAGGTCTTCCACGACAGCCCTCTCAGGATGGTCTCCATTAAACGCTCAAAGGTGGCCGGAGCGTTACATAAACCAAAAGGCATAACCGTAAACTGCCATAGTCCGGAACCAATAGTGAACGCGGTCTTCTCCCGGTCTTCAGGTTCCATTTCAACTTGCCAATAACCACTCTTCAAGTCCAAAGTCGAAAACCATCGTGAACCAGACAGGGTATCTAACGTGTCGTCGATGCGTGGTAAGGGATAGCTGTCTTTCTTGGTCACGTCGTTAAGCTGCCGATAGTCCACACAAAATCTCGTTGACCCGTCCTTCTTACTGACCAGGACCACCGGTGATGCCCATGGACTGCTGGATGGCTCGATGACCCCTTGTTCTTCCATATCAGTAATAATCTTTTCGGCTTCTGCTCGCCTTGCTAGAGGTAGACGCCTCGGCTGCTGACGGACAGGCATAGAGTTGCCTGTATTGATTTTATGTTTTACTATATTTGTTCGTCCCTTCTGGCTATCGTCAAGAGCGAAGATATCTTGGTATCGGTGAACCAAACCCTGTACCTCTTTCACTTCCGTTCTGTTAAGGTCTTCGCACGAACTAGTAACCATACCCACTAATTTTCCACCATGGTCTTTGGGCACTGGTTTTAGAACATCAGCCATACACCTGGCTACTCGGAATACTGGCACACACTGTCCCACAAGGGTACTCTTCTTCAATGTCACCGGATCCACATTAACGTTCATAAACCTCACCGGTACAATCTTTCCAACCTTGATCAGCGATTTTCCCACCAATATGCCACTATGGATCTTCTTATCACAAACAGGCTCCATCATTCGCACACATCCTACCCGAAGATCTCCATCCAAACCCGCCTCGACAACCATCTCGCTTTGACCCGGCAATATCACATCTTCAGTCAGCAAAACCCTTACAACCGGCTCTTCTCGTGGATGCAACGGAAGTTCTTCGTTACCGACCTTCAAAACACCCTCTTTCAAATCCAACGTAAAACCAAATTTTCTCAGGAGGTCCATTCCCAAGATGAAGTCATCAGTAATATCGGCTACCAGCACCTCATGATCACGTTCTTCACTTCCAATGCCAATCTTCATCTTCACCACTCCGCGTGTTGGTATCACTTCACCCGTTGCTGTACGGAGTTGAGTAGTTGTGGGTAGCAACTTAATACTTGATCGTAGAACATCAGGGCGTACGATGGATTTTGTCGCCCCCGTATCAATAGGTAGTGGAACAGTTCGATTAGCAATCTTCCCATCTACAAACAAACTGCCGTTACTATTCTTCGATGTTACGGCATGGATCGTGATCTCCGGGGCATCTTCACTCGCCGTTAACGTTTGCCCCCTCTTGCCAACCACCTTTAACTTTTCCGACGGTTGTACTTTTCTTATTTTGGGACAACGGCGTTCTACATGTCCTTGTTCGCCGCAGTTCCAACAACGAGGCCCTCGAACTTCTTGAGGATTCTTTTTACGGTTCTCTTCCTTCTGAAGAACTCTCATTAATAATTCTTCTAGGCGATCTTTAGAACCTTCTTCTTCCTCCACAACGGCCCGAACACGCCCGTGACCTCGGGACGCTTGTTTTGCAGCTTCAAATTCTAAAGCGTGAGCAAGCGCATCATCAGTTGTTCTTGGTCGTGCTAGCCTCAATGATTGTTGTGTTTCCCCGTCTCTTAACCCATCAATGAAAGTCTGCACAGCGAGCTGTCCCAAAAATGAATCGGGTGCCGTAGGGTACGCCAATCGAACAAGCCCCGCAACATCGGCTTCAAACTCCTGCAGGCTTTCTCCATTCTTCTGGATACGATTCTTCACTTGCGCGTGATACACTTGTTGAAGATGTGCGTCTCCATATCTCATCTCCAATCTAGACACTAACAATTGATAATCATTTTCCTGTCCTGCTGGGATTGTTTGCAGGACGTTCAACGCGTCTCCACGCAAAGCCACAGTTAAAGAAACGGCCTTTTCCTTGCGTGTCCATCCGTTGGCCCCAGCGGCCGCCTCAAATTGTTTGTAGTAGGTGGACCAAGGTATCTTTCCATCGAACGTGGGTGGTTTTACTTTTATCCCTACAGCAGGACCCTTTTCTTCTTTAATTTGCTTCTTTACTTCATTAAACGGCCGCTCACAAGTTGAGGGAAACCGTAGTTGCCTCATTCTATCTTCCAACATATCGGTTATGTCGTATTTCTTAGCTGTTGATGGTAATTGCATTTGGGCTATTTTCTCTTCTACCATGTTTATTACCCTATCTTGTTCCGCCAATCTACCTTCCAACAGTCCTAACGCACTGGCATTCTCAAAAAATTCTTCGAAAACTTTATCTTCTAACGCTTTGACATTGTCCTGCAATTCTTCTTTAAGCCTTCTGGAATTTTCTTCAGATCTCCTGGAATTCTCCAGTATTTCTTCCTTTAGCATTCTAACATTTTCTTCGGACTTTCTAGAATTTTCCAAAACTTTTTCTTCCAATGCTTTAGTGTTTTCCATTAGTTTTCTAGAATTCTCTTCGGCCTTCCTAGAACTTTCCAGTAATTCCTCTCTTAAAATTCTAGAATTCTCTTCGGACTTTCTAGAACTTTCTTCGGCTTTTCTAGAACTTTCTTCCATTTTACTTAACAACAAACTAGTATCAATTGCGGGTCCAGGTATTTCGAAGCGGTAATTTTCAGGATCTTCCTTCTGTTCTAAAAGCCATTCTCTTAGCCGATTTATCAAAACTTCTTTCTTTCCATTACTATCCAAGTCCCTCTCGTCCAATTCCCGTTTTAAATCTATTACTAAGAGATCTTTCAATAGTTTCATCACCATTTTAATCGTTTGTTGAAATTAATTTTAACACTAAAAATTTATTCTCACAGCACTTTATTTAATTATTACGCGATTTTATTTATTTTAGAACACCACATCTGACAACACTGTAACGTTCTTTCTAAAAATAATAATACAAGTGCTATTTAAATCGTCTATTCATAAACAAATATTTATTTCTATACACTAATGAATGCACTATAAATTAACGCTATGATTATAAAACATTAAAAACTATTATTTACAGACTATGAATTTCTAATACAACATTTATATTCACTATTTATTTTGTAATACACAGTTAATGACTTGCTGTTGACTGACTCTTTTATCCGCAATCCGCTTTTATATCCTCATATAAACGCACCAGAAATCGCTGGAACCTTCTATGTATTCCAGAAAATGCTAGAATAAACCACGTCTGATTTACATGCTTGTGCGATGCGTCATTTTCTCGAAGGCGGCAGAACCGCAGAACACACCACCTGTCGCTCGAAAAGAGGTTCGTTCCTTTTCTCTCCCGTTACAATATACATTTTTGTACTATTATGTACAATTTTGATTATGCACATTTTCAGTACAATTTGTAACAGTTTCATGTTGCATACCGGAGCACATACCGGTGTTAATAAATATTAATATGATATCAAGTATTCATTTAACAAGTAATGTGGCTTCCAGTTTCAACAGTTCAGCAATAGAATAGCAAAACATTGCTAATATGAGGTCTAAAAAGTTGAGCAACTTGCTGCTAGAAAAATCTACTGTCTTGCCTATTAACGAAAAATTTATATTAATTAAATATTTGATCGCAAGGTTCTTCTGTAGCAAGCTATATTTATCGCATCATAATTTTACAAACGACAGCATTGTTTGATTCCAGGTCTTTTCTATTATTACAATTTTATTTCAGAAAGCAAGGAAACTCACCTATTACTAACACAAAGAAGCTACCCTGCATGTCATCCATGTTAACTGTATGATTAGTCACTTCTGTAATACGGCTTACTTTAAAGCAACGATCTTTTTTTGGGAGATAGTTCTTATACCATTTCTCAATGAGTCCAACTTGATGTAATCTTTTAATTCTAAAAACCATCATTATTTTAGTTACAGTCAGTATAATATAATTGCAGATGTGCATATAGTGTAGATAACATGTATAGATGAATAGCTAGTCTGAATTACGTTGTATCTCACAAATACTACAACTAACTCAGCTCAACTTTTGTTATGAATTAGTTATACCTACTTACTACAAAAACCTTTTAAAAATACTTACTCATCATTTATTAAATCTAAATATGGAGTATCTTGAGCCATAATCATAGCGATCTTTTCATTAAAAAAGTCTTCAGTGCCTGTAATTAAAAAACAAAAATCAAACACAACATAATTTACTGGGTCTGCAGCCTATACTTTTCCCTTTTTTATGTAGTATGCTATAATGATAGCAAAATGATACGTAATAGGTGGATATTTTTCTCTTACAACATTTAAGTAAAGGTAAAACGTTTACGCGATGATTGTTAGTTAATTTTACTGCGATGGATATTGGAGTTTTTATTTTTTTACTGAATTTTTAAAACTTGTTAAACTTTTACTTATTAATTATTTTTTATTTACGTAAAACCATCTAATGTTTAACAAACTTTTAACTGAAATGAGAAGTTTTAAATTTAAAATGAGTCAAAATTAAATAATTGTTTTAATCCTAATAGTAGGTAATTTAATAATTATAGATATATTACATATTTTAATCTGTTAAATTATTTACTTATTTGACAGCTTTAAATTAAATAATTTCATAAAAAAGCATCCGTTAAATGAAAGAATGTTATCATGTCTTATGATCATTCATTAATCGACCATTATACTATATTATTTTGTATAAAAATAATTGTTCAGGTTTTTACAATAGACTAAATAATAGTTTTTGTTCATTTAGTCAGCGTATTTGTAATATATTTGTACATTATATAGATACATAGTTATATAATCATTTTGGTGAAAGTAAAATACTATTTATTTTGTTATTTAATTATGTCATTTTATTAAACATTTAAGGTTATTAATGATTTCTTAATTCTTATTAAGTCTCCACTAAACCACCGTTTTACACTAGAAATAGAACAAAATAGAGATATTACCTATTTATTTACATTTTATTTACTTTGATTTACCTATTAGAATTAACCTACACAATGAATTTGAATTTCAAGGCGGACGTATATCATCTTAGCTTAGCTAGCTTAGTGAAGACAAGTGGCGTTAATCATTTAATACAATTTAATCAATCACGTATGTAGTTCTGTTTTTTTTCAACTGTATGTAAATTTACAAACAACTACTCGATTAAAGGTATCGTCTTTTTACTAAGACTGCTGTGTTTTCCAGTTATAATATTCACAATAAAATTTATTTATAATACATAGAAACACTTATCAGTCACTTAACAGTTTATCGCTATGCCAAACATTTGCGGTATTTGTAATCTTGAAATATCAAGACAGTCTCCAAAAATCAAATGCTCATGCTGTCCTGTGTCTTATCATGGCAATTGCGTCAGCCTTACGCAAGATTGTATTAACATTCTTCAAGCATGGAAATGCTACAAATGCATTAATAAAACTCACAATATTGAAGATGATAAAAACTTTAAAAAAATTTTAACTGAGCTGCAGGCACTGCGAGATGAACAAAAATTAATGGCAAATTCGTTAGATAACTGTCATGAAAAAATTGATACCAAAAATCACTTATTAAAAAACCAAGAAGTGTTAATAAATTCTTGTTTAGAGAAAATAAATGCACTATCGGCTGAAAACGATTCCTTAAGAAAAGAAAATGAAGCTCTTAAAGCAGAACTAAACTCATTAGAACAATATTCGAGATCCAATTGCGTCGAAATTGCAGGAATTCCTGAATCACCAGGAGAAAACATAATCAGTGTTTTATCAATGGTGTCTAACGCAATTAACTTTCCCTCAGAAACCTCCATGATAGACGCAGTGCATCGTCTAAAAAAGAATCCTAATCTGCCTACTCAGCCCAGAGGAATAATTTTAAAATTCGTTCGCAGAATTGATAAAGAAGACTTTATTCACCGTCGCAAAGTCAAACGTAACCTAACGGTTAATGACTTGCATGAAGATGTAAGAAAGCACGCCAAAGAGAATAATACTATATACATTAACGAATCTTTAACCACCTACAATAGACAACTGTTAGCGAAGGCAAAAATGTACAAAAAGAACAACAATATAAAGTATTTATGGGTACGAAATGGAAAAATACTAATGAGAAGAACTGATGATAGCCAGGTATTTGTGATAAAATCAACTAAAGATCTAAACGATGTCCATTAAAAATGAAGAATTCCATATATTATACCAGAATGTTAGAGGCTTACGTACCAAAACACACAACATTTATACCAGTCTGCTTGCCGAAAACTATGATGCTATTTACCTAACCGAAACATGGGCAAACGACGCGCTTTTAGATTCTGAAATTATGGATGAACGCTATACTGTGTATCGAACTGATCGCAACTTTCAATTAACTGGGAGAAGCAGAGGTGGCGGTGCATTAGTGGCTATCAAAAATAAATATCATAGTGAGGTGTTATTTAGATTTCAAGCGTTTTTTGAAGGATTGTGGATAAAAACTAAAATAAATAATGTGATATTAAATATATGTACACTTTATATACCACCAAATGCACCCATAATTCAATACACAGAGTTCTTTGAATTCTGCTTTACCCACTACGACATATTCCACTATAATACTATTATACTAGGTGATTTTAATCTACCAAACTTTATCAATGTTAACTCACATGGCGAGATTGAACAAGAGTTGAGCAACTTTTTAAACTTTCATAATTAAGACAAATTAACCAGACATTAAACAGTATTGGTCGTTTGCTTGATCTCGTAATTGTGAACTGTAACGCTCAGTGTTATCGCTGCCCACTACCTATTATTCAAGAAGATTTGCATCATCCTTCCCTTATTTGCACATTTCACTATAATAAACAAAATATGAATGCCACAACAACATATTCTTTTTCTAATGAGCGTAGATATAATTTTAAGAGAGCAAATTTCTTGGAATTGTATCGTAAGTTATCTGTAGTAGACTGGCAACCGCTATATGAATGTGATGATGTAGATCAGGCAGTTGATTTATTTTACGGTTTAGTCTACAGTGTCTTCGACGATACAGTACCGCTATGTGGAACTGTTAATTTTAGATATCCTCCTTGGTTCTCACGGGAAATTATCTGTGACATCAAACGCAAGGGTCGAATCCATCGAAAGATAAAGCATAATACTGACTTTAGAATAATTCAAAACTTGACGTATGAATTTAATTACTTAAGAGCAAAAATCAAACAATCTATTATTGCATCCTACGAGAAATATATACTTGACACTGAGAATGCGATTATTAAAGAACCAAAACAATTTTGGTCTTACATAAAACGTAAAAAATCAACTATTTCTAACTCGGATACAATGATTTATAAAAATCGCAATTTAGAGAACAGTACTGATATTGCCGTTGCTTTTGCTACCTACTTTAAATCTGTTTATGCGGAAACACCTGCAAATTTCACTATTCCACGAAGCGAAACCTTTAACATAAGTGTATTTAATATTTCGCAGATTGAGGAGAGTGAAATTACTGCAGTCTTGAAAAAGATGTCAGGTAAAAAAGCAGTGGGACATGATCAAATACCTATGTACGTCCTCAAGGGTTGTTCGGATATTTTTGTAAAGCCACTTAAATATATGTATAACTTATCAATACAAAAGTCTGTTTATCCAAGAATTTGAAAAAAATCCAAAGTATGCCCAATATATAAAACAGGTGCAAAAACTGACATAACTAATTATTCGTTCAGTCGCCAAAGTATTTGAATCATTACTATCTGTAAGAATCTTTAGTCATATTAAACCATTTTTAACACCTTTTCAACACGGGTTTATTCCAGGACGATCTACACATTCAAACTTAATTAATTTTGTTGAAACTGTAGTGGATGGCTTTGCCGGTAATTGCCAAGTCGATACCATTTATACCGACTTCGCAAAAGCATTCGATAAAGTAAATTATGACATCTTGTTACAAAAAATGAATGTTCTGGGATTCTCCAATAATGCATTGCAATTTTTTATTTCATATTTATCATCTAGGCGTCAGTATGTGGTTTACAAAAATTCCGAATCTCCCGAATTCGAAGCCTTTTCAGGAGTACCTCAAGGTGCAAACCTGGGTCCACTCCTTTTTACTATATTAATAAACGATTTGCCAAATTGCTTGCAATATTCTAATTGTTTGCTTTTTGCTGAAGATGTAAAAATCTTTCGACAGATAAGCACCATTGATGACTGCATTAAACTTCAGGCAGATATAAATAATTTATATCAATGGAGCAAGGATAATTCTCTGAACTTTAATGTCGGTAAATGTTTTGTAATGCATTACAGCAAATCACCAAACTACGTAACTTTTACCTATAATATAAACGGTGAGAATTTGACTACAAAAAATATACATAAAGACTTGGGAGTCATTTTTGATACGAAACTTTCTTTTCAAAATCACATACTGGAAACTGCCAAATGCGCCTATAAGAATCTTGGTTTCATTATCAGAAATACCCATCATTTTAAAAATACTATCGCTATTGTGATATTGTACAAAGCTTACGTGAGAACTTATCTGGAGTATTCATCAGTGGTTTGGTCTCCTACACATAATTACAAAAAGCATGTGTTGGAAGTTGTACAATCTAAATTTTTAAGATATCTATACAATAAAGTGCATAATGAATATCCTAATTTCTTGCCCTACAGTGTACTATTAGCATTATTTAATTTTATTTCTTTAGCAAATCGCCGTAACGTAGCCTCATTACTTTATCTTCATAAAGTTCTAAATAATTCTGCCGATAATTCGTTTTTACTTGAAAAAATTATCTTGTTTATTGTTTCCAGCCTTATTTTGTGGAACTCCATAATCATGAAATAAATAAAGATTATTAAAAGTTTCACAGTTTTATTAAAATATACCTGACAATATTGTTTCGACAGCTATGCTGTCGTTATCAAAGGCAATATAATTATAAACAAACACGTCGCTAAGGTAGATACAAAATAGGTAAAAAAAATGAATGAACAACTTGAGCTCAGTAATTCTCCGTTACTGGAAGTATTAGATGTTTAATTATGATTTTTATTATTAATTTTTATTATTATTATTATTATTTTATCTAGTTACCTATTTTGTATCTACCTTAGCGACGTGTTTGTTTATAATTATATTACCTTTGATAATGACAGCATAGCTGTCGAAACAATATTGTCAGGTATATTTTAATAAAACTGTGAAACTTTTAATAATCTTTATTTATTTCATGAAAAAATTATGTTTAGAGTTCCTCGTGATAACTCGCGGTTACTAGATACTTTTTATATACAGTCAGCTAGAACCAATTATGCACTGTCAGCACCTGTAAATAGAGTTTGTACATTATACAATTCTATATCAGATAGAATCGATATGTTTGGCTGCTCTTACACTTCCTTTAAATACAAATTGTATTCTTTATTTGATAATTAAATTAATATTGTAATATTGTGGTTGCATTTTGGTAAGGAAATTTTTAACTAATATATTATTACCTGATAAGTATAATATTGTTTAAGTTGTTATTCTGTTACTTGTTAATATGTTACTTATGTACATACTATATAGTAAATAACTTTTTTATTTTTAGTTAAAGTTGAACTTTCTTTTTTATTTTTAGTTAAATTGTGGAATTAATGTTACTTTAAACTAGGGTTTATTTTATATTTTTATTTCAATTATTATTGTGTGCCGTTGACACTAATTATTGTATATACTTCAATTATATTGCTTCCTGTAATTGGATTCTTCTGTTGGAAGCTCAAATTAAATAAATAAATAATATGCAGAAAGCCTACACATACGGAAATTATTGTCTGAATCGCTCTTTTCGTAACTCGGTATACATTGGAATCCTTCGAATTCCCAATACAAATCCTTCGAAATTTCGACATAAAATACACTTTTGGAGTAGAATCACAGAATATTTCTTAAGGTGGTACAGGTAGGCGTTAATGTGATTTTGTAACTCAATTAGCCGGAGCGGTGTGATGATAAACCGAAATTGCTGCCGCCCCAGTTCGATTCTAGCTGACACATAACTTTTTTATTTTTTTTACAAATCACAAGATTTAAAATTTCTCTCTTTGGGAACGATCATTTTTCGCATAATTTAATAAATTACATTTCAAAATGAATTGTCCACAATATTAGACACGACTAAAAAACCGTTAAGTGCCTTTAAAATTTAATTTTTCTCTTTTTGCTAAATAAAAACATGTTTCAATATGGTACGCTTTTTTACAAAATCTCTATTGAATCGGTCAATGCAGAAACTAAATATGTCCACTTATTGTGTAAATTGAGTTGTACATGAATTCACCATAATTCAAGGGTGCCCGATCGAATGGTGCAAAAATTGAACATGTCCTGCTTTTCTATAATAATTATAGAAAAGCAGGACATGTTCAATTTTTGCACCATTCGATCGGGCACCCTTGAATTATGGTGAATTCATGTACAACTCAATTTACACAATAAGTGGACATATTCAGTTTCTGCATTGACCGATTCTATTATTGTTTCTATTTTTATAAATTTTCGCATTATCTCTTTCATTTTATAGACTTTGTTAATTTGATATATCTCAAGTACTAGTACTTGAATAAGAAGTGCAATGCATTCCATTTTCCTGAAAAAAAACTTCACTTAATCGTGTAACACATTTCAAATGACAACCTGCTAGTCATGTCCATCATTTTGAATGGGAATTACAATTTTGAAATGTAATTTATTAAAATTATTTAGAAGATGAGACATTTTTAAAGAAAAAAATTGTAATCTTAAATTTTGTGTTGTATAAAAAATAAAAACAGAAGTTATCCGTCAGCTGTAATCGAACCTGTGGCGACAGCGACTTCGGTTTATTATCACCCCGCCCTGGTTAATTGAGCTACAAAATCACGTTTGCGCATACGCCTGTCACACTCTAAAAATAAGTTGTATTATTTTTTGTTAGATAAAAATCTAAAGGTAATTTCTTTCGACATTTTTAGTAGTACTGTTTAAATTAATGAGCAGAATGGCATAAAAAATACTAACATTATTTACTTGGGGAGATTTTAAAACCGGTTTTTTTCATCAAATTGCTTGCATAGATTATAACAATAATCTTTCTCATTTTTACCTGCAATTGAATGTAGCAAGTAACAGTAAATCTTCTTTTGAATGACATCGTCAGTAGTATTCGTAGCAGATATAGGTCCTACACTTTCCTATCAAAAAAGTAAGGAAATACCTAGTATTCCAGTCCCTTCAAGTATATATAGTATATTATTATGCGTTAATATTAAGAGGTGATAGATGACATCAACAGAAACGAAAAGATACAACTTTGTACTAAAACGTACTACTTTTTCAGAAGAAAATAATAAAGTTGAAAATTGTAACATCACTTTGCTGCGTTAATAACAGTAGTTTAATTATGAAATCTTGTCAAAAGCTATATCTCATCTAGCATAACAAAAAAACATTAATAACATTTTTCCGTATGATCAATCGTTTACGAGTTAGAATTTTACTCAATTAAAAAACGTAACAATCCTGCAATGTCTTTAATAAAACACGGTGCTCCAATTATTTAATGAGCCCCGTGACAATTATCTAACTCTTAGTAGTACAGTCCAATTTCAAAATAGCGCGGTAGACTGCCAAAGTAATGAAGAATTAGCAACGTTCGTAACTTTGCCCACGGCAAGCGAACAAGCATCAACAGAATATTACTTTGAATTGTGTCAATTATTTTGAAGCAAAACAAGTGTTACTAGGGGGGGGGGAGGTGAAGATGGAAAGAAACTTCCGAAGAAAGTTAAATGATTATCAAAGCGTAGAGTTCTGTTAATGCCATTAAAGGTACTGCTGCAGCATGAGGTGCTTTCCGATTGACTGATCTATTGATCAGGTGTTACCTAGCATCATTTGGTTAACTTATTTGTTGTTCCGTTGACACTGGACCTTGATGATCCTATCTTCCTTTGAATTACCTCCCCCTTGGCCTTCAAGTACAAGCTAGCAATCTTTAGCAAATATCTTGTCCCGAGTAAGGGCGCTGCTGCTTTAAGAATCGAAATACCCCTTATACTGTGTATGAAAGAGACCGAATTAGACAAAGATGAACAAGTACCTGGCCAAGATATTTAAAATCTGTAAAGTTTGTTTTGAAAACATGCTTGTAAATCTATTGTTACTCATTCTATTCAAAATTTCTTTGACACATTTTATAAAATAACCTTTTTAAATGGAAGCATCTACTAGTTACCCAAAGTTGTATAGGGTATTTATGTTTTATTCTTTATCTTTAACAAAAAAATAACTAAAGAATGAGTGAATCTACCGAATCTAGTTTACTACCGTTAATATGTGTAGTAATTTTTATCAGCATTAAGATTAAAAACTTTTACTTTTTCAATTTTATATTAAAAGTGTCTTGATTAGATGATCGTAGTAATTCAAACCTGAAACTTGTTTTAATTTGTTCGCTATATTTAGAAATTCATATTTAAGTAGATAGTCAAAACAAATGCATATTAAAATAAATTTAGTCTGAAATACCTAAATAACTGTTATTTTTTACCTGCAACGTAATTCATATGCTTCAGAGAAAAACTCATTGACTTAATTTCTGCTTTAACGAATGAACGGTTATAATTTTATAATCTTTTCATTCATGAATTGACAAGAAACTTTCATTCGCCCTTTTTAAGGATTTGGAAATTCCAAACCTCCACTGACAAAACCTTTTTACCCTCTTCTTTTAAACTAGAACGGTAAAATTAAACTGTAAGATAACAACAAAGTGAAATATTTTTAAGCATTTTTGCATATGCCGTGGTTGTGTTATTTCCGTGTTCTTTGTGTTTTCTTCATTTAAAGATTTTTTATTAAAAATATATTGTACTTATACAACATACAGTGTGGGATTAAAGTATGGAATATTAAAAAAAAGCAAACTCAACCGGTTTTTTTAAAAACGCCGAAACACGTCGATTTTGTTTTTTTTAAAATACACATTCATATGTGCGATTCACCTTTCGACTTTCATTTGTTTCTAAGTTATGACGTCATCACAAAAAAATTTAAATGACAATATAGATTTTTTGTAGTGGAATCCGATAGTGATTTTTCTTCCCATTATGATAATGCAAATAATAATAAGGTTGCATAACAAAAATTCTGAGAAAAATCGAGTTGAACTTTGTAAATGTTTGTTAGTTGTGACGTCATCACAAAAAATTTAAATGACAATAAAGATTTTTAGTAGTCGAATCCGATAGTGATTTCTCTTCCCTTTATGATCATGCAAATAAATCATAAGGTTGCATAACAAGAATTCTGAGGAAAATCGATCTGAACATTTAATGTTATTGATATTATGGTATCAATACATCAATACATCAGATCGATTTTACTCAGAATTTTTGTTATGCAACCTTATGATTTATTTGCATGATCATAAAGGGAAGAGAAATCACTATCGGATTCCACTACTAAAAATCTTTATTGTCATTTAAATTTTTTCTGATGAAGTCACAACTAACAAACATTTACAAAGTTCAACTCGATTTTTCTCAGAATTTTTGTTATGCAACCTATGATTTATTTGCATGATCGTAAAGAGAAGAAAAATAACTATCGGATTCCACTATAAAAAATCTATATTGTCATTTAAATTTTTTTGTGATGACGTCATAACTTAGAAACAAATGAAAGTCGGAAGGTGAATATTAATGTGTATTTAAAAAAAATCGACGTGTTTCAGCGTTTTTAAAAAAACCGGTTGAGTTCGCTTTTTTTTTCATATTCCACACTTTAATCCCACACTGTATAAATATTATATTAAATATTAAAATATGGCTTGTTTGTATGACCAATCTGATTCTACTTTGGAAACTCGGGGAATGATTATTAGTATGTGGGAATTACTCATTGTTGACACTGGCTCATTGTAGGGTATTCTCTTCTATTGTAATATTTTCATATTAATTTATTTGTTTTGTAAAGAATAAATGATAAATCACTCTACTTTACTTTTTATAATGGTTAATTTTGATTATTTATTATTTTTAGTATTTTTTACAATCAAAACTTATTACAGTTAGTACTAAAAATTCAGGGATTTAGTGTTTCCAAAATAATTAAACTATGTAAATAAACAAATCAGACTCGTAAATAAATTAATAGAGTTTATAATAAAGTAGAAAAAAAGCATACGATATTTATTTTCCTAAAATAGAAGAAACGATAGTAGAAGTGAAAGGGCTGTTTTGTATTCCAGTAAAATAAGAATCTCACTTGAAAATAGAAGTTTGTATTAACTCTATTGTTGTCATACAAAGCCACTCTGGGTAGGGTAGCAACCTTTAAAACTGGTTATATCTGCTGTTTTGTTTATAAACAATGGAAAAAGATGTAAAACTATGCTGCGAAACGTACGTCGCTTCTTTTACCAGATTTGTTAAATGTGTTGCCTGCTCAGGACAAGACATTTGCTAAAGTCTGTAGCTAGCTTTTGAAGTGTGTTTAATGATCCGCAGGGGAAATAATATCAGCTGGTTGTGGAACTCAGAAAAATTATATTTTCCTGTAAGAAACCTTTAATGTATTTTCCCCTCATTTATTTACCTTGAATTGATTCATCATTGCATCAAAATTCCACTCTAGAGAATAAAAATGTTGTATGTTTTGTTGCACCCTACAGGTTAGGTTTTGTGATTTGTCAGAATTGTGATCCAAAGTTGCTCAATTGAAAAATTATTTTCTGATGAAGTTATGAACTGATCTGATCTGTAAAACTGGATCAGTAAATCAGTTCATTGGAAAGCACTTATGATCAGACCCTTATGAGCCATATCACTTCGGCTGTTTGATTAAATGCTTTCGATGTTGGAGAGTATTACACAAGAACCAGGAGCTGGTGAAGCCGAAGAAAACTGCCCTCCATCCCTCGTTTCTGCATCGAGACAAGTTGGGTACTTGGTCGCGTTGAAGAATCCCCCGCAACTTATCAAGAAGGTTCTATTATACTTATACTCTTAATCTAGTCGTAGTAGTAATTATTTAAACGGTTTTTGTTCTTAATCGATTAAAGATGTTTGAATCATCTTCGTTTAGCCCTTTAGTCAATTAAAAGTGTTATTATCAGACTCGTGCGTTTTAGTAAAACACATGCCCATGTCTACGCACTATGTCGACGAAGCGCATCAATTAAATGCGAAAATTAAAATTGGTTGATCCCGTCTAGATACGTTACAAAAAGACAAAATACTGACAAAAATGTAAAGTAAGTAAATGTGATCTTTTTTAAAACAAACAAATTTCAGCTACCAAAATAAGATAGTCATGTCACGTTAAACAAATTAGTCTGTAATGAGCTGAGTATAATGGTTTTTGATATTATTTTTTGAAAGAAACATTTGATTCATTGATAGGATTAATCTTATGAACACACTTATAAAAAAGTTATAAAAAAATATTGTTATTTCCTCATAAATTGTTATTTTAAAAAGAATCATAAGCAGAAAGAGACCATTTAAAATTTATAATTGCCTTACTTATTGGTATTATGTTTATGTTTCCGTTGTTAACTTTTATTACACTAGTGGATCAAATTCTAACCTTTCTGAATTTCTTAAGGGGTGGGAAGAGCCCCCCCTCTATATACAGTGTGTTTGATTTAAAGCGCCCCGCTTTGTAGCTACTTTAATTTCAGTCAAAAGTGGTATAAACCATATATATTATTAAATGGCATAAAATTCTCTATGTTCTGGTTCAGGTTTTGTATTTACTAAATCGGCGTGAGTGTGATGACGTCATCGATCTTTTTTTTAAATTACATGGTAGGTATTTTCTTACTGAAATCGATAGAGTATTGTGTTCTTTTTTCAACCATAATACATATTCATACTATTACAAAAGAAAATTTTCAAGAAAAACGTGAAAAATGATTTACGACTAGTAGGCTTTGATTTCTGGTTCTCCAATTAATAAAACAAAAATATCTAGCAAGCCTAGATAAATAATAAAATTTTAGTTGTTCCAGTTGCGTATTACAAATTTACTTTATAAAAATTCCGAATCAAAATACTTAGATTTTGACATATTAGATGACCAGGACTATTAAAAAAATCAGAGGTGGCTCCATCCTGTTAGCCCCCCCCCCCCAAATATGTCACTGAGGTTTTCTGATGGTCGTTAATCTTTAACAAACAGTACAAAAATAAATAATAGAATAAATTGAAAAACTTATTATAGAATTCCGCTAATAGATAAGAGAGCCGCAATAGGAAATTATTTATATGTATTGATGCACTGCATTAGTGGATGGGTCACGTGATATACTTTTTCCCACTCTATTTTTTTTCTAATAACTTCTTGTATCATAAGAGATACCAAACCATGATTGCCAGAAACATTGGAAAGTCGCGCATGGGTGCTAGACCGCCCGAAAGACTTTAAACGAGCGTCCTCTACAGCGCGACTGAAATGCAAATTTCTTATGGCCATATTCTTGTTCCTCGTTTTCGATATGATAAGATAAACCAGTGAAATAAAACTTTATCATCTGATGTATCATGAAGGATATCAGATTTAAGCTTTGCTTTGGCCACGAGGGCTACTGTGTAAGTGCTGCTATTTATTTTTGAAGTGTATTATTTAATATACATGAATAAAAAATATCAAGGATAGCAAAGAATACCAAATCATAATTGCGCGTGGTGCCAGACCGCCTGAAAGATTTTAAACGAGCGCCGTTTGCAGGGCGACTGAGATGCAAATTTCTTATCATATTCTTGTTCTTCGTGTTTGATATGATATTATTAATACTTTCTGACATGATAAAAAATAGATCAATAATTTCCTATTGCGGCTCTCTATCTATTAGTGAGATTCTAAAATAAGTTTTTCAATTTATTGATTATTTATTTTTGTACTGTTTTGTTCTACATTTTCCCTAATTGAAAATTAAAGACCATCAGAATAACTCAGCGGCTTGTTTTTCTAGGGGGGGGGCTAACGGTATGGAGCCATCTCCGATTCTTTTTTAATAGTCCGGGTCAAAATCAATGATATGTGAAAATCTAAGTATTTTGAATCGGGATTTTTATAGAATACAACCCCCCCCTCGGAGAAAAATTTGCAAATACGCTACTAGAGCAACTAAAGTTTCGTTATTTACCTAAGCTTGCTAGATAATTCTGTTTTATTAATTGGAAAACCATAGAACAAAGCCTACTAGTCGTAAATCATTTTTCACGTTTTTATTGAAATTTTTCTTATGTAAGAGTATGAATATTTATGATGGTTAAAAAGAGAACAGAATACTCTATCCATGTCAGTAAAAAAATACCTATCATGTAATTTAGAAAAAAGGCCGATGACGTCATCACGCTCACGCCGATTTAGTAAATACAAAACCTTCTAAATCAGAACATAGATAATTTTATGGCATATAATAATATATATGGTTTATACCACTTCCGACTGAAAATAAAGTTGCTACAAAGTTGCTTTAAATCAAACAGACTGTATAGGAAAAGTTTTTTTGCATGTAACGTGTTTTTCTTACGACAAAAAAAGGTGTCTTTTCCTTACTCACATATAATTTAAGCATACTATCGGTAGACACATTGTTATGGGAACCTTTAAAATTCTAGTTTTTCTAAACTATATTCAATTTAAATGAGGTAAAAAACATACAAGTTTATAATAATTACTCAAACTGATATATTTTAGTTAAAATTAAGATATTATTTACAAAAAAAGTTTCGCATTACAACAAATTACACACACATAGTAAAGTATGAGCAAAAAGTAACTCCATAAAAGGTGTCTTTGATGAAATTTTGAACTCATGTGTATTATATCACCAGAAAATAATAACAACTGTCACTGTCAAAAGACTACACATGGTGTTAAAATTCCAAAGGCACCTTTGATGCAGTTACTTTTTGCTCATCTGGTAGTTTTGAATGGCATTCAATGCAATAGTTTTCCTTTGCTTAATAGTCCAGGCGAAAGGGAAATTGATATATGGGAAAAGTCATAAGACTTGATAACAGCAATTTTTTAGAAATTCTTAGAAATTCTTCGTGCTCCTCATCTCCTCTTTCAATGCTTCTTAGGAGCAAACATTTTACTCCTCTCTCCTTCACAACGCAAACTTCACCTTCACTTAAAGACGTTTTGCACACGAAACAGACGTTCATCTTAACGGCTTTCGACTAGACTAGACAAACCCGACTGACCCATAGAACTGACCTGAGTGAATGTCAGTCATGCTGTATTCTACGACTTTCGTGCACCTGTGCAGTTCGCCTCGAGTGGTTAAAGGCACCGGGCTATTCTCCCACCCATCGACCAGAATTTGAATCGCTAGAAAAGTACACCTACTAATACATTCTATGTAATTATTATCGAAGCATTGTTTAATTGCGTATAGAATTCATATGTTCAACAAATTCGGTATTGTATGCCATGGATAAGCCTTTTGCTGCTGCCTTCCACTATACCAAGAACGTGATAAAAAAGTAAGTATATCAAAATCCCCGTCTTGAGATTGTGTACAAGAAAGGTAAGAACAATTTTTTCCGTGCGACAAAAAATGAAATACATATTTCGCCCCATACGTTCAATACAAATGACCCCCCCTCCCTATATTTTAGCGGTTTATTTTTAATAACTTTGTAACTACCTACATGACACAAAAAAGTGTAGTATGAAAGTTGTAGAGAATCGTGTTGCCGACAAACATGGTAGTGACAATTTTTTTTACTCAGACGTATGGTTAAGGAGATAAATAACTTACCAATCGGAAGAACGAGGAACTGCCTCGTTTTCGACTTACCTCCATTCGACCGCTGCCTTCCACTATACCACAGAACGGAACCAAAAAAGTGAATACACTAAAATGTTCGTTTTTAAATTGTCTACAAGAAAGGTAAGAACAATTTTGCTCGAACGACCAAAAATGAAATAGTTATTTCACTCCAAAAATTTGCAACCTCTGGCCTAAATTCTTACGGTTATTTGTTTATAACTTTTTTATTACACACATTTCTCAAAGAAGTGCAGTGAGGAAGTTATAGAGAATCGAATTTCCGACAAAAACGTTATGAATTACTTCTTTCCTTAGACCTGCGGTTAACGAGATAAATTGAAGAAACACATTAACCCCTTTTTCCAAGATGGCGGACATTTTGCACCCTCCGATCAATACGAAAACTTGAATGTAGACTCACCACACACCCCCCTACATACTAAAAAAAGGAAAATTGCCGTTATCAAGTCTTGTGACTTTTTTTACCCTGTCGCTTGGACCATAACTGTTTAAAATATGCTCATTTCATAAACAGGTAGCAGAATAACTGTCCCCCTTCAGAAACAAACCTTTTGTTTAAATTAATTGAGTATTTGTTACTATTAGTATCCATAACGTGGGTGCCCGTAACAATGTGTCCAGGGATAGTAACTAGTAACCCTCTTGATAAACGCAAATATATAAATATTGCTCTACATATTTAGTCACGTTATAAAGAAATGCCAGCTTTCTATATCAATCTCATAAAAGGCTAAGTCCTAACACTTAAAACTACAATATTTTATTACTTTCAATATTGTCAAGTAATACCTAATGCCAAATCGCAACGATCTGATATAAGATACTGTTTCTTCATGTAATAATGAAGTTTAGTTTTCCAATCAAAGTAAACGTGTTTTCCTCTTTCAATTTCTGAAATCATGTGCTTGTAGTCAATCTCATCTTTCATCATTCCCAGATAAAGTTCGCGATATTTTGGTTCTTCAGATTCCTGCAACAAATGCGGTATTAAATAATAAGCCACAAAATAGAAAATAATAAAAACCTTTATCATTTTCTCAAAATAACTTCCTTTAACACTACTCCAAGTTACTGTATCTTTATGAGCTAATAATTCGGCTACGGTGGTTATCGGAATATCAATTTTAGGAAACGTTAGAAACGCTACCAAATTTCCACAGTATGTTGTTGCCACAACTAGCACCACCAGCCACCAAGTACCAACAATTAATCTTGCACTATCGGCATAAGGAAGATGCATACCACCTGAAAAAATAAAATTGTTTTGTGATTATCAATTTTCTAATATTGAATTGTTTTCGAAAGGATTTCGAAATTTCCACAGTAGTTGTTTCATCTTGCCTGGAGTGAAATTACTGACCTTCGATAATATTATTGACCGGTTTTGTATTATTTGTTCTTCAGACAATGAAAAAAAAGTTGTTTACATATTTCAGAAAAAAGAGTTCAAAAGTCGATGGTGAGTGTTAGAAATACTGGATTTTTCTCGAATAAACTAGCATAGTGAAATGTTGTTGAGCAAAAATAGAAATTCATTATCAATGTAAAAAATAAGAAAAAATGGAAAATTATTTCGAAAAGTCAAGTTATATCTAGTTATGAAAATTTGTGGTGGCATACAATGTGACAAAATTAAAGTATTAAACCACCTTCTTTTTTAATCGATGTTAATGAATTCTGGATAAAATATAGACTGGAGACTTCTGACTTCATTTATATTCAAAATTCCGTCCGACTAAGTTAAATTAGGATCAAGTGTCATAGAGTGATTTAATTAGTTATGTAAGATCAAAATTTAAAAATCAATAAAAGATGTACAACATTTTTTAAGAAGTAGATGCATTTTTGAATTACAATAATTTCACTTATTATATTAACTAATTTAACTTCATGGTTAATAATTTCAATTTTTGTTTGAAGATGCAACCACCTTCTTTTTCTTAAATTTTGCAAAATTAACTAACAGAATTCAGTTGATTGTATGTGTAGAAATTACTTTTACACATGAATTAACTAAATGCAAACATGTCCAATGAGAGACACTCAAAATGCGTCATATTATATAGCATTTGAAAGGTAAATATGACTTGACATTGACCATGACATTGACTATGAAAAGTATAGTACAACTAGATCAAAATTATGCAAATAACAGAAAAAATTAATAGGAGTCTGAAAATTGGCATAGATGTTGGCGAATACATACTGTTTAGGAAATTGATAAGTACCCAAGCAGCATCTAAGCAGCACTAACTGAGATCCGAACTTTGAGTAGTTGTTACGTAATTACAACTAAATTTGTGACTTTATAGATTTAATTACTTCAGTTCGGATTATTTTAGTAATTATGAAGTTCTTTCTACTAATTATTGGAACTATGTAGTTCCATGACTTCTGAGTAACCTTTAAAGTTTAAAATATGTCGAATGGTATTGCCACTTTTTATAATTAGAGAGAATTACAATTACCATTTAGGCAAATACACGACTTATAATCGTAATAATTTTTATTAAATTCTTTAAACGTCTAAGAAAAGCCCAACTGTAAACAGGGATGCATTTTTACTAAAAAAACTAATTTAAAAAAAGTTACGGAGCTAGTGGGAATCGAAGGTTAGGACGACCGTGTATAAAGCTACTTCATTAGCCACGCGGGCACCCTGTCTGTTGCGAGTAACGTTTTATTCCAAGTAAATACGCAGTACCGGCCTTTGGGGGGTGCGAGGTCGGGCGCCGCCAGAGGGAGCTAGGCTGTCTGGGACGCCGAAATTAGTAAAATCATTAAAATCATTCGATAAAGTAACTTTTTAAAGTTAATAAGGGCGCTCTGAAGGACTCTGCTCGAGGGCGCCAAGAGGACTAAGACCGGCACTGTAAATACGTTGCGTCTTGCTTGAGTTCATTTGTTATTTTTTTAAATAAATCGTATGAGATTAAATGCAGAAACACGTATTTTCTTATTTTTTTTACTTTTGATTAACTATTGATTTACTTTTATTTAAAAAACAAATATTTGAAATGAGCGACACGTCAGCTGTAAGATTGCATTGTTAGTATAATTACTTTAAAGTCGTACTGAAAGTTCCTGCTGCCAGTCTGAAACCATTGCTTAGCCCTTTAACGTCACGGCACCTTACAGTAATATTGAAAGAAAAACTTACGTTTTTGCTACCCAGTGGAAACATTTTAGAGTGTTTATTCGTAAACTACTCCATCTCCATATTTACTTGTAAAACGTAGGAGGCCATTAATCAATTTGCAATTTGTTATGATTGTTACTAGCTGTTTTACTATATAACTTAGGAATATAAAAAATGGTTTCTATCATGTGTATCAACTTATAAGTATTTTTGTCATATTTTATTAAAAACATTTTTTATTAAAAAATATATTTAAAGAAAAGATGTTATTTTTCGATCTATCATTATCACGTTTAACAGAAAAGTTGCAATGGTTTATAATTTTGGTATACTGGAATGACAAAATAATTAATACAAATAAAATAGTAATCCATTTTGTGACACGATCGCAGAATTAGTATAGAAAATGATACAATATTTGCTAAGTTGGAAAAGTAAGAGAGAGCAACTACGCGACACGATGTGTCAAAGAGAAAAAAAGTTCCGCGACAGTAGCAATTACTATGCCGCCACGTTCCCGATACGTAGCTGGACAAGTTCCAGAGAGGTTACTGCAATGTATGTGCTACCTAAAAATTGTTCCCCATTTTGATTTCAGGCACGTAAGATAACCGTAGCAATTACGTGCTTGTGATAAATCGAAACGAAAACAGAAAATCATAACAGAGTAAATTCTTAATAATTACATAAGTAAATAAATAACAAAATCTCTTTTCCCAATGGGTTTTCACAGTGATATGTTTTGTATGGTGTTATGCAATAGCGTAGACTCAGTAATTGACTTTAGTAGCAATCTTTTACAAGACCCTTATTATGAGAAAAGAATATTATAGTTTAAATTCGCGCCATCTGTGACGCTATTAATGCCTAACCAATAAGAGAATATTTATTTAAAAATACTTCTTTCCGCCGCGAATGCTTTCACAACTTTTCTAACCTCAAATCTTCATATTGGTCAAATATTTATTGTGTATTAACCGGCTGTTTTAAAAAAAGAAAAGGAAAACCTTAATGTCTTTTCTATCATGTTTTCAAACAAAAAAATCTGTTGTGTATAACTATTGCGGTACTGAAGCTAAAAGAATATTGTTTATTGTTTCCAGCCTTACTTTGTGGAACTCCATAATCATGAAATAAATAAAGATTAGTAAAAGTTTCACAGTTTTATTAGAATACAACCTGACAATATTGTTTCGACAGCTATGCTGTCATTATCAAAGGTAATATAATTATAAACAAACACGTCGCTAAAGTAGATACAAAAATAGGTAACTAGATAAAATAATAATAATAATCAGAATTAAATATCTCATACTTCCAGTAACGGAGAATTACTGAGCTCAAGTTGTTCATTCATTAAAGGTACCCTGAGTTTGTGTTTGTATATCTCAAAGGCTTCTAAAATGTCTAATTTTGATATTTGCAACATGTTCTCCAGAATACCCCCACAAGAATGTATTCCTTTATTAAATAGTTTCTTGATCAATAGTAATATAGAATTAGTTAAAAGGTTAGAGTTAATTCAATTATTTGACCTTTGTATAAGTCAAAATTATTTCACTTTTAATAACAAAATTTATTTACAAAAGGATGGTTTACCTATGGGTAATTCTCTAAGTCCTCTATTAGCTAACATATTTATGGACAAATTCGAAGATCGAATATTTGAATTAAACCTCTCTAAACACATTATCTTCTGGTTTCGTTATGTTGATGACATTTTAGCTTGTTTTGACAGTTCTTTTGAGGTTATCAATGAATTTTTAATTCTTATTAACAGTATCCACCCTAACATAAAATTTACACTAGAAATAGAACAAAACAGGGCTATAAACTTTCTAGACTTAAATATCAAGATTAACGCAGACAATCTATTTGAATTTTCCATATACAGAAAACCAACAGAAACAGACATAACAATTCCAAATGAATCTTGTCACCATAATACACATAAAATAGCAGCCTACAGATCATTAGTACACAGAGCTTTAACTATTCCACTAACAAAATCAGATTTTAGCAAAGAGATATCAACCATTAAACAACTAGCACATGCAAATCATTACAATCCGAACATGATTGTCACTTTAATTAAACAAAAGGATTATAGGTGGTTAGCTATCAAAAGAATATATCCCATTGACAATTAAACAGAAGACACAAATTACATATCTATACCATATTTTGGCAAAATATCAGAAAAAATTGCACATATACTAAGAAAAACCAACAATTATAAAATAACATTTAAAACCAACACTAACACTTTTTCATTTTTATTTAATGCTAAAGACAGAACACATGATATCATGAAATCGGGCATTTACCGTTTAAATTGTTCTTTTTGTAGTTCGGTATATATTGGACAAACACTTCGAAATTTTGACATAAGATATAAAGAACACGTACGTCATTACAAAAATAAACATCCTGAAAAATCGAATTACGCCAAACACCTTTTAGAACAAAATCACACAATGACTCCTCAAAATAATATTAAATTTCTACATTTTTGTAATAACAAACGCAAATTAGACATTTTAGAAGCCTTTGAGATATACAAACACAAACTCAGGGTACCTTTAATGAATGAACAACTTGAGCTCAGTAATTCTCCGTTACTGGAAGTATTAGATATTTAATTCTGATTATTACTATTATTTGATCTAGTTACCTATTTTTGTATCTACTTTAGCGACGTGTTTGTTTATAATTATATTACCTTTGATAATGACAGCATAGCTGTCGAAACAATATTGTCAGGTTGTATTCTAATAAAACTGTGAAACTTTTACTAATCTTTATTTATTTCATAAAAGAATATTGATGGTTTAATAGAATTTATGGTTGCACTGTAAATGCCCATTTTATACCTTGTAATTACAAGGCCTGATCGCAGGTCCCTTAAAATGGTGGACCCCTAAGATTCAGTACCCAGTAGACCCCCGTGCAGAAAAACTGTTAAAATCTTATTAGAAACAAACAAAATAAGGTGTTCCTTAACAACTAATAATGTGTGGTTGTAATATGAAAAATCGGACCTTGTTGAAGAAGTGCTCCATACATATACCATATACAGTTTTGAGCAGATGACAGTCCCCCTTTTTGTGCAATGCCTTTATATTCATATACCGGACTTAATCGATGAATAATGTATAATATTGGCCCCATTATGACCACTGCAGCAGCCAAGCATAACCATGTCTGCAAGAAAGAAACACCTACACTTAATATTACTAAATCCACTACCACTCATATCCGTTTTTCTTTTATTTTTAATTTTACTGAAAACGTGCATAGCAACATCCAAATTGCACAGAGATTACATAACTGCATTTTTCTTCTTTTTGTTTTCTGCTAATTTATTTATACATGACTCTGCCGCTTTTTACCTTGAAAATCTTTATGCACTTGTTCTTGCATTTCTGGTATTATAGACGTATAAGAAATAATCATATATTATTCTATTGTATTTTGCATTAATATACAATTTACATTTTAAATAAATTATTGTTTCAGTAGTACGTAATTACACTTTCTCCAGCTTTTATATTTAATATCAGAAATGGCTACTTAAACAAAATGAAATAATTACAGTTCTACTAGTACTTACACTAAAGGTAAATGGAGACATAAACAAAAGAGCTCTGCTAAGTTCTCGTGGTCGAGCTGCAAGGAATGCATACGTTTGTATGCTAATAGCACTAGTAAAATTGACATCGACTTTAGCTTCATCAGTTATCGAAAATCCACAAGCACCTATAGCGACTGTTTTACTTTTAACCATATTAATGATTGATGGAGGTATAATATTCGTAAGTAAATCGGTCAGTTCTAGAACATTGTATCTGCTACGTTTTGCTGTGATGTTATCTTTAGTTTGAGTGCCTATGAATTCTTCTTGTGTTACTTGAACGGTATAGGTAAAATTTAAGCTTTTAGATAGTTCTTTTATTACATCGAAAACTAGTCCTCCGAATTCTACTACGGCTCCTGAGTCGTTCAGTTTAAGGATTTGCCACGGAGGATTCTGCAACAAAAATAGGAGATAACTTCCACACATATATCTGATCTTTATAATGTAGTACGTATATAGAGATCTTATTGATATACATATACAATAATAAAATGAAAACAAATCCATGGAAATTTACTTAAAAAAGGTATAGTGTATTTAACATCTTTATGCAATTAATATTAGTTACGCGGTTAAGAATGTCTATTCATTATCTTTAGATTAAAAAATGCACGTGCCAAGGTTGCTTATGTGCTTTTAGAAAATCAATTTCTTTTTCTGCATGTTATAGTAATAGATAGCAAAATTACTTAGTGCTGATGCTTACTTGATTACTTAGTGCTGCAAAACTACATGGGAATCAAGCTTTTAAGATCAGTTTTGGCCAGTCAATTATTATTTCATAATGCAGATATAAATATTAGCTAGATAAACTTAGTAACGTATAGTGTCTGCGAAGTAACATAGGTGTTATGCTAATGTCTATCAACTCCATATTATAATTTATAGAGAAAGAAAGTTAGGTACTGAACTATTTGCACTATAGCCTATAAATAGAAGAGAAATATCTGTTTACAAGAAAAATCCTAAATAAACTTTGTACTTGTATTTAGCCCTGGGAACCTACTTTTCTGTTTCCAGTGGGACCTGCTGGGCATTTGCCTAAACGTTTAAAATAACAATTAAATAACTTGAATTTTACTTACCAAGAAAGACAAATCTAGGTTAAGAAATTGGAAAATATGAAGTAAAATTGTAAGGTAAATAAAAAAACTGTATGACTGTGTTAAATGTATGCACATTCGAATTTTAAGAAGAAGTACTGAAATATGTACGATATGTCGAGATTTTATAAGGTTTTTTATCTAGAAGGTTATTTTAGATTATTTCGATTTTTTTTCTTGTAGTGTGAAATCGAGCCTTAGAAATAAATACCTTGCTATTGCTTTGCCATTCTATAACCGATTACAGATAAAACGATAGTCAGAATTTTTAATCGATATGTTGTGTTTCTAAACGTACACCATCCTGTTTTATTCTGAAAGAATATGTTTCAAGTTCATCATTTTGGTTGTCAAAGTTGTGAAGGAATCCGTGAGAGAAATTGTGGGGCAGATTATTCCGGACGATTTCATGAAAAACTTTTAAACGGTAGAGGTGAACCCATTTAAGACACGTCGACAAGTGCTGAAAACAGATTGAGCTGCTGATACTAATGTCCAACTGATGTGTGCAGCTGCTACTGCTCTCACAGTTTCAGCGTGCTCATCTTTGGAAAAGGTTTCGTACATATTTTTAGATGGTACTGATGAGTAATTATATTTTCTTACTGAAAATGAAATAAACAGAAAATTAAATGTATTAAAAATTAATTTACGACCGTCTTTATTTGCCTACTCGCGTCTCCACTCCGCGCAAGCATGTCGCATCTCATTTTTCTCCATAGCTACCTCTCTGTTTCGCACCATTATCATGAAATTATTTAGAGAAAAATATTAGAACGTACTTAGTAATATTTATTGTTACTTAAAAGTGTTATTTTGTGATTTATTTTTAATCACACAAACCTATAAATCATCCTTCATTACATTTGGCTTCTTACTTTGGGAGCTGAATTATAGTTACAGTTCGCTTGTTCTATCGTTGGTTATTTACAAACTTTATTTCTGGAGTCTGTAAGAAAGTCAATTTTAATCACAAAGCCATTTCATTTTTTTAATCTGTTTTAGATTTAGAATTGTTTGTCCAGTCAAGTTACGGTTTTACCCTGAACAAATTCGTTACTCACGCATATTGGGCTGTATAAAGCGTGATTTGTTGTATAAAATCCCGAAAGTCCCAGAAAATCACTCCACGGCTTTTCCTGGAAAAGCGAAAAAACTGCTGAAAACTGGTCGTTTTCTAAAGACGCGTAACTTACCAGCTGCTTGTCGTAGATAGCTCATTCATTTTTGGTTTTGTCAGAAATTTTATCTTCTTTAACTTTGTTCATATTTAGTTTTCGGATATTTCGAATAGTTTTTTACTTATTTTCGAAAATATGAAGACTAATTAAATTGATTTATATTGATTAAATCAAGTTTTTGTTCTAATAAAAGTTGTGCCTTGTGTTATTAACTTTCATAAAATATAATGATTGTTGGAGTTAAGTCAACGAGGTGATGAGTAATTAGAGATAAACCCAAGATGGGCACTCCTGCGTGGCTTATAATGAGGAACTGGAAAAATAATTTTTTTATTTTAATGTGCGTAAAAGGTACGCCTAGGACATTTTCACAGTTTTGATATTGCTTAAATTGGCTAAGATATACATTTTTAAACACGAGCTTTAGTGACGTGAAAAGAAAACCTTTCCGGACTGGTTTTAAGCCAAATTCAATCTTCATCCTACAAAACCAACGACAAAGTTAAGAACTCAAAATGTGATAAAAAGATAATGCTTACCAATACTAAACTTTCTTCATCAATGTCCTTAGCGTTTTCGCAGTTAACGCCCAAGCAGTGAGCACATGTTGCTGAACATTTTAAGCAAAATTTGACACAACTGCAACTTTCTTGCATCCGGATTTGCAGCCGCAACTGACCATGTTCAAAATAAACTTGGGTGCTATATCCTTCGTTGTTTTCACTGATACCAATAATTCATTTTTCAACCCCACTGTTCAGGAGCAAAAATAGTACCCAAACCCAACCACTGTGCTATCTGATGGTATGCTCTGAGTGAATGCTGTCTTGCTGCATCACTCGTGGGTGGTAAAGAAGCCATGTCAAAATTCTTAACCAATGTCCATTTGCTAATTGCCTTGTGGCAAGTAAAAAATCACAAGTCGTCCGACTACGGAATGGTTCTTGTCGCTGTACCTTGTAGTCGTGTCTACTATTAATGTGTCAGCGCCGCCAGGCGCTTCAATGACATCTATCTTGTTACGTTTTAGATATGACGCTAGCATCTTAACAAACCGGCATTTGTCTTGTCTTGTTTGCCAGGAAGTATTCCTGAGGACATGGCAACGTTGCAGCATCTGAAAAGTTAATTCTTGGGACACATTTTACCTTTTGCTCTTCGAACTTGCTCCTGATTTGTTGTGTTTTGGACACATTCGTAACCATGAAAAAACACGCTTTTAGTGCCTGGGAAGTGTTTCTGCAAAAAACGTCAAATATGTTTTATACAACTTGCAGAACTGAACCTTTCGAGGCCATACTATTTTATGTAGAAGATATTCTCCATCTATGACATAATGGACTGGGATGCAAACATTGGCATTCAATGCTTCAGAACTCTGAAAGACTTCTTGGAGGGCTGACTTGGTTCCCTTTCGTAAAAGTCCCTTGGCAAATAACAAGGGTGGATAATTGTGCAGCTCAAACTTGAACTTCAGGGAGGCTGGTGAGCCTTGCGGGAGCGCCCGCCATCTTGAGTTTATCTCTAGTTACTCATCACCTCGTTGACTTAACCCCAACAATCATTATATTTTATGAAAGCTAATAGCACAAGGCACAACTTTTATTTAAACGAAAACTTGATTCAATCATTATTTTCTTAAATATGACTTCTTGAAAGTAATTTTTTGTAAAAAACTTGTGTAGTCTTCATATTTTCGAAAATAAGTAAAAAACTATTTGAAATATCTAAAAAATGAACAGGAACAAAGTTAAAGACGATAAAATTTGTGACAAAACCAAAAAACAACGAGCTTTCTACGACAAGCGGCTGGCAAGTTACGCGTCTTTAAAAAATGACCGGTTTTCATCCGTTTTCCTACTTTTCCGGGAAAAGTCGTAGAGTGATTTTCTGGGACTTTATACAACAAATTACGCTCTATACAGCTCAATAAAAATGCGTGAGTAAAGAATTTGTTCAGGGTAGCCCATGTGATTTGTCATAACTTTACTGGACTAGTATATTGTGATATGAGCTTACAATCAGTGTAGATTACATCTTTTAACTCTGTTTCCCTCCAAAAAATTAAAATATGCTCCATAAACATTAGCTCCTCTCTGAGAATTGTAAATGTGCTCTAAAAATAATTTTTAAATATATTATTGTTGCTTAATTGATGGATACGTATTAATTTGCAAGACTTTTCAATCATTTCTAATTAAAAAGATTGTTAGTTGTAAAAATGTTTTTTTCTACTCCTACCTTAAATCACCCGTTTTCTTCACGTTTCGCGCAATGGAAATGTATGCAATTTCAGCAAGGTCCAGTGTACGTAAATATAGAAGTAAAAGTAAGTTAAATCAATGTTTCCTTCTTTCAATAACACTTAAAGCATTTGAAAATAACGTGATTTGTGAAATTGTAGCTTTAACAATTATACTTTTCTAATTAAAAATGCATAAATATTAAATCATTTAAATCAGTACAACCTACTTTTATAATAAGTATAGTAGACAAAGTTTGTGATGGAGTTTGGTAGCTCATTCTGTAGAATCTAGGTATAAATAAACTGAAAGTGACCGACGTAGGTTCAATTCCAGCTTGGAGAATAATTCCTTTTTAACTTACTTTAACTAAAACAAAATTTAAAATAATAATTTTCTCTTCGAAAATGTTAATTTCTGCAATGTTTTAATAATTCTCTTCAAAATTCTACAATGACGGGAATTTTACAAACCATATTTTGTCATGGATAAAAGCATAGGTTAATCCTTATATTCGATTGATCCCAAGGAGACATGCAATCTATTTTGTAATTGTTTTGCTTAGTCGAAGAAAAAAGATACTGTACAACTTGGGTGGACTGCCTATATCGCCCTCGGACGATTGAGGCACTTCGCCTTCGGCGTCGTGCCTCAAACTTCGCCCTCGTGCGATATAGGCATCATATCCGCCCTTGTTGCACAAACTGCTATTCTTGTTTGCGGATCCTTTTAGAGTCATGGACTCCAAGGGTTTCGCGGTGCCCACTTTTGGTACCACTGTGATTAGGTAGTCAATGTAGGTTTTGTAAACGATTCAATCTTTTCGATTCAAAATGGGTAGTTTAGAGTCACTAATGCATTTAAAAAAGAAGAACCTATTACAATTCCAAGAATACCCATTTTACAAATCTTTAAGAAAAATCTATTTAAATAATAATGAATAAATCACGTGTTTTTTTCCACATGACTGCAAATTCTTTAATTATATTATAAATTATCAAGGTCGGTCGTACCTTTGCTATCATAATCACGAGTTTGCGGTGTGATTGTATATTTCTGATTGCTATCTTAAAAAATAACTTTGCTTGACAAAACTATGAATATCTAATTAATTATTATTAGATTTTGAAAAACGATCAGAAATCAAATACAAGGATTCTTTAAAGAAAATCTACTTAATATTTAGAATTTAATTTATGTTTGGAAGTAACCTATGTTTTAGCTATTAGTAAGTTGTAAAAACTATTCGTATCTGAAAAACAGTTTCTTTTGTAACCTTCTATTTTTTTATTGAAATTTAGTAGTTTGTTGCCCTTTGTCAGGTTTTTAATAGAAGATTTAACATTTATAATATTATAAGATTTGCTGCGGATTTTGTTTTAAGTTTACTATTTTATTGACTAGAATTATATTATATTATTCAGTAAATGCCATTAACAAATTTTACCTTTTATTACTATAATGTAATGTAATTATTATTTTTAATTGTTATTTTTTATAAGCAAATGATTGGTAAATAGATGCATAGAAATGAACTTATGTTTCTTATTTTTTTAATGGCATTTTAACGTCTACCACAAATATGCAATAAATTATTAAATGCATAAATTAATCAAACCCTTGATATTTGAAAAAATCTACTTTAACTTAAAGAATACTTTAAAAAAGAAAATTTTTTAAAGGGCAAATGGTATATTGAAATCAGCTTAGATACGCGTAGACAAGTTAAGTCATATCTTAGGTGTTTTAACTTTTACTTAAGGTGTTTTTAATAGAATGCATTTTCAGAAACACTTTTCTACGTCAAGAAAGACGCAGTCTTCAGATATATTTTTCGACAAATAAAACTAACTTCACACTTCTTTAGTTTTTAAATTTTGTTTTGCCGATAAAACCGTGAATAAAATTATTTTAAATTCTTTTTAATATTTCAAACAATATTGAATATTTAATAATTCTTGGCATTCAAAACAAACACTAATCTCTTTGTTTTAAATTTATCCTAAGAGCATTTACCAAGTTATCTGATTGATTTATCTTGATATCGATGAAATATATGAGCCGATTGATCAATTACTTGCTAATCATTGTAATTTAGTTTTAAGTTCACTAGTGATATTTATTTGTAATCAGTCTCATAAGCAATTGGTAGGATTCCAGAATAGCCTGTTATTAACATAAAATACAATTATTATTTTTAAATGGAGTGTTACTGTTGATCAAATATTACCAGTTATTATTAAGTTCTTATTAATAGTCAATTATTAACCATTATTCTTAACTTAAACCTAATTCAGCACTGCAACAATTAGGAGATAATTCGAGATTTAGGCAACCGACAATAATACTACGCTTCTAAAAGAAATCTTAACAACAAAATCGTTCAAAACCAATGCGAGCGCTATTCGTCTAGAACAAAATGAACCGTTGTACTATCTGCTACAGGTACAAATGGAAATAAAATTGCATCTAAATTAAATTTTACAAAACATTTGTTTATGCAATCTGCATTAGTTGAAGTACACAATAACTGGTTTCATACTACTGTAATTAACACCTCGAAAAAACCACACTAATTATTGATTAAAAATCCACTTTAGAAAAAAAAAATCTACTTTACCTTATTCACGGCATAATTTACAAAAAGATTATTAAAATCCCGAAGAAAAACCTTTATTAACACATTAAAATTAACACCTTTATTAACACCCAGAAATTCCCTTATCAGCTACTAATTTAAACAAACATCATATTAGAACAAAGAAAGCGAAGTTTCAGTTTTCAGGGAAATTTACGGATATTCTTAGATACATGAACAAGAAGTCAAAAAGTAAATACATAAGAAGCACCAAAAAAATATAATTGAACCATCAACAAGCCGCTATAATTTTCCAGTGTGGATTGTTAAAAAAACCAATGTCTCCTAATAAGCAGAAATGGCGAATTGCCATTGATTACCGAAAATTAAACAAAAATACAATTGGCGATAGATTTCATCTGCCAAACGTTATAACAGTCTTAATTTAGGACGTAAAAACGTTAAAACAGTCTTAATTTAGGACGTACAAAATATTTTTCCATTAACCAATAACTACGGTCCTCCATGTAAGGACTTTAGATGTGCTTCAGCAATCTACACATGGCAAGTACACATGACTGTTTATTATGGAGTGTTTCTGATTAATACCTATGCTTGCGTCCTTTATTCTGCCACCAATACCTAAAAATATTGTCCTCATTTAAAAATGGACTAAAAAAGGTAAAATTCTACTTTTCTTTGGCTGCTATCCCTTTTTCTTCACTAACTCCTTTTTTTTGTAATCAGAATCTTGTTAAAAATAGTCGCGGAAGTTAAGGTCTTCTCCAGTTCACCCTTTGTTATAAAATTATTTTGTCCTGCAGTAAGATAGTGTTTTCTAGTTTCACCACTACCTCTTTCATGAGTATCTGCGTAATTGCTTGTATGGTTCAACCCAGTTTTGTTGCTGCAATCAAACCATTATTTAGTGTCACAGCGTAGATATTTACTTTCAGTTACATGTCGATTTTTCGGCTTTTAAGTAGTATCAACTGCAACTTTTGTAACTTGGAGGATCATGGTCAAATCGTCTAACTGGTACGCGTCGGCATATATACGGATGCCTAAGTTGAATTAGTTTTACTTGTACCTGAATTATGTGACAAACTAAAATTTGTGTTAAGCCGACTTCTGTAACCCTTCCAGATAATTGATCTAGTTTAGCCTAAAACAGTTATGTAGCTGATTTTAATATAAAGGACGCTTCAAAACCTTGATCCAATAGAATTCGAAGCATTCGCGTATTATCATCCTTTGACGTGACGGGAACTAATGGCATATCCAATATTAATACGGCGAGAAGGTTGAGAATTGCAGATTATGCTTTGAAGCTGTAGTACATGTCGATTTTTCGGCTTTTAAGTAGTATCAACTGCCACTTTTGTAACTTGGAGGATCATGGTCAAATCGTCTAACTGGTACGCGTCGGCGAACTGTAATTCGCAGATAATTTTATAAAATTTATTTCTTGCACCATTATAATTATAAGGACAGAAAATATTTAAAGCACGCCTATGGTGCAGCGGATATTCTACCCAAAAATATATCTATTTACTTTATCATGCAGGTTTCCTTAATTCACTCCTTCTTTGTTACTTTTTTGCTGGTTTGCTAGTTTTTTTTAATATGCGCTAACTCTATCATAACCAGCTTCTGTCTAATACAGTATTCGTCGAAATGCTGTTCTACTATGAAGGAGATTTGTTGGCATGTCAAAAACCTAATGGATATTGGACAAAAAATTGAAACAAAATATTTCGTGGATTCGATTACCCTCATGATCAATAATTTAAAATAACTACAAGCTTTATTATACGGACTTAGTTAGTTTTTCAGTTTAAATGTCTAGATTTTTCAGCAAAGGTTTTGATAGTTAAAAATTAGTAATTCAAATGAATTCGGCAATTAATTAGCAATAAGTAATTTTTTAAATCATTAAATAAAGGAAGAAATAATACTTACATGGATGGAAATCATTGGCAGTGTCTTTTTTCGAAAGCCATGAGCTACATGTGGAAATAACTGATCTTGCAATGCTGGGCCATCACTAGGCCTCCAAGTGCCCACTTCTAATAGTTCTGATTCTGTTGAATTATTCTGGTATTCCTTGCCCCAAGTCTCGCCAGCTTCCAAACGCCAAGTTGTGCAATTGTCACAGACGCCGTGCGTAAGTAAATGATTCTAAAATTACAAAAACTATAAGACGAATTATAAGACAATTACTATTTCAGCAACTTTTTGAATGAGAGTTAGCTACAATTACAGAGGCCCTAGGAGTCAAGCGCTTAAGATTCATGTAAAGTTTCTATGACATTTCACCTAACTGTTTTGTTTTCAAGATATTTAAAATGTAAAAACCTGCTCAAATATTGACAAAGCCATCTACGCTGTAAAGACTTTAATTTCACATTATAGAATAATTCGTTTATTTAACACTCTTCATCTTATAGCACTCTTTATTGCAAATCTTTAAGTAAAATATATTATATACCATATAATTATATAACATAATCAATATTATCAAAGTAAGATTCACCAAAAATATTTATATATTATAGATGATGTTAATTATTCAAGGTAATAATAAAGGAGGTTTATGTTTTCAACAAAAAGGTTGCTGTTTTGGTATGGTTCGTTGTATGTATCATATCATATGGATGCTCAAATAGTTGGCAAATCCATATGCATCAAGTGAAGGTAGAAACTGTATTTATTTTCTAAGAAGACGAGAGGAATTCTTGTTTGATAAAACTACAGTCTCCAATAAATATGTTATTGTTATTTAGTTTAGTTTGTTTAATAAAACAAAAAGCTGAGAAATTTAAGAATTTTTTATGATATCTAATTGATTTGAGTTAACGTTCGTGACCCATATCTGAGATCCTTTTAATCGATCTCGAGATTGGTGTCTAAGTTATTTATTAAGAACTTATAGAAACTTTTTAAAGTTTTGCTTCTTGTTTTATTTTTTAAGACCAATTTTATCTTTCTTGATATCATTAAAGCTATGATTTATGTTTGTGTATGAAGTATCTTTCAACAATAAAAATCAATTTTTTAATTTAATGTAATAAAAGAGAAAATATATTATTAGGAATTTAAATGAAAATAAAGATTATACAAAATAATATAATGAATATTATAAGTTTCAATATTTGAAAATATACACGACGTTGATACTACATTACTTTGTTTATTGAACAGTGGTGGCAAGGAGGGTAATGGAGTAGTACCCTCTCACAATTTACCAATTGATTAATTTAACATAATTAATTTTGTTTAGAATTATAATACGTATTATATATCAACTTTTTTATATCAATTCTATTCAGTCTTGAAGTTAGTTAATTATTAATTAGTGGTTTATGGAAAAAGGAATAGTTTATTAACAACAATTAAACATGTCATTAGCTTACAAATCTAATATTTATTGATATTAAAATATAGTGGACTATAATTAGAAAAAGCATCAAAATCGGCGCACAAAAGGCGAATACCAAGGTTTATTCCAACATGTTACTTTAAATATTTTGGGATATTACCTATTTTTCTTATAATTACTGTACATTTTCTTTACTTCTTTCATTATAAATTATTAATCTAAGTTTTAAGTAACCATATTATTAAACTATTAGAATTATTGTCTATTTTAATCTAAATTTCCCCATTTCTTTTTTATATTTATCTCATTTATTAATAAAATTGATATATAATATGATATATAAAGTTAATATTTAATCTTTATATATATTTATATGCTGTTTCTTACGGATGTGGTAACACAGTCTAACTGGCATTAGAATATTTTAGTTGCAAAATTTTAGTTTATTATACATAGTAATACATCAGTATAATAATTAATCTTATCTTAATTTAACTATTATAATCAATCTTAGTTTGCTAATCATAATAGTATAACTCTTCTGTTATTATTAAAGATTTAACTTCTTTTTTAGCTAATAATTACTATTATTTTTAACTATTGTTACTTTTTAGGGTAATTACATGTCACAAGATTGTTTGCGAATTGGACACATCAATGTATGTTCATTACTACCGAAGATTAATGAAATCAGAGATTTAATATCAAGTTTTGAAATTTTGGCCGTATGTGAGACCTGGTTAACGGAGGAAGTACCTTCTATAGCAATCAATATTGAAAATTATACATTGGTACGTAGGGATCGAGGTAGTAGGGGAGGTGGAGTTCTTTTTTATTTTAAACAAAGTATGTTTAAATGTATTATTAACACAAGTGATTTAATCGAACAGTTATGGGTATTAGTTAAAATTAATAATAAAAGTATTGTACTGGGAGTGTTTTATAGACCTCCAACTTACAACTATAAGAATTTTATAGATGAAGTTGAGAATTCCATTATGTTGTGTACACCATATTCAGACCATATTGTATGTTTAGGGGATGGAAACGTAGATTTTCTAATGGCAGCCAATCCGTCTACGGAATACTTTAATAATATGCTAGAATCGTTAAACTTTAGTCAAATAATGACGGAACCCACTAGAAAAGATCGTTTATTAGATATTATTATCACTTCTCAACCTTCACTTATTCAAAAAAAGCATGTCGTAAACTGTCATTTCTCAGACCATGATTTAGCAGCCTGCGAAATTTTATGTCAAACATTCTTCACTGTTTGACATAAAATTTCGCAGGCTGCTAAATCATGGTCTGAGAAATGACAATTTACAACATGCTTTTTTTGAATAAGTGAATTCAAAAAAAGCATGTCGTAAACTGTCATTTCTCAGACCATGATTTAGCAGCCTGCGAAATTTTATGTCAAACAGTGAAGAAACAGAAAAGATAATCAATTTACAAATTAGAAAGTACTTAGAGTGCAATAATTTGCTGCCTGTCAGTCAGTCAGGGTTTCGATCTGGGCACAGCTGTGCAATCGCTATGCGTTATCTACGTCTGTTGATGTTACAAGAGGGGTGCCGCAAGGTTCCATACTAGCTCCTCTGCTGTTTACCCTGTATACCAGAGGTCTTTGTGATTGTGTTGGGGCCTGTGATGTTCACATGTATGCTGATGATACACAATTATACTACTCCTTCAGTTCAAATAATGTAAGGAATGCCGTTGATACGCTGAATAATCATTTACAAGCTATAAATGAGTTCTCTACTAATCATGCTCTAATTCTAAATCCATCTAAATCTTGTATTTTACTATTGGGAAAAACGATTAATAATTACCAATTGTCACCCATAAAAATTGGAGATACTGATCAAAATAGTCGAAAATGCCAGAAATTTGGGATTAGTTCTTGATAAAACGTTTAGATTTAAAAAACAAGTCAGTAAATATATACAAAAAGCCTATTACAATTTAAAACTTCTTTACCCGCATAAAGATTACTTAAGCAAAAACGCTAAGATTTTATTAAGTGAATCACTTGTGTTGTCACAGTTTAATTATTGCATACCTGTCTATGGCCCTTGTCTTGACTTTGATACGTCACAGTGTATACAACGTGTTCAAAACTCTTGTTTACGTTTTATATATGGAATTCCTAAGTTTGCATATATATCTTTAAAATTAGTAGAGACAGGATGGCTTAGTATGAAACAACGGCGTTACATATAGACTGCAACGTTCTATCATAACATCATAATCAATAGGCAGCCACCGTATTTATATAATAAGATAAGGTATAGAACAGATGTACACAATATAAATGTGCGACATAGAGGTCTGTTGACTATCCCCAAGCATAATACTACATTCTACGAGCGATCATTTAGCTACAATGTCGCAAAAATTTACAATAATGTACCTTCATCTTTCAAGACATTATCAGTTAAACAATTCAAAAAAGCATTGATTAGGCAATACAATGCAGATCGTCATTGATGTACCACTTCGCAATCAGTCAATATTGATATTATTATTATTACTATTATTATTATTACTTATTAATCCTTTAAAATAATATTTAATGTTAATGTTAATATATCTATTAACATTTAAAGAAATTATTTAAACAGTTGATATTTTTTAAATATTTAAAGATCAGCTAAGTGTTAAATTGTTTAAATAATTAGTCTTTTGAATACATGAACTAAGTCAGATTCTAGTTTAAGTTTTTACTAAAATCCTTGTATTGATCAACACTTGACGCATATATTATTTATTTCATTAGACCCTTTTAGGTTCTTAAATAAGCATTTAACGAAGTTTTTTTACTTTTGCTTTAAAAAAACTTTCGAAGGTTGTAATTAGTTTTTTTTTTAATTATTAACATCTATGTATTTTGTGATTTGTTAAGGAACCACTGCCTGTGTTTCGACCTATTAAATTAACAATTCAACTTTACAAGAATCTTATTAAAACGATCATTTATTAAAACGTTAGTAAATGATACAGTATCGCTTAACAAGCATTTTAACCCAGTTATAATATAAGCAACTTTATAATTCCCACATCTTAATTAAATCTAACTAAGATTATTTACTTTATCTTAATGTTGGTGTAGTTATATTTAAACCCTTTGTTAAGACATCGAATAATGTGCGTCAGCATAAAAATAATAAACTTATGTAAATATTATATTTATTTTTAATTTAGTTGCATTTCAGCACAATGAAGACTAAAGACTTTAAATTTAAGAAAGGCTTTAGTTCAGTTTAGTTTAGTAGATTAGTTCTTATATAAAAAATCCTATATTTATTGGTATCGTATGTTTCAAAAGTCACATTTCCAAATTATATTAATTACATTACATTAGTAGCAACGTAAATTAGCAACATTTCAAGACCTTACGTAGAGTTTAAGCAATTTTATTGGTTTATGCAGGGCCGTAACTAGCAAACTTTGCGCCGAGGGCAAGAGACATTTTCTGCCCCCCCCCGCCCCTGAATTTTCGAATAAGTTTATTTAAAATGTAAATTATATTATACGTATTGGTAAAATTAAATTATTCAACTATTTAAAAGTAAATTGTATTTCAAACAAAAAATAAGTAGTAGTTTACAAAATTAAGAAGAACGCAACTTTAATCTCGGATCTCGGCGCGCAACAGTCGAGCTGCCTCAATACTTTCAGCTTTCAGCTCTACTTCAGTCGGCCAATGAAGCCCGACATTATCAAATATCTATGCGAGTCCCGTACGCTGAGAGTCAAGTTGCGTTTACTAGCTACCACTGGCCAACAAACACCAACGTCAACATTTTCTGTGTGTTAGATCTCGCGTACACTAGGCGAATTCGACAAGTGCCGCGTTGGCGGTACGTATATGTATATTTGGAAGAATGTGTACACTCTATACTATCAGAACTATCACCGCGATTGGATTGGATTCGTTCGTGGGGCGCACGAAAAATACTTGGAAAATGGAATTACATAAGATTTTTTTCTTCCAGCATGCAGGAAGGTCTACAAAAGCTTAACTTGAAGTTTTCGACCTCAAATTCATATGAGCTTTTTCCGCCATTTTGAAAAGAAGGGATGAAGTGTTATTTTGAAATTATTTCTGTAACCGTAGGTCCGACAAAAAATTTGTAAAAAGCATTTTACAAAATAAAAAAGTTGTGAGGGAAAAACGTTGAAAATTGTTGCTTAATTTTGTAGATGGTATAACTATTTCATTATTAGTAGAGCAAAAAAATTATTCATTCGTTTTTTTGTAGAGAATTTCATGACGAACAATTTTTCCTAATGACTTTTTTTTATTTCGTTTATTGGTATAGGTCAAGTCAACGCTCGAAGGGAGGTTAGTGTACGTGAACTACTTGGTACGCGTCGCGTACTATCACATATTGTGCATCGTAAACCTTTTAGCCCAAGAGCTGGCGACCAAAAAGTGTAAGTTTTGTAAAGGCTAATATTTTAATATTAGCTTATATTTAGGGTGTAAATAAATACCCTACACAAAAGAAACTCGAATATGGGGACACTCGCCGTCAGCGCAGTTTGAAACTTCTAACAAGAAGTAGTGTCATCTAAGTGTTTTCTAAAAGCTGAAAATTGATCACTAAGCAGTTTATGTAATAAAAAACTGGAAAACAGTCGTCAGACAGCGTAATGATCGGACGCGTTGCATCAGCACCAATGCTGATGTCATGTGGTCGCATGTCTTCAAAATGAGGTTAATGTAAAGAAGTGATTTGAAAAAGCGGAAATTTGGTACAGTCTTAATTTATTGAATATAGTTTCTCAAAAAACAGTCAGACTTTATCTTGATAGTACCGAGATCGTCAGCAGTCGCTAGAAGTAACGACTGCTTGTAGCAACTGCTGACTAGCTCGGTTCTATCAAAATGAAGATGACACTACTTTTTGTTACAACTTTCAAACTGCGCTGACGCCGAGTGTCCCCATATCTGAGTTTATTTTGTGTAGGATATTTATTTACACCCTAAATATAAGTTAGTATTAAACTATTGGCCTTTACAAAACTCTTATAATTGCTATTGGCTCTTGGGCTATTATAGCTCTTGGGTTATTTGTGCATGGGAACAATTATCGTCTCATAGTTTGCCTAATTTACATTATCTTATTTAATACTTACATTTATAGTACATGCAATTGATAATTCTTCATCGAGTCTTCATCGACAGCTTGGTCATATTTAGTGACGTTTTCGCAGGTCTGTCCACTGCAATGCAGCCAAATAGTGGAGCACTTAACGCCTGCTTTTCTGCACCCGCAAGCTACTTCAGATTTTCCTTTGCATTTGCAGGAGATGAGTTGTAAAAGGTTCCCTGACACGGGTTCAGCGGCGCTTGTGATAGGTTCAAGACCTCGATGAGTTCTTCGCCAACCCCATTCCTCTGGATCCTTTTCAAATCCTAACCACGATTGAACCTGATGGTAAGTTCGGAAAATATGCTGTCGCGCAGAGCTTTCGGTGGGTGGTATTGCTGACAAATTAAATGTCTTCTTTGCCGAACTCGTGCAGAATTTTCTGTACCTCAGTGAGTTTAAGGATTTCTCGTTCTTATCGGCCCCGTATAAGGCCATCAAAGAACGCTCTCCAGTGGCAAGTAGAACTTGGGCGTCGACAATTTTCGCTTTAAATAATTGAAGCATTGAATGGAATTCCTCGTGTTTAAGAAGACATTGACCTGTTGGTTTTGCTCACTGAACTCGTAAACAATAAATGTAATGTGTTCTCCAGGAAACCGGCGAAAGGTAAATCGGCCACCACAATTTTTATTTTTGTTTCCCTCGCAACTTTTTCATTTTTTATATTACGCGAAAAAGTTTGAAATAAAAGTTGTAGACAATCGTATTACCGACAAAAATGCTTCCTACAAATTTTTTGTGGGACCTACGGTTACAGAGATAATTTCAAAATAACACTTCATCCCTTCTTTTTCCAATGTTTTTTCCTCATAACATTTTCATTTTTTATATTACGCGAAAAAGTTTGAAATAAAAGTTGTAGATAATCGTATTACCGACAAAAATATTTTATACAATTGTTTGTCGGACCTACGGTTACAGAGATAATTTCAAAATAACACTTCATCCCTTCTTTTCAAAATGGCGGAAAAAGCTCATATGAATTTGAGGTCGAAAACTTCAAGTTAAGCTTTTCTAGACCTCCCCTGCATGCTGGGAATAAAAAATCCCATGTACTTCCATTTTCCATTTCAAATGTTTAGTTTGACTGGACTACTTTGCGCCTTGTGAAATTTGCGCCGTTGGCACGAGCCCCGCTTGCCCTGCTCTAGCTACGGCCCTGAGTTTATAGTGGAGAAATTTATAGTTAAATCTGTCATGAACAATCTTCAAAACATCTCTTAATGTTTTCTAATCTACGGATTGATCCCCACGGTTGTCGCTACTTTTTAAACACACGTTATTTCTATTACACAAATTAACAATGCTGTTACGTACTTTTACATTTTGAAGCAAAAAATTCCTTCTGTCTAACTTATTCGGTCTTATAGCTTCCCATTCTTCATCTGAAACCTGACTTGCTAATTCCGTTTCATCCAGAATTGCATTATCTAAAGCTTTCATAAAACCTTCCAATATCTCCTCAACATGACATTTAAGGCCACCCTTTCATTAAAATTATAATATGAATTTACCGTTTTACTAAATTATAATAAAATTGTATTTTACCGTGCATTTTGGATCTCCTACAGTAGTATTATAAATAAAAGCGACATTATCACCTTCCTTCAGTAACTGCTTAACGTGAGACAAATCTTGCTTTTGCCAATTGGTATCACAGATAACATATAGCCATTGATTCTTTGTATTGACAAGACCCAGCAGTTTAGCCGCCTCCATTAACTTTCCTACCATATCAAGCTCGACAATAGCTAGGAAATTAGTTCCTACTAATTTTGTGTTAACTGCGGATAATTTGTCTAGTAGTATTTTTCTGCTGTTTGGTGAACGCGCATTAGTTTCTAGTGCAATCAAAGAAACTCCAGCTCCAGTAATCTTTAAATCAGACGATTCAGCAGTAAAACCGGATACTACGCGGGTTACCATATCTCTTTCTAAAAAAAGGTACTTTAATTTAAAATGTAATTGTTAAAGTTTCAAATTAGAGTACCTAAAGTATGATCGAAAAGTACTATTGCAGAACTCCATTTATAGGCGCTGATTACTCGAAGGTCCAGCACAATTTGAGGCATTTCTTCGCCTGTTGTAATCATTGGAACCGTAACTGCTTCATCTTGTGGTAAACGAGGGCAATCTGATTCTGTAATTTTTATTTCACATAAACAATCGTACAGTGCAGTTTAAGCAAAATTGTGTAACAGAAGTAAGGATTATCCTACCTGAAATAGCCATATGGAGAAGAGTCTCATCTTCCGCTGCATTGAACAGTCGCCATGTATCTTCACAAGATGCTATACTAACCACAGCTGTTATATCTGGAAAGTTAAGAATAATATTAATTTATTCATTTAAAATTATTTTCTGAAATAATATCAGTTTCTTCACGGATAATATTAATAATTTTTCCAAAGGCGGTTTAAAGATAATTTGACCCCTCCCTCTCTGTGTTTCTATTAGTATAATATAGTTATAATAATTCTAGTATAATAACCTATGCTTTACTTTCTTCTAATCGGAGGTTGTATGCTTTCTAATGATTATATTTTCGCATACATCAACAAATTGTTTTACTACTGGTTGCTAAGTCTTGATTATATCGCGTACGATACTGTCTCTGATTTATGGCCTAATTGTCCCTCCAAACTGTCCCACATTTTATATAAAATTCCTACGGCATTTATTCTCTGAGTAATCAACCAACAAGTACAACACTTCTGACATTAGAAGTTGAGCTTATGTATTTTTGACGACTACTTGATTGTAGATTTAGTTCTAAAATATATTTCAAATAATTATACCCTTGTATTTAACTATAATGTAAGAGGTCATATATATAAAGTCTGATTACTAACGTACCAGGGTGCGTTAGCTGAGACTCTAAGGATTTTGGATTGGGCTCGCTGTATTGTAGCTGTACGTGTAGCTCCACTGCTGAATGCCATACGTCCAAATAGGTTTAAGTATGTTCTTATATAGTAGAACTTTGCTTTTCAGCATGAGTTTAGATTTTGGTACAAGGAGCAAGTACATTTGTTTAAACTTTAAGTCTATCTGCGTTCGTTTCTTTTTGAGATGATGATGCCATGTCAACCTGCTGTCTAAATGAAGGCCAAGGTGTTTGGCCACTTCATGGACTGGGATTGGATTGCCATTGATTGTTACTGGACGATCTTAGTAGGTATTAGGGTACCTGGCCAGCCCCCTCCACTTTTCCCCCACTCCCCCACTTAGCCCCCCCACTTAGGCCCCCCCACTTAGGCCCCCCACTTAAGCCCTACTCCTCCCCACCCCTATCCCTACTCTGTCGCCATTTGAATCGCCATTTTGGATCGCCATTTTGAATCGCCATTTTGAATCGCCATTTTAAAATGTCATTTTGAATGTCATTTGGATATCCACCATTTTGTATCTGTCATTTGAATCTGTTAGTTTTATATTTCGCGGGTCATATGCATCTCGCTCTGGCCCTCTATCTCGCTCTGGCCGTCTCTCTCGCTCTCGCCCCTCTCTCTCGCTTTCGCTCTGGCCCTCTCTCTCGTTCTCGCTTGGCTCTAGCCCTCTCTTTCTCTCGTCCTCTCTCTCGCTCTCACTTGTCATTTCCAACTTGTCATCGTTTCCCGCTGAAAGATTTGAATTCCTAATGCCTCAACTGCCATCTGTTGATAACGTCATATGATCGGTATAGTAGACTTCTATACTCCTGTAGATAGGCAACCTGCTACACTTTTTTATAAAAATCAAGGGATCCGGCGAGCTTCGAACCAGGGTTCGTGAAGTACGTCTGTTTACAAGTCCGAAAGTTAACCACTACACTACGGAGCTTATCCATTAAAGCATTCTAAAGGTTGTATTTATAAAAAACGGTTACACATCTATTTTAAATCCATTTTATTTAAAAATAATTCCCGGAAAATATTTATAAATATTGTACATTAATAATAATAGGAAAAAATGCTTTTTGAATCTTAAAGATTTATTTAAATAAAACTTAAAAAATAAAATAAAATTTTTAATACTGACGCTCGGTTAAATATGTTTTCTAAGATTATCCGAATGTGCTAATTACGTACAAGGCAATTAGTCAGTCTTATATGAGCTAATCATGAAGAAAGTCCAATTTTTCTAATAATCAATTCGTTTGAGAGTACATTTGAACAACTATTTACTTGAATATAATTCAAATACAGAGTTATAGGACAAACTTTATCTTATACTAGTTAAATATTAAATTATTTCACAAAAACTCAAATTCTTTTAGCTAGAAAATCTACGGTTTTCTTTCATTCGAACTTGAAGCAGTAACAGAATGATAATTGTTTTGAAAGCTGCGCTCAGATAAATGTTTACTTCAATCATTATTACTAATGCGTGAATTACGTACAAGACAATTATAAGCCAATTATGATTATTATCATGAGTCATTATGATGAGACAATTGTTAGCCTTATATGAGCCAATCATGAAGAAACTCAAGAAATTTTTCTTGATACATCTTAAATCACGTTGAAACAATTATTAGGTCAGGACCTCAGGATATTACAGTTACCTCAGCCGGGTACGGATGCTATCAATCTCTCACCGAAGATTGAACTATCAACTATCGACGATCATCGACTGTTGGATTTGCAAGAAAATTTAATAATGTAATTTAACGTTTAAACTAACCTTTGTTTACTTCTATATATGTTTAATTAATATGTAATTAGTACATCAAAATATGTTCTTAATATGTTTTTCGATTTTCTTATAAAAAATATAACAATATATCATCGAACTAAAACATTACTAAAATGTTAAAAATAATTTTATTTTATCACATTTCTTCTATAAATGATGTATCATTCAGATTGTGTTATGATAAAAAATAGCCCAGATTAGATTAGCATGATAAGATTTACCAAAACTTCAACATATAAAAATACATTTTAAAAATTAGGATGACAATAGTCACCCCCGAGCTGTTAATGAAAAAGCAATTAAAAACCTCATTTAAACTGTTACCCAAATTAGATTATTAGAAAAAACAACCTTTCAAATTGCTCAGAAAAAAAACCTAAAAAATGATAACTTAATAATAAATTACATGACACATGTTTAGTATTTCTTATATATTTTTAATATTGTTTGTTTAGGGATAACATTGATTTCAAAGAAGAGTTGTTTATTTTCTAAAATAACGTTCGTGACGTACTAATTACAAAGGCGCCTAAAACTGGTATATAAACAGAACAATTTAAGAAAAGTAAATCATTGTGAAAGTGTTTCTGAATCATCACGACGCTAGCTATCCTACTTTCAACAACTGTATGTTTAATTAAATCAGGTATGTTTTATTTTTCATTAGCTTATATATTAAAAACTATCTCGTTTACGATATGTAATATGTAAATGTTTTAGATTGACTTCCATTTAGATAGACTTCAGCTTCTATGAAAACTTTGTAGTCTTCTTTTATAATTCCATTAAAATAAAAAAAAGGCAGATAAGATAAGTAAACTAAATATTTTTTATTTAATAAGATCTTTAGTTTTTAATACAAAACTTTAATATTATAGCAGTATAATCAAAATGGATATCGTGAAACTTTTCAACAGTATAACTGAAGATAAACCAGTTGTATCCACAGAGATGTTAGAAATCAATAAGGCTTATAAGATTTTAAGTCTGAAGGAAATGGATACCAGATATGGAAGATCGAGTTTAGTCGAGTTAAATAATTGTAAAATATTTCTACCAAAGAGATATAGCGAAAAAGTCGATAAGACTCAACACATAAGGCGGCTACTTTGAGACAAAATGAAAAATAAAGGTCATTTTCTTTGATTTTTGTACTTATTTTTAATAAGCAAGCTAAAATAAGGTCATTTTGTTTTTGATTTATAGTGGGCTTGTTTGGGACAACATGAAAAACAAGGGTCATTTGTTTGATTTTTGATTATTTATTTTAAGTGGGCTTGTTTGGGACAAAATGTAAAACAAGGGTCATTTTCTCGATTTTGGTTATCCTAATCTGCTGGACATGTTTGGGATAAAATGAAGAACAAGGGTCATTTTTTTATTTATAGTGAGGTATTTGACACACCTCTAAAAATAAGGATTATTTGTTAATTTTTAATGAGAGAATACGACCTGCCTCCGGAGCGGGTCTAAGAAAACAGTAGTCATCTTCTCGATTTTTGCGCTTATAATTTAATAAGTAAGCTAAAATAAGGGTTTTGTCAATTGCAATTGTTCTTCATAAAAACACTCTATGAAAAATAAGTCTAGAATAATAAACCTACTCCCCTAGGAGTATATACCGACTAAAAAAATTTCTAATAAATGGAACAAATAACAAAGAAATGCACGAAATGTAATATTGAAAAATCGTTAGATAATTATTCTACTGCAAAGAACTATAAAGACGGTTTTCAAAGTGTTTGTAAGGGTTGTAAAAATGATTATGCGAGAAATGTTTACAACAGTCTGAAATCGAAAAATAAAGTTAAATGTGAATGTGGAAAAACTATTAGTAAAAGAGGATATAAATATCATAAATCAACACCATTTCATATTTTAAAAACGCTCTATGAAAAATAAGTCTAGAATAATAAACGTAGTCCCCTAGGAGTATATACCGACAAAAAAAATTCTGAAAATATATAGACAAATTTTTCTGTTAATAAATGGAGGCAATCAAGAAGTTGTATAATAATTTTAAAAGTTATCGAAACATTTGATGTTATTAAGGATGGACCAGAAAGTAAACAAATGGTTAATTACTTAAAGGGGAAACTAACAAATGATGAGTTAGCGTCTTTGACTAAGCCAAAAGAATTTAAAATATCGGATGATTATTTCACAGAACAAGATCTATATACTTCATCCAAATTTGATATAACTGATGAGGGGGAGAGAGAATACAATGAATATTATCGAATGCATAATTTAAGATATGGGTTCAAATTAAAAGATAAACTTCCAACAGGTAAAGATGGTATAACAACGGTAGACAATATATTTTCTGAGAAAATCAGAATTGTTAGAGAGGGTCTAAATGAAATGATTAGAATTGTTAAAAATAGGGTGCGTTTTCATCAAGGTGATTTAATGTGTGTAAGTATGAATTCTAGTGAACTCCATCGTCCTATTTATTCAAATTTTTCAGCAAATACAAATGTTGATAATATACTGAATGCTGTTGAAAGAATTATACAATCAGACGAAAACATAAATATAAATAATATAACATTTACTTTTAGGGTAATTAATATGCCTAGAGGGGCAGGTTTTAAAAGAGTTATAAATTTAGCCAAAGACCGAAGAACAAAGAAGAGTATAATAATGATAAATAATAAAGATAATCTATGCTGTCCGAGAGCCGTTATTGTCGGGTTAACTTATCATACAAATATTATACTCGGTAGGGAATATGATCATAATGAAATAAAATATATTAGAAAAGGAAGAAATTTACAGAAGACTTTAGCTCAAGAACTATGTAATCAACTTGGTGTATATAATGAAGAGTATTTTACTTTAGACGATATTGCAAATATTGAAAGAGTATTAAATATACAAATAAAAATTGTGGATGTATCTCTGTCCAATTCTATAATTTATTCAGGACCGAAAAAAGATGTAAAAATATATTTATATAAAAACGGAAATCACTACGATTTAATTAAAAGTATGTCGGCTTTTCATGGCCAATCTTATTATTGTGAAAAATGTGATAAACCATATCAAGATAAAGATAATCATAAATGTAAAAGGGTAGATAAATTATGCATAATGTGCTTCAAGACTAAACATAAAGAAGATATAAAACGTATATATTGTGAAAAATTTCACCGATTTTGTTACAATCAAGAATGTTTAGATAATCATTCAAAAGTATGTGAAAGAGTTTATAAATGTTTAGATTGCAATAAAATACTGAAAAGAGGTGTAGAACATAAATGCGGTTGGGAAAAAAGTAGGAATTGTCACCAAAATGTTGAAATACTTGAACATAAATGTTATATGCAATGGAGACGGCAAAAAGGAGTAATATGTGAAACAATTGTGGAAGATGATAAAAATAATAAATACAAAGTAAAAGGCTGTAAAAACTGTAGCAAAAAAGGCTGTACAGTAACTTTTCCTGATAAAACTACTAAAAAGGTAAAATATCACATTTACCAATGTGAAAAATGTATTAAAACACCTTTGGATGATAAAAAAACACTTTTGGATGATAAAAACACACCTTTGGATGATAAAAACAATTTTGAATGTCGTGAATGTGATTCTAAAAAACATACTACTAAATGTACTTATACGGAAAAGTATTTATTTTTTGATTATGAAACTGATCAGGAAACAGGAGTACATATTCCTAATTTAGTTATAGCTCAAGATTTTGACGGTAATGTTAATTCCTTTAAGACTAACGAAGATTTCTGTAAATGGTTAATTTCTGACGATCATAAAGGATATACTGCAATTGCACATAATTCTAAAGCTTTCGATACTCGCTTTATTCTAAAATATTGTATTGATAACGGTATCGAACCTTTCTGTGTATATAACGGATCTAAAATAATGTTAATGGAAATAAAATTTATTAAACTAAGAATTATTGATAGTATTAATTTTGTTCTAGGACCTTTAAAAAACTTTCCAAAAACATTTGGATTAAAAGAACTTAAAAAAGGATATTTTCCACATTTTTTCAATACAACAGAAAATCAGAGCTATGTTGGAAGAATACCTAATACAAAATACTATGGTATTAATACTATGAAACCAGACGAAAGAGATAAATTTTTGGAATGGCATAAACAAAAAAGAAAAGAAAACTACGTATTTGAATTTGAAAAAGAATTTTATGATTATTGTTATTCTGATGTAGATATATTTAGAAGAGAGTGTCTTGAATTAAGAAAACAGTTTCTAAAAATAGCTAACATAGATCCTTTTAGATACGTTACAATTGCTAGTGTTTGTATGGCTATATTTAGATCAAAATATATTAAAAGAGGTACTATTGCAGTTGTTCATAATCTGAAGAAAGATAATTACTCTCAACAATCAATTTCTTGGTTAAATAGTTTTAAGAACCCTGATATAAAACATGCATTAAACGACGGTGAAGTCAAAATATGTGGGTCAAAAGTTGACGGTTTTGATGAAAAGATTAATACAGTGTATCAATATCATAGTTGTTTTTGGCATGGATGTCCTAAATGTTATAGTCCAGATTGTATTAACAATAAGAATCAAACAGCTATGAAAGACCTTTATGATAAAACAATAAAAAGAAGTGAACAAATAAAAAAAGCTGGTTATAATTTAATAGAAATGTGGGAATGTAGTTGGAGGGAATATAAAGAATATAAAGAAGAAATGAAACAAATTGAAGAAGAATATAAAAAATCGAAAGGACTAAACCCTAGAAATGCATTCTTTGGAGGAAGAACTAATGCAACAAAACTGACAGTTAAGGGGAAAAAATTAAAATATATAGATATTTGTAGTTTATATCCAACAGTAATGTATTATGATGATTATCCCGCTGGACATCCTAAAAAAATATTCAAACCTTGTGAGTATGATCCAGAATGGTATGGATTAATAAAATGTGCTGTTTTACCACCAAGAAAATTATATCACCCCGTATTACCCTTAAAGAGTAAAAATAAGTTAACATTTCCATTATGTAGGTTATGTCCTGAAATAAATCAAGATGAATGTGATCATACCGACTCTCAAAGAATTATCAGAGGAACATGGTGTACAAATGAAGTACAGAAAGCAATAGAAATAGGTTATAAAATTATAAAGTTGATGAAGTTTGGCATTTCCGTTACAAATCATCAAAATTGTTTAAAAACTATATAAAAGCATTTATGAAAATAAAACTAGAAACAAGTCCATGGCAAGATAATTTTGAATCAGAAGATGAGTATAGAAAAGCTAGTATAGAAACTCTAGGTATAGAATTGGATAAAATAGAAAACAACCCTGGAAAGAGAGCTGTAGCAAAAGTGTGCTTAAATTCCTTCTGGGGTAAATTTGGTCAGAGACAAAATATGGGTAAAACAGAATATGTTACAGATGTTAAGAGATTTTATGAAATTTTATTAGATGATAGACATGATAATATACATATAGACGAAATAAACGAAAAAATGTTACAATTCAGTTATAAATTTAAAGATGAATATGTGGAAAATGATTTCAATACCAATACATTTATTGCTGCTTTTACCACCGCAAATGCAAGATTAAGATTGTACGAAATGTTAGACATATTAGGTGAGGCGGTTGTATATTACGATACAGACAGCATTGTATATATAGACGATGGTAAGAATACTGTCAAAACAGGATGTTTATTGGGAGACTGGACAGATGAATTAGGTAAAGATGTTTGGATTATCGACTGGCTCTCAACAGGTCCAAAGGGTTATTGTTATAAAACAAATACAGGTAAAGTTGTTTGTAAAATAAAAGGATTTAAATTAAACTATGAAACGTCCAAAAAGATTAATTCTGATAGTTTAAATAATATTTTAGAAAACAAAGATAATAAAATATCTGTAACATATAATAGATTTATCAGAGACACCAAAACTAAAGAAATTAAAAACAAAATAGAAACAAAAGAATTTGGTTTTGTTTATGACAAGAGAGTTTTTCTAGAAAACTTTGATACTGTACCTTTTGGATATTGATAAATCCGTATCATAAATGGACTATTGTAGAAAAGAAAAAAGAAAAAAAAGTATTGGTAAACCAGAGTTTATTAAAAAAAGAAAAAGATGGTTTAGAAAATCATTATGTAGAATTTGTGGATCAGTAAAAAATAATTTATCTAAACCACCTGATGAAATAGAAACACAAGAACTATATAAAATTGCAAGAAAACCAAAAGAATACAGGGAAAATCTACCAATAAAGAAGGGTCATAACGGTGAATTAGATTATCATGAATTATATAGAGCAACTGTTAAAATAAATGACCCCAGTTATAATTTAAGAACAAAACATAAAAGTAATCCAAAACATAAAGTAAGTGAATATGAAAAACTCGTAAAAGCTAATAATGGTATTAAAGGAATTTTAAATTATATTGATAAATTTTCTAAATATGTGTGGTCTGAAGTAACTAAAACAAAAACAGGAAGTGAATTTGCAATATTAATTGAAAAAATGTTTAAACAGATGATAAAAGATGGATATCCTATTCCAAAATATATACAAACGGATAAAGGAAATAAATTTTATAATAAACATGTACAATCAGTATTTAAAAATATGGAGTAATTCATTATAGTACAGGAGATAAGGCCACCAATGGTTGAAAGTTTTCACCGAACACATAATATAAAATTGAAAAGATTACTATATTTAAAAAAAAAGAAATGAACCTCCAAGATGGATAGACGATCATCAAAAAATGATTAGGAAATACAATAATACAATCCATACTACAATAAATTTAAAACCATCTCAAGTTAACAAAAATAATGAAAAAATGATACGGGAAACCGTATATGTTTTAAAAATTACAAATAAGAATCCAAAATTTGAAATTGGTGATAGGTTTAGACTATCAACGTTAGTTGATATTTTCAGAAATAAATTAAAAACAAATTGGACAAAAGAAGTATTTATTATCTCTCAAATACTTGTATATAATGTCGTCGTTTATAAAGTTGAAGACGAAAACGGAGAAGGAATTAAAGAAGGTATTTATGAAGAAGAATTACAATTGACAAAACTCTGATTGTTGTATTAACTTTACATTAAAAAAGACGTGGCCGAAAAATCGGGCCACGTTATTTTTGGGTATAAATTCTAATATATTACTTGTAATTAAAATTTTTATAAAATCTTTCTTTATTTTTAAATCACAATGTAAAAAACTTAATATATTATTCGTAATCTATATTGTTATCTTTTAAAAAGTTCTTAAAATCCCTTTTTTTATATTTCAACAACAAGTGGCAAAGTTTCCCACTTATTATTTCATCGACAAATCCTATAAACTCGAGTAAATTATTAGTAATCTATATTGTTTTTTTAAAAATTCCAAATATCTGCGTTTTTTATCCTTCAACGACAAGTGGCAAACTTTGGGACGTGTTATTTCGTCTATAAAACCCATAAATTCGAGTAAATTATTTGTAATCAATATTTCTTTTTTATTTTGCAGAGGAATCCATATATCCAAAAAATATTTGTTGTTAGATAAAGCAAGATTGTTATGTTTCATATATTCAAATATACTTAACAGGGGTTGATTTCCATATTTAAGTAAAGCTTTCTTTTCCTTGTATTTTTTATAAATATCTTCAAATTCAAGATAGTATTTTCTGACTTCTTTTGCCTTTTTGTTATTCAACATCATAATACACTCTTTGAAATTATCAATTTACAACAATATCCAACGTTTAGAATGAATTGTGTGTGGATTTCCATTTTTAATGTCGTTTTGTATGTATTCATACAAGTTTGCTTTTTTATTTTTATAATCTATTTCTTCGTAATCTAGATTGTTATCTTTTAAAAAGTTCTTAAAATCCATTTTTTTATACTTCAAAAACAAGTGAGAAAGTTTATCATTTGTTATTTCATCGACAAATCCCATAAATTCGAGTAAATTATTTGTAATCAATATTTCTTTCTTATTTTGCAAAGGAATCCATATATCGAAAATATCTGCGCTTTTTATCCTTCAATGACAAGTGGCAAAGTTTGCCACTTGTCATTATAATTATATTACATTTGATAATTATATTACAGAAATTATGATTATATTACCTTTGATAATGACAGCATAGCTGTCGAAACAATATTGTCAGGTATATTTTAATAAAACTGTGAAACGTTTAATAATCTTTATTTATTTCATGATTATGGAGTTCCACAAAATAAGGCTGGAAACAATAAACAATAAAATTTAGTATTTAAAATTAGTTTCTGTAAATAATAATCTCATAAATTAAAGTAAATTAGGGAATAGGAAGTATAGATTAAATAGACATTTACAGTGTTACGAGCAAAATGGAAGTAATTCTTAAAGAAATAAATAAAAAACTGGGTCGAATAGAAAAAAAAAATAGAGGGAGTGCAATTAGAAATCCAATCACTCAAGAAAAAAAATGAAGATATCAAAATGGAAAATCAAGAACTCAGAGATATAATTAAACGACAATGGGAAAGAATAGAAGGTGTAGAAAGAGAAATAAGAAGGAAAAATTTGGTTATTCAAGGAATAAAAGAAGAAGAACAGGAGAATGAAGCAATAATTTTGGCGAAAATTGAGGAAATAGTAAAGAAAATGGAAGTTCAAATAGACATTCAAAATGACATAAGTACCACAAAAAGAGTTGGATTCAAGCAGGATGGAAAAGCTAGACCAGTACTAATAGAACTAAGAAAACATGAAAAGAAAATGGAAATATTGAGTGCAGTGAAAAAGTTGAAGGGAACAAACATATATGTAAATGAGGACCTACCTAAAGAGGTACGAAAGACAAGAAAACAACTACTACCTTATATGAGAGAAGCAAGAGAAAAAGGATGCATGGCATATTTAAAATATGATAAGCTTGTGATATCTGGAGATGTATATACACTAAAGGATCTTAAAAAGAATGTAGCAGGAAATGAAATTCAAGAAAAGACAAATATGAAAGGAAAAACGAATGGTAGAAAAGGAAGGACAACAAGTCAAAGATCACCTGAGGGAGAAGATGGAAAAGGGGTGAAGTACTGTAGGTTAGAAGAAGATCAAGAGCAACAACCAACATTTTCAAAAAACTATTAGACAAAAAATTGAAAGAACTCAAAGACAACGACATGGCGAGAAAAAGGGAAATGAATTTGGATAAGATACTAAAGCAAACAAAGAAAAGAAAAGAAATAAAAAGAAACAATAAAAAGAACAAAGCAAGAATAGCAACATGGAACATTCAATCAATGCTAGCAATAGGAAAAATGAAAGAAATAGCTAAAGAAATGAAAATATATAATATAAAAGTACTAGCCTTGCAAGAAATACGTTGGAAAGGGGAGGGTAAAATAGAAAAGGACGACTTTACATTGTACTATGGAGGAGAAGACAAACAAGGACAACGTGGAACTGGTTTTATGGTAGATAAAACATATAGAAAGAGAATATTAGAATTTAGAAGAATTAATGGAAGGATATCTTATTTAAGAATGAAGAATAAAATATATAATATTACAATAATTAATGTGTATGCGCCAACGGAGGAGGCAAATGATGAAGAAAAGAATTATTTCTATGAGATACTAACAAATGTGTGCGACAAAGTACCAAAACATGAGGCATTCATAATTATGGGGGACTTAAATGCGAAAATAGGGAAAGAGGAATATCTGAGTACTGTGACAGGAAAACAAACACTACATGATAAAACCAATAACAATGGAGAGAGAATATGTAACCTAGCTACAGAGTTAAACATGATTATAGCTAGTACAAAATTCAAACATAAAAGAGAGCATAAGGAAACATGGATTCTCCCAGGTAAAACATACGGAAACCAAATAGACCATGTGTTAATAAATAAGAAGAGGGAAAACATGATTCAAGATGTGCGATCCTATAGAGGAGCAAATGTTGATTCCGATCATTACTTGGTAATAACAGAAGTAATGTTACGAATTATGATTAACGAGAAGAAGAGAACAACAAGAATGAAATGGAAAATAGAAAATCTACAAATAGAACAAAAAAATAATAAATATGTTGAAGAAATACAAGAACACCTAAGTCAAAGACAGAAGAATGACAATATAGATGAAGAATGGAATACGATAAAGAATAGCATTATTAATACATCAGAGAAGATACTAGGAAGAGCAAAAATACAAAGAAGACATGAATGGTTTGACAAAGAATGCGAAATAGTGGTTACAAAAAAGAGGGAAGCCAGACTAAAATGGTTAAGGAGAAAGGAAGATAATGATTATGAAATATACAAAGAAATTAGAAAAGAAGGTACAAAAATAGTAAAACAGAAAAAAACACAATGGTTAGAGGAAATGATGGATGAGATAGAGGGTGAAAATAAAAACAATGCCAAATTGTACCAAACAATAAGAAAACAAAATCGAAAACCAGTAACAGCCTACATTGAAAGTGAGGTGTGGGAAAAGCATTTCAAAGACCTACTAAATAAAGGGAGTAATGAGACAGATTATGAACAGAACAATGAGCGACATAACCACGGAGAATTAGACGAAGACATCAAGCCATCAAGAGAAGAATTTTATGAAATAATTAAAAACTTAAAACGAAACAAAACAGCAGGACCTGATAATATATGTAATGAATTAATTCAAAGTGGTGGAGAGCAGTTAAAAGACAGAATTTTTGATTTGATTGAACAAATATGGGATGAAGAACGAATGCCAGAGGAGTGGAGATATGGATTAATTATACCAATATTGAAGAAAGGTGATCCAATGAAGTGTAATAATTATAGAGGAATCAGTTTATTAAACACCGCATATAAAATATTAACATCTACAATTCTAAACAAAGTGAAAATATACGCCGAACAAGTAATAGGAGAGTACCAGCAAGGATTTCGGTCAGGAAGATCGACAATAGATGCAGTACATATAATAACGCAAACTATAGAAAAATCGTATGAGAATAACATCGAACTACAAATACTATTTATTGATTTCAAGCAAGCTTTTGACAGTCTAAAGCGCGAGATGATAATAAAAGATGCAAAGAAAATAGGAATACCAAATAAATTAATAAGATTAATTCAAATAACAATGCAAAAATCAACAGCAGCAATCATGTCAGAATCAGGACTATCAAAAAGATTTGAATTTGATGCAGGAGTACGACAAGGCGATGGATTATCGGCAACACTATTTAACATCACGCTTGAAGGCATTATTAGAGACTGCAAATTTAAAGGATCTATTGTAGAGAAGATGGTAGGAGTGGTAGCGTATGCAGATGACATTGTAGTAATATCAAGAAGCGGAAAATGTCTAGATGAAGCAATTTTAAAAATAGAGAAAGAAGCAAAAAAGAGAGGTTTAGAAATTAATGAAGACAAGACCAAATATATGAGAGTAAGTAGAAGAGATCTCGACATCAACAAAAAAGAAAGAGAGATAGGAAGATATAAATTTGAAGAAGTTGAAAGCTTTAGATATTTAGGAATAACAGTTAACAACAAAAATAACAGAAGTCTAGAAATAACACATAGAATATAGTCGGGATTTAAAGCCTACTACAAGTGCAAGATGTTCATGCAAGATAAAACAATAACCAAACAGACTAAATTAAGAGTATATAAAGTAGCAATAAGACCAGTAGCAATGTATGCAGCTGAAACTATGTGTTTGACTAAGAGAGACGAAGAAAAACTGAAAATATTTGAAAGGAATATAGTCAGAAGAATATTTGGCCCAAAAAAGATAGGAGATGAGGAATATAGAAGACTCATGAATTTTGAAATAAATGATTTATTGAAAGGGGAAGACGTAGGAAAAACAATCAAGGCACAAAGAATACGTTGGTATGGACATCTAAATCGTAAAGAAGACGCATCCTTACTGAGACGAATTACGAAATGGAAACCACAGGCGGATAGGCAAAAAGGCAGACCGAAAATACGATGGGAAGATCAAGTATTACAAGACATTAAAGTTCTAGGAATAACAAGATGGCGTGAAGAAATGCAAGACCGGAAAGCATGGAGGAAGATAGTGGAAAAAGCAAAAACACACATCAATTTGTAAAGAATAAAATAAAAGAAGGAAGAAAGCAGTGGACTGACCCCCACACGAAAAAGGTCAACAGAACCCAATAAAGGGTGGTTAAAACTCAAAACGAGTGTACAACCTGTTATATATATAATTAAAAAAAATTATGATTTTTTTAAAATACTTAATATTAAAGGGATAAATAAAAATGTTTTAGAAAAATTATATGATAATGGATATGTAAATATTCATAATCTATTATCAGATGATATTAATATTCCCAATTTAAAGAAATACAAGTCCTATTATCAAATTAAATAACCAATAACTAAAATTAAAAACACAGAATATAGTATATTATTTATCAGCGTTTACTATGTATAGCGATAAGGTTAACATACATTTCAAATTTCTACGTGTTAATTATGTTACTCGGATGTATTTTAAATGTTAGCCGTATGACGTTTACATTTCTAATTAAGTATAATTTCATTTAAGAACGGCAGCAGTTGAAAAGCGTAAAATTTAAAACGGTATAAGCTTTTTGACTTTAAAATGGTACTACACAATATTCCTTTTTTCTAAGTTTTATTTATAAATATTTATCGGAATTATTGAAATAAATTTTTAAGAGATGTACGCTTTATTAACTTATTAAAACAATAATTGTTACTTAAGACAAAGTGTTTTTATAATAACTAACAGATTTCTTTGTGTTATTTTAAAATAATAATGTTTATGACGTATATTTAAACAGGTCTAATGCAACAAAGATAATCCGACAGGTGATTGACAGTAGCTTTAGAGTTACTTTGTATAGTTGAAAATAAATTTTTATTATTACGTTTCTACATATTAAATTGTTTTCGCAGAATTACATGATGACCTACAGATAAATATCAAATAGGAATGATTTATTTTAAAATAAATTTATGAGAGAGAGAGATAAGAGCTGACAAATAATATATAAAAATGAAATGAGTTATGCAAACGATACCGTTTAATTCGAGCATGCGTAGGAGAAATGAGAGAGATAAGATATGCTAATGATACCGTGAATTAATTTAATTCGTGAATGCATATGAGAGATGAGAGAGGTGAGATATGCTAATGATACCGTGAATTAATTTACTCGTCAATGCATATGAGAGATGAGAGAGGTGAGATATGCTAATGATACCGTGAATTAATTTAATTCGAGCATACGTATGAGAAATGTAAATGAGATATGCTAATGATACCGTGAATTAATTTAATTCGAGCATCCATATGAGAAATGATAAATGTAAATGACAGATGAGATATGCTAATGATACCGTGAATTAATTTAATTCGAGCATCCATATGAGAAATGAGAGATGAGATACGCTAATGATACCGTGAATTAGTTTAATTCGCGCATGCATATGAGAAATGAGAGAGATGAGATATACAAATGATACCGTGAATTAATTTAATTGGATCAATTAATTTAATTCGCGTATGCATATGAGAAATGATATATGTCAATTAATTTAATTCACGCATGCATATGAGAAATGTTAAATGTAAATGAGAGAGGAGATATGTAAATGATACCGTGAATTAATCTAATTAGATCAATTAATTTAATTCGCGCATTTAATTCGCGCATTTAATTAGACCACGTCTCATTTGAATATTAATTAGATCGCGAGTCATTTGCATAAAAAGAGTGGGGGTCAGCTCAACGGCGCCAATACCTACTCGTTGGAACAATAAAAAAAATTTTCAACTGTTTGTTGGATAGTGTTAACACACAACATTTATTGTTTTTTATAGCTTTTTCTACTTTTGCGTCATTTTTTTTATTTAATTGAGGCGCGTGATTTTCTGCATAATCATTGTGAATAGCTTTACAAACTTTGAGTGTTATACCCTCATTATTTTTACAGGCTTCTATAGCCTTTTTTTCATGATCTTTTGTTAATTCTATTTCCATTTAATTGTTTTTTTTCTTGAACAATAATATTTCATATCTTTCACTACATATTTTCTAAAAATTTTTTATTATTAAATGAAGTTTCAACATAAAGTTATTTTGGATCATGTATCAAAATATAAAGTTATTTGGAATCATGTATTAAAACATCAAGAATTATCTGAAGCTTTATTTAGAGAATTTAGAAACCATGTAAATTGGAGGTTGATATCGAGATTTCAAACACCATCAGAAGATTTTATAAGAGAATTTGAAGACAGCGTTAATTGGAAGAATATTTCAATGGGACAAAAATTATCAGAAACATTTATTAGAGAATTCCAACATAAAGTTGATTGGAAATATATTTCAGAATATCAAAGACTATCAGAAGATTTTATTGGAAATTTTCAAAACATAGTTGATTGGATAAATATTTCACGATATCAAACACTATCAGAATATTTTATTAGAAAATTCAAAGATAAAGTTAATTGAAAGGCTATTTTTAGTTATCAAGAATTAACCACCAAAATCAATTAGAGATTTTGTGCATGAAGAGAACTGTTTTCAAGTTTTTACCAGGATGACAATGATTCCGAAACATCCGACAGCTATTTAAGAACCACCAAAAGTAGATAATCAAAAACATCTGTCTAAATTTGTATAAAGTGTGAATATCCTTCTACATTTTGCATTGCAATTGACAAAACCCTTATTTTAGCTTACTTATTAAAATAAGCGCAAAAATCGAGAAGATGACTACCGTTTTCTTAGACCCGCTCCGGAGGCGGGTCCTATTCTCTCATTAAAAATTAACAAATAATCCTTATTTTTAGAGGTGTGTCAAATAGCCCACTATAAATAAAAAAATGACCCTTGTTCTTCATTTTGTCCCAAACATGCCCAGCAGATTAAGATAAGCAAAATCGAGAAAATGATCCTTGTTTTTCATTTTATCCCAAACAAGCCCACTTAAAATAAATAATCAAAAATCAAACAAATGACCCTTGTTTTTCATTTTGTCCCAAACAAGCCCACTATAAATCATAAAGAAACTGACCTTATTTTAGCTTGCTTATTAAAATAAGCTTAAAATCGAGAAGACGGCCCTTATTTTAGCTTACTTATTAAAAATAAGTACAAACATCAAAGAAAATGACCTTTATTTTTCATTTTGTCCCAAAGTAGCCGCCTTATGTGTGACTCATATAGACCAGATCAATAGATTAGGTAGTTTTTCAGTAACTATAACATCATTCAAAACATATGGCCGATATCAACAGAAGACGCCGGTGCTTGTGATGAAACAACTAGAAAAAAGGTAATTTTTAATAATTTGAAAAATATCTAAAAAGTAACTATAAGACTCTAATTACATATTTTATTCTTTTGCAGACTAAACAAGCAACCACCAGTAATAGGATGAACTGGAAGTAGATGATTTTTAAATATTTTTCTATATTTATGTATATTTAAAAAAAAATAAGAAACTTTTTATTGAATCGATGTTTAATTTCTTTGTTTGTAGTCGGAGGTTAAGAGTTTTTCATCCTATATATCACTATAATAAGATAATAGATATAATATTTCATAGAAAACGTTTATTATGAATTAATATCAGGAGAAAATAGTATACTATTAATATTATATTTTTTGTTTAGAAATAAGCGAATAAAACTCTATCTCTAGGACTAGTTTACCTAGGCAAAGCAAAAACAGATAGCTATCATCATTTGACGATTGTCTATTTATTGAAACAAACAAGGTATGAAATGAAACAGGGAGTCTATGCAATGAACAATGCTAAATACTTTTATTCTTCTGGCCTTTGGATCCGTAGTTAGAAGCTCGAGCCTGCTAATTGCCTACAATTCACCTACCCTATCACCAACATGTCGTACAATGCAAACATTTTATATTATTATTAATGTACATAATTTATACATATTTTCATTTATTTCTATGTTAAACATATTCTTCGTATATGAAAGCGCGATAGCAAGATCGAGAATGCTCCTACCCCATCAGAAACGATAGTCTTCATCAGCTTCAGGTTGGTACAGCATACTGAAAAACTTGATAGGCGTATAGGTAGATATTCTCAAATTTTAATCCGTTTTCATTAATTAGTAAACCGAAGAACGCAATAATTTTACCACAAGAAGAAGATCCACTCAAAATTGCTCTACAGGAAACAGGTAAAAGCTCACCATACTTATTATCTCCATCGGAATTTTATCGAGAAATATCACCTTCTAAGATAAATATATTTAGCGACTTCTTTTGTTTAATAATTTTTATTATGGTATGTGTATGTGTCTAGTCACAGTTTCAGCAAACGCGTTGTATTCTATCAATGAATCATGTAAAGTTAAGCAGTATGCTTTAGTTGTATTAGTAAATGGGTTGACCGATTCAAGCTGTAATCTAATATCTACAGTTAAATCTTTAAAACTGTCTACCTGCTCTGAACAATCAATTACAAAAACTGGATGAGTTTCTGGAGTATAGGTAGATATTTCTAAATTTTAATCCGTTTTCATTAATTAGTAGACCTAACAAGGTAATAGTTTTACTACAAGAAGGTCCACTCAAAATTGCTCTACAGGAAACAGTCTGACACTAGGTTATTCAGATCAAATATTATTTACAAATCGGAAAGGGTATCTATGAAACTCGTGCTGATTAATTGTAGGAACCTGAATGCGTGGCATCCGTGAATCCCTGAATCCGTAGCTATTGCATCAACAGTTTTCTCGCATAGCTTTTAGTTTATCTGTGAGAAATTCTATTTTATTTAGTACATAAGGCGTAGATTAGTATTATTAATACGACATGTATCATTTTACAAATATCTGTCTAGATGTAGTATGCATGCATGCTCTAGTATCATTATTATTATGTTGTTGAATGAATCCGTAGCTATTGCATCAACCGGCTATCAGCCACATTCATTACGCTACCAGCCACATTTACCATGCTATCAGCCACATTCATTACCTTGTATATATCGTCGAAACGTCTAATCTGTATAAGCACATTAGTCGTGACGCTCATGCATATTTCGATACCAGACACTACCCTGACGATAACATCTACGGCATTCTCGTCCTTTTTATTTTCTATTTGCTTATATATTAAAAACTACCTCGTTCATCTATATTAAAATAAAATACAAAAATATAATGCAAAAATATTTGCAGGCTATAAAACGTTCTAAAAGATTACCTGTTTTATCGATAGTTATATATAGATCTATTGTAATTGATTCTTGTGTATTTTTCTTTATCTGAAACGTGTTTCATAGAATTATAACGTTTAAATATTGATATTTTAAAATGTTATTGAATTTGTCTAATAGACAGAATATGATTTATTTCTTGTGTTTTTATTTCGGTAGTTTAAGGTAAAAAATAAAAAACAAATATTTTATACAAGAACTTTTATTGAAAGACGAAAATACATTTCATATTGATATATAATACTGAATTATAACTAAAATAATACATAAGTATTAAATTTTTTCTAGCCGATCTATGTATTTCATCGCCAACGGTTTGTTTTGCGTTCATCTCTGTTAATAACTGCAGCTACTCAAATTATTAACAATGCAAGACTGAATTATTTAATATAATGTAAAGTAATAAATCCAACGACTATTGTGAGGTTCTCTGGGTAATTAACAAATTTTGCAGGTCTACGAGCCGTGATCTATCAAATCTTTTAGATCTAGAATCTGCTTTAGCAAGAAGCCATAAAGTTGCCTTAGTTCTATACAAATTTCGTTCAAAGTTTTAATACTATCGCGTAGCGCGTCACGACTAATGTTAGATATCTCGCTATCCATATACCATTTTGTAACTGCATCCTTTGCATCTACGGGATTCGCTAAATTGATTAATCGTTTCTTACCGTTAATAGTTTTAGTTTCTAGTATTAAGACGTGTTTCTTTGTTACGAGATCTGAATCATTAATAGCATCGCCTGCGTTTGTAATTCTTTTGTTTTCTAAATCGAAATTCTGATCTTATGATAGCTTAAATCCTATTCCGGGAGGACTGTTACAGCATCTCCAACTATTGAACGTCCGAACAAATCTATAGTAGTATTCATACTGCGAATGATAATAGTAACGAACTGACTATTTACAACCGTGATGAGATCTTTTATTCTATAATACCTTCTTCTTTAAGCTCGGAAATAATTGAAATTATTTCGTTTTCATTCAGAGGTCTACTGTTACCGGCTTCTTTTACAGCAAATAACAAACGAAGTCGGTCGACAAGTTCGTTAGCTTTGTTCCAATATACAAATTCGGCTTTCGTTTCGTTTAACTTTTTGAAATTTGAAATTGAAGGAATACCCGCACCAGTAATTTTATCTAGATTCGGTTTTATTACGTTTTCATATTTCCAATGTTTAACACCTATTAATTTACCACGAGGTCTATACACTTTTCTTTGTGCATTAATAAAGCCTATGATTTTTGTATAATTCTCTATATCCTCTTCCGTTGGAATAGAGTCTAGCTGTTTAAGTGTTAGTAAATCAAACAGACCAGGGGTTCCCTTGAAAAGGTTGTTTTTAATTATAATATCATTTCCCTGTAACGTTACCCGAGAACAAGCAAATTCCCATTCGTCTACATTTTTATTATACCTGAGCGCATACCGTGTTCGATCTACGTTGTTTCCACCCCTAGTTAGTAACATACCGTAATATTTTGGAAGTTCATGATAGTCAGTTAGTTCATCATCTTCCTCGTCTGTATCTGCAGAAGATGATGTTGCCTGTTTTTTAACTTTCAATGGAGGTGTAGTGGTTGAAACCGTTGCAGGTTGACTTTTAATTTTCAATAGGAGAACGTTAGCTACGTTAACTGTTTTAGCAATAGTTTCCAAAGGAGATATAACTTGTTTATGAGTATCACGATACATACGTTCTGCTTCAGATTTATCACGACGAAAGTACGCAAATTTTCTACGTATAGCTTTGCGTGCGTTTATTATTTTACGTTTTAAACTCGCATCATATGAGCTCGACATGTTGATAACTCTAAGAGAGAATTAAACGATTCGAGTCTAATTATAAACTTATATATGTATCAAAACCTTTCCGATATCTACCGTTGTTTAGGGAACAATCTTTATTAATAACTACGAAATCATACGGATCCTTCCAACACATACGACAAATGTTTTTGAAGTCCTCATAGTTAACATCTCCTACAATATGATCCCTATACACAGGCTTTAAATTTAATTCGTCCTGTTTAAAAAGAATAATCAAGTTTGCGTTATCTCTTATCAAGTATTTAGGTATCTTTGCATATGTCTGACCTAAATAAAACGAGTCAACACCCTTGTGCCTACCCATGCTAAAATATTCTCTAATTTTTTCCTGTTTGTCACAAATTATATCGTCGAAAATGAATGAATACTGAATTAGGTTTGACGTTGCTAGGAGTGATTACGTCGTCGTTTTCACTAAACTCTTGATAACCGATGTTTTTAATAGGTTTCATAACTTCCCTTAAGAATTAGTATTTCGGTTGAAATAGCGACTTGGCATACAGATAGATGTTTTCAACTTTAACCCGTTTTCATTAATCAGTAGACCTAACATAACATTAGTTTTACCGCAGGAAGAAGGACCGCTCAGAATTGCTCGACATGACGTAGGTAATAAGTCACCGTGTTTTCTATTACTATCAGATTGTGGAGATACATCATTGTCTAAATTAAATATGTTTAGTGTTTTCTTTTGTTTAACAGTTTTCATTATGGTAGGCGTTTTTAGTACGTGTACGTGTTTAGTCACTGTTTCAGTGAACGGGTTATATTCTATTAAGGAGTCGTGTAGGATCAAACAATACGCCTAAGTTGTATTAGTAAATGTATCGGAAGATTCAAGTTCTAATCTAATATAGACAGTGGAATCCTTAAAACTCTCTACCTGTCTTGAACAATCAATTACAAAAACAGGGTATGTTTCAAATTTTGAATAATTGATTAAACAGCTATCGGCCGATCCTCTACTCATATCATAGTAACTCTCGCAAAAACGTGTATAATTTAAATATGCAGGAATGTAATCCTTACGACTGAAATTGAGATTTAACCATTGCTGCGGAAACGCTTGCGAATTTAAATACAGTTTAATATCGACTAGGTTCGAATAAGTAAATGTAGTGGGGTTGCCTGTTCTTATACCCAGCTGACGTTCGTCTTGTAAAACTATAAAGACCCAGCGTGGTTTTTCTAATTCATTTGAATTCTTTATATGCTAAACCTGATTTTTTGTAGTACCTAACGAGGGTAGTTCGTGTAATTCCCAACGCCTAAATGGAATGATAATAAAAGAAGTATCTCTCAAACTTTCAATCAGGTTCAACTTGCTTTCATCCGATAATAGTATATGAGAAACCTCCCAAAACAATCTATCAATCTTGAAGTCTAAGTCGGTACCAGCATCTCCGGCCGCGCTTTTATAGCAATTAAAATCATTCTTAGAACGTATCAAAACTGACAACTCATATGAGGAATTACTTTCTTATAATCGTCCGCAAAACCGAAGATATATTTTAAAGGAATTCTACACGTGAAATTGAACACGTTATTCCCCGCACCATGTAACACACCATTTCCGTTATCGAGTATGATTTCTTATGCACTACTGGATAAAAGCCCTATCCTCGGCACCGTGTGAAACGAGACCTTTTATAGTACTCGTAATACCCGGATGTTTACACACGTGGATGATTTGATTCGTACCTAATATTAGTTGAATTTCGTCAAACAGAAAGTAGGCGAAATTGTTTACCGGTAGGAATTCCACGTTGACTTTTCGAGTCATAGTACCTTTAACAAAAATGTAACTATCGTACAAAGCTAAAACATTATCGGAATTTTGTATGGTAATTCTAATGGTGTCTGAATGATTGACGTTTAAGGTGAACGGCAAATAACTGTAGAAGTCCTCTTTTATTATATCTGTATCGACGCGGGGTTTTTGAAATATGTTTAATTTATCAATAGCAAAGATGCTAGTGGTGTTAATATGCAATTTACTTCTTTTCGACATGTTGTCGTCGTACTTTAAAACCTAGAGATTCAAGAAACAACCGATTCTCTTGAGATAATTTTATACGGAAGAGGTCCGCACTAGTCGGTGTACGAAGACGAATGACCTTTGAATGATGCGAGGCGAGGTTTTTATAGTTAAAGTTTATTCCCATTTTTCGTGTTTAAGTTCTAATCTTATGCTAGTGAAGGTATCTTCAGAAAAATTAACCAGTTGTCCACTCGAGTCCACTAATCTAATGGTAATGTTATCAATTTCACTGACAGCGACGGGAAAGTAAATCACATGTGTTGGTTCCTTCTCAATCAGGTACCCCGGTGGTACGCAGAGACCGAATTCAAAGATTGTATGACACGGTTGATTGTTTCTATACGCTCCTCCTGTAATATTCGTATCTACAAAGATGTTCGGCGTTGAGAGTATATCGACAATTCGATCTGATACGTGTCTGATACCGGGTAATAATATACGATTGTTAAATCCTAATAGAGAACCTATACTGTTCGGTTTGCTAACATCTATAACCGCTGTGGCAGATTCAATCTCACACTTTCCTGTATTAGTGTTAGCCTTGATTTGTAGTAGCAGATCTCCTTCTTCAGGATCGCTTGTATTAATTTGATTCTTTATATAGTTAGCGATTTCTGTCAATTCGTAACTACCGGTTGTAATAGTTATTTCTTGATCTTCGTGATAAAATTTATTTTTCCCTGGAAATATATTCCGTGTTGAATGACTTGTATATATACCGACTAATCCTATGGAATATCTGTATTGTTCACGGTCTAGTTGTATATTCGGATAAATACTACCGGTAGAGAAGATATCTCCATTACCGTACACAGTGATGGTTCTAGCCATACTTGATTGAATTATACATACATTTCTCTTTTATACAAAAATCTCAGGCACAAATGCCCACATTGTATGTATGTATTACACTTTTGTTCTCGAGCAACATTATAGTATACACTGCAACGAGGACCGAAATATTTCACAAGTTTAGCCGGTGGTCTTAGGTCTCCGAAAGGGTCATAATACATTGCAACATTTCGATCCTTTCTATAAGCTACCCAATGCATGCCGGGTCCTCTAGCATCAACGAGATTAACAATTGCTCTTTCAAATCGTAAAGGTTTATTTGGTAGGCTTGTTCTCATATAGACACCCCTGATAAAGGGTATGTCTTTAGCATGTTTTATTAGATCTAGGTTTGTAAGTGCTCTCCGAGGCAGGTTATTCAGTTTTTTGACCTGTACGGTTTCAGATACAATGCTGTACCGCCTGCTTTATAAGGTTTTAGGTAAAGAGCGTTTCCACTCTTTCTATCTATCGCAATAGCCTCCATACTTTTATTATGCCGTTTATCTTCTTCTAGCTGCTTCTTGTTGCTATTAGCGATGTTGTACAGCTTTTGCTATACCCCAGGCGCCTCCTATAATTGCTCCGAGAGCCGATAATCCAGCAAAGATTGGTATAAGAGGTAAAACACCCCCTGTAGCCGTAGGTACCGGAATAATTCGAGGTGCTTTAACGTTTTTCCTACCTCCTACGTTTTTAATGATTCTTCTAGCCGCATTCAACGCATGGTGTATTAAATCCTTCCCCATGAGGGTCTTACTTGCTCGATTTACCGTACTTACAAGCTTCTTTAAAATACCTCCTTTAAAAGTGATAATCTTCTTCGTATCGTTCTTTCTTTTCTTGGTCTTTCTCCTACTAGTCTTCTTATTCACACCCATTCCTAACTTTCGTTTAACCTTCATTATACCGGTTACAAGCAGAGCTGAAGCCTTTTCCCCAGATTTAGAGCCTTTAGCTATAACACGTCTCCAGGCAGCTTCTTCTAAAACACGATCGGCCTTATGTCTACTACCCAAGTCTGAACTTTGAGCGTACGAAATATCGTGTTGCATACACGCCTCATCCAAAGGGTTTATACCTTTATCACCGCGTTGTAATCTTTTAGATAATTTAGTATCGGGTCCGCAATATTGGTAAGAAGGAAGATGTAGTTCGATCGGGAGCTTGTTAATGATTTTGTTAACAACACCGTTATCCTGATGAGTCAACATCACGTACTGGGGTAAGAGATCAGATGCATCTCTATTTATACTCGGTGAAAACTTGCTATCGCATACTATTGCTAGCGATAGTAAAACACAAATAATTTTTTATACGTTTATTCTTTATTTAATACATTATTCATTTGTAACAGACAATCGTGATAAATTCTTAGATAACTTATTGAATACACAATACGATTTTATTTCATTTTGTAATAAATGTAAAGCTTTTATATAATTTTGTAACCTATTTCTATATTCAATCATCCTCTGCTTCTTATGATATATCTGCCGATGTCTCGGGAAGCGCTGACCATGACGTCGTCGTTGCTTGTTGATAGGGTTGTAGTTGACCGTGTACGACATTGATAAATTTTAATGGATAAAGTTTTATTATCTCTAATAAAATGAGCGAATTCAATCCGCCACGGTCTTTTAAATTCAACGATGAGTAGTTGCCACACGACAATTCGGCCAAGAATAAAATCGACTCGGGTTACACGAGGTTGATATTCTTCTGACGTCTTACCCCTTCTGCTGTGTTCTCTACACTTGCGTAGTAGAAGTACGAAAAATTAAGGTGACGTAATACACGAGCATGCTGATTAATAAGCGGTGCTAGGTGCATTATCCTTTGAAATTCATGGTTTTTTACGGTTATCTTTCGTTGTTCATAACATATCATCACCGTGTTACCGTAAAAAACACTGTGATTTAACTCTACGTAAAAATCCGTACATAGATGGAATTTCAGCTTTTTATCGTTCCATATTTTCGTGGAAAAGAAGTCTTTGAACATTGCTTCGACTCGGACATCATACAATCCGTACCATACGCTTTCCGTCAACATAATTTCATTATGCTCACATACGTTGTTGATACATTCCAGTTTCACCATCACATCAAATTCGTTAGGTTCTTCAGGCGGAATGATTCCGCTAGGATATTATGTATATGAATACAGTCTTCTCGTGCTCTTATGACAAATAAAGGATATTGTACGGATCCTAACAGTTGCAAGTGTTAATCGGGGTATTTGACGGTAATCGATGGTGATGCTACCTCGTCTGTGCTTTGCACCGGTAAGTTTGATACATCATCTACGTAGTATGGTTCGTTCAGACCTAAACAAGGAATAATTATTCAGTAGCATTCAGAAGGTTTTGTTCTTTACAAACATACCTATTTCTTCTTCACATACCATTTCCTAGTCTTGACCCTGATAATAACTACTTGGTTCTGGAATTGATAAGTTTGTTGTTGCGTGTTCCATTTCATCATGATGATGATCTAAAATGAAATCAATTATTCGAATGTATACATAAACAAACCGTTTTCTTTCTTTCTTACCCATTTCATCACTGATTGGAAATACGGCTTCATAGCATTGATAATAATTATTAGGACTGCCTATACTCATCATGGTATTGTTACATGATCGACTGTTGCCTTTCACCGAAATACATTTTATAGCGATTTCTACACATGTTCAATCAAGTTGAATCATAACGAACAACCTTATGACTCAGAGTTAATCTCTGTAAAACAGATTCTGGGAACTGAGGTAAAAACAATAATGAGAAAATTCAAATTTCTACATGATTAGCTCGTCATTTGCATATCCACCATTTTGTATCTGTCATTTGAATCTGTTAGTTTTATATCTCGCGGGTCATATGCATCTCGCTCTCGCCCTCTCTCTCTCGCTCTCTCTCTCTCTCTCTCTCTCTCTCTCTCTCTCTCTCTCTCTCTCTCTCTCTCTCTCTCTCTCTCTCTCTCTTTCTCTCTCTCTCGCTCTGGCCTTCTCTCTCTCTCACCCTCTTTCTCGCTCTCGCTTGGCTCTCGCCCTCTCTCTCGCTCTTGCTCTGACCCTCTCTCTTGCTGACAGATACAAAATGGTGGATATGTAAATGACAGAAACAAAATTGACAAATTCAAAATGACAGATACAAAATGACGGATATGCAAATGACATTCAAAAGTGACACATCAAAATGACATTTTAAAATGGCGATCCAAAATGCCGATTCAAGATGGCGATCCAAAATGGCTATCTACGATGGCGATTTAAAATGGCGACCCGATCACAGGACGTTACCAATAGATAGCAGTTGAGGTATTAGGAATTCAAATCTTTCAGCGGAAAACATGGACAAGTTGGAAATGACAAGCGAGAGCGAGAGAGTTACATTTCTCTCTCGCCCTCTCTCGCTCTCGCTCTGGCCCTCTCTCTCTCGCTCTGGCCCTCTCTCTCGCTCTGGCCCTATCTTTCGCTGACAGATACAAAATGGTGGATATGTAAATGACAGATTCAAAATTGACAAATTCAAAATTGACCGATTCAAAATGACAGATACAAAATGGCGGATATGCAAGTGGGGGGTCTAAGTGGGGGGAGTGGGAAAGAGTGGGGGTAGGAGTGGGGGAAGAGTGGAGGGGTGGCTGGCCAAGTACCGCCAGGCCCTACTGGTCTTGTGTGGTTCTAGTGGTGAATGTTACTTGGACAAACTTATTTTCGTTGATAGCGATTCGCCAACTCTCAGTCCATTTACTGATTTTGTTTAACTGTGTCTGAAGCTGTTGTGACGCTACATTGGCATCGCTATGGACGGATATTATGCGAATGTAGCTATTGAAGTATTTTTGGTTTCAGGGATGTCAGCGGTATAGAAGAGGTAAAGAAAGGGTGCTAGGACGCAATGCTGCATTGGGGTACTCCTGCTGTTTCACAGTAAAATAGCAGTGAGTTAGATAAGATTTTAGCAGTAGATAATAGGTGTTCGGTTGTGAGTTCTTCAATTTGTAAAGCAAGCCAGTGTGCCAGACTTTGTCAAAAGCCTGTTTCACATCCAGAAATGTTGCGGTGCAGAACCTTTTCTCTTCAAGGCTCTGAGCTATTAGATTAGTAATACGGTGGACTTGCTGTACCGTGGAGTGCCTTTCCCGGAATCCAAATTGATGGTTAGGTATCAGTGTAGAGAGATCAATGTCTTATTTTAGACTTCCTAACAGGAGTCTTTCAAATAGTTTGCCGAGTAACGGTAGAAGGCTAATTCTAAATAGTTAGCAAAGGCTAAAGCTATTTAGAATTAGAATTAGCTAAAGCTGCTTAGTGAGTTACTTTTACTTTTAATTCGGCTTTTATTTACTGCTAGTGTTGTTTTTTAATTTCTATTTTCAATCTTAGTATTAAATCGCTAAGAATACTTTTATCAATTGGCGATTAATTGTTGCCATTTCAGCTTTTCTTTTTTTTACATTTATTCATCTTTTTTTCATATTTCTATTTTTGATAATCTTAGATCAAATGTTTCAAAAACTTCAAACTGCTCAGTTTCTTGCTCGATTCTTCATTTATTGTTATGTTTTCCATTTGTTTTAGTCATTAATGAATGAGTAACGTTTTTGAGTTATTTCTCTGTTTTCATTTTCTTTTATATTTTGATTAATCTCATTTCTGCTTTTGAAATTATTTCGTCGTATTCCAACCTCGTAGTTTAGATGTTACTGGATGTTCCCAGCCAGCACACTGACGTCATAATGTCGCCGTATTTTCGGCAGTAACGACGTCACATTGTCGTAAGACTGACATCATTATGTCACAGCCCAAAGACGTCATTAAAACGTCCTATACGAGAACTAAGACAGGAATTATAAATAAATAGTTGAATATTCGAAATAACATTTATTATATACTACAGTCAAAACATCTCCGTATTGTGACCACCTGCTTAATATGGCCAGTAGTCCTTGGCCCCTGTTAAAATAATATCTTTTTAATAAAACTTGTACATATTGTATTGTTCGTCCAAAAGATGTTGTCTTGAAGACTCTACGTACGGCCCATTATATGACGTCTTATAGACATCATTTATTAGTCATATGACGTCGTCGACCAATCTTGACTTAAAAATAACGTCATTATAACCGCAGTGTGCTGGCTGGGTTATTGCCTAAAGCTAGCACGTTTCGGTTTTTATTCTTTGATTTAGCTCATTCTTTAGTTACATGTTTTCTTGCACACTTGACGTATTTTGGGTTTCCTGTAAAGAATTTTTGTGTGTATCGATGCAACTGACAGTGTTTGCATTGTAACATCAAAGTCGATCTTATTATCGGTTTAATTTTCATTACTACGTTTTGGATAGTTTTTATTTCATACGTCCTTGATATGGTGCTACCTATGTCCTCATGATGTCCTTTTGTCGTCACTTTAATTGATCTTGTTTGTAGAGCTCGAAATGTACCGGAACTTCGTTCCATACGACAATTAATATGCACATCTAACAAATGATATAAACAAGTGGATAAATACCACTAGAAAGTTGTATTCAAAAACTTATTCTAAAAATAAAAGCTGAAAGTTGCTTTCATATACCGATAATGGTAATACTGAAGTTTCTTAAAAAAATCCATCAACACCAGACACTTTTCAGGTAGTAGTACTACTTTCCCCTCTGGAAAAAACACGCCATAATGACGGCTTTATTTGGTTAGTGGCAACGTTAAAATTGCCGTAAATTCAATGTCATAATGAAAACAAAAATCACAAAATTTGTAAAAAACGTTTTTAAGATGATAACTATATCAAAAAGAAACAAATTTAGTTTTCTCAAAGACGCGAGTATGACGTCATCTTAACGTATTGGGTAGACATTTGATAAAACCTCAATCTTAATTACTAGTCTTATTATAACGGGGTGGGACAACTGGACGCTGCCAACAGGGCGCGAGTCAAGTGGGTGCAGGGACAACTTGGCGCGAGACAGTTGGATAAAGACAACTGGGCGTGAAAATCTATTAAATATACATTATATTATATTAAAATTTTTCTGATTAGAAAAAGTAAAGGTATATAATTATATTTGTAGAATTAAAATAACAGCATTGCAGACGAACAAATACAGATGGCTTATAAAACATAATAAATAGTAACGGGTGTTCATTTAAATTCGTAATCTAGCAACCTTTGGAATTTTAATGAAAGAAGGCAGAGCGACAGATATAATACGTCGCAGATAGAGACAGGCAATAATCCAAAGGTTGCTAGATTACGAATTTAAATGAACACCCGTTATAATGACATATATTTTATGTAACTCACATAATTTATTTATATGTAAAGCCAAATTAAGATCACTCTGAAGTCAAAACCTCGTATTTTTCTTGTTTTGTGTTAAGAGTTAAGACTGTAAAGCATCTCACCACATACGGGCACACATATGAAATAAATAAAACAATGTCGTTAGGATGGAATTACTTCACATAATCGATTTCGACTTCTGCGATGCGATATGTACTTTTGCAGTACAGTGCAGTATTAATGTGTTTCTAATTTAATTGACTAAAGTATTCCCTGGCGTATGCTGTATAATGTGTAAGTAATACTGCACAATGTTCTTATTTCGATTCAATGAATATAATTATTCACCTTTATTTTTTATTAAGTAGTAGATTTAAAGTTAGTAACAATAGTTTGATGAAAAATTTGCCAAGAATTTCTCAGAGTATAAACACATAAATATTTGATTCACGCAATGTAAATGTGTAAATATATTTTATTTCAATTTTGAGTTGGCTTTCTGTTAATAGACAATTTATTATGTATTGAAAGCGATTTGTACATATTCTTCTGCAATGTCCTTATTTTGATTCTACGAATACTATAACTTTACTTTTTCTGATTAGAAACATTCTAACGTAGCATGTATACCTAATAGATTGGCTCAGTTGTCTTTGCGTCTACTTATCCCGTGACAAGTTGTCCCTGCACCCACTTGTCTCGCGCCAAGTTGTTTCTACGTCCAGTTGTCCCTGCGCCCACTTGTCTCGCGCTCAGTTGGTCGCGTCGACTTGACCGGTCCAATTGTCCTAGACCGCATTATTACGGTCTGTTTACGTCACTTATTGGGCAGCGATGTCACCGACGATCACTGAAAAATGACAGTGCATTGGTGGATTGACTTGTTGTTGTATATTATTCTCAGTTAAATCTGCTTCTTTTAATACTGAGAAATACACATTGTACAGGCCAATTTGACGAGAAGGTCCAGTCTGATCTACTCGTCGATTATAACGCTAATTCCTCTTCTGTTCTTCCCTTCCCTCCTTCTTTTCGCGCAAACAGCAGATCGTGCGCACAGACATACATACGCACAGACAAACCTATTATTCTATTATAATACAGATACTGAACTCAACTTAAGCGATATCAATGATGGTGACTCCAAGCACAACATAGTGTCTCCTTTCAAGCTGTTCAAACAGCCAGTACAATGCTCATCCGCACATTCGAATATTTATGATCATGTCAAATCTATACGAACCAATCAGGTGCAACTAACATGAAGCTTTCCTTTCTACAACGATGATGAAACAGACTTTCTTGTATCAACATCGACATCGCGCTAAATAACAATATAAATTGATAGGACGAACTGCTGTTAGCATCTTCGGTATCGTTTACATGGAGTTGACGTGAATGTATCAACCTCCACTAACAACCTATACCCTCACTAACACTTCTTGTGATTAACATTGTACGCTTTCTTTCATCTATCGCTGTAGTTCAAATAAAACATAGAGATATTCGGTGACCTAATATATATGACCACCCCCACTAACTTTTTGTCTCCTATGCAAGTGTCACGTGTTGCAGGTGTCTCATTTAATTCGCCTAACAGTTTACATCGATTGCTGCCTGCCAAGCTACTGGAAAGAAATTAGTTTCGATAACGCAGCCTACAATATGACAATAAACTTATCGATATATTTATGGTGATGTAATAACATGTAATGAAATAGTGTAACTGGGTTGCCTAACTTTTCTGTGGGCGTTAAAAGTGACCACTAAATACCTTCGAAAAGGATATTTATTAGGAACGGAATTTTATAGAAATGTTCTATATTTTATATTGTAATACACATGAGTAATACTGAAAATGTGTTAATTATAAAATTTTAATTAGTAAAAAACAAAATAACGATAATCAAATTAAAATTATCGACAGTAAAGGAGAGGGGGGAGGCAGGGAAAAATATTTCCCTAATCTATTTAACTAATAATCTATTTATTTCTACTAATATGTCAACTTACCTTTCTTAACGTTAATGCCGGTCCACGAGTAGTACTGAATATTTACTCCACCATGTTTTAATATTTCTCTCTTTGCGTAAACAAGATACGTTTCTATGGTTTCTTTAACGGATTCATAATCATCGGCCATAAATTCTCTATCTATTACAATAGCTAAACAAATTAAATGGATGTTGACAATAAATACACTAGACTATAATTGAATGCATTCTTGTTGCTAATTGCAAATGAGTTTTGACTAAAAATTACTTAAATAACAAGTATTCAAATAAATAGCAATCAATTTAAAGTAAAATTGCAAATCAAACATTAGAAAAATGAATTACACAGTTGAAGTTATTTACCTAACGTTGCATTTGTGGTGAGTAACGATGGAAACTTGTCAGCATTTGAACACAGAAAAGCTACAGAATACAGTACTAGCACAAAAAGCATTTTTTATAAAGCCGAGCATCACGCACTAACACTCTTTATATACTATATGATCTCTGGTCCAAATAACTCTATTAAAAATCATATTATAACTGTTATTATAACAATACCTTGCTTTATAAATGATCGATGTTCTCACAGGTGCGTTTAATTCTGTGGAAATCGAATTAAGCCAGTCAGAAACGGTGGAAAGGTCATTTATGAAAATTTTATGAAGGAAATTCAATCACAGAAGTAGATCAGTAGGATTCTCAATGTAATTGTAACATTTAGAATCTTCGGGAACTAGACATGACACCCTGATTATTGATTAATACAATTAAGACATCACTCGCTGTTTAACATATTAAACTCTTTTAAGTACTAATTATATTTATTATAAATATGCTTATTGTATATTTATGTAATAGTAGCAAAAAAAAAGATAGTACACAAGTCCTTTCTAGTTTAAACGTCGTTACTTTTTATTGTACAGTGTGTAAATAAAGCAAGGAATAAAATTTATATTTTTTGTATTATCACTGTTTGGAAAAAAAGTTCGAACACGTCAATTTTATTGTTTTCCTGCAAATTTTATGGACGTCAATTTTAATTTTTTAGTTTACTACTGTGGGGCCTATGACGTCATCGTCTTTTTTTTAAATGGAGCCCCCTTATTTTTTTGCTAGAAATGAAAAGTATATTTTTTTCATTTTGAGTTCAGCAATACCTCATATGTGGTATTTAAAATTAGTATTTCTTGAAATATGGAGGACCGAATGTAATAACTTTCACGAAAATAGTCATTAGATTAGAAAGATTAAGTATTATTTTCGTGAAAAGTTATCAAAAGCTATCAAAAAATTAAGTGGGTTCCATTAAGAAAAAAAGCCAATGACGTCATAGGCCCCACAGTAGTAAACTAAAAAATTAAAAATGACGTCCATAAAATCCGCAGGAAAACAATAAAATTGACGTGTTCGAGCTTTTTCCAAACTGTGATAATACAAAAAATATGAATTTTATTCCTTACTTTATTTACACACTGTACAATATCAAATATTAACAATTCTACAGATTGGATCAATATATGCTTTAGCGTGTTTTATTTATCTAAAATACATTCTTTCAGTTGAAATATCTTATTGTTACAAGTCCCTTGTATGTTTAATAAGAATCGAATTAGATTTTAAAGCAATTACTACGATTTGCAACAGTTTTTCCCTGAATGATAGGCCACACATTGTACGTTTATTTACAGTGATTTTATGTGTTTGACCTTGTTCCATCTATTGATATTTTGTGTTTATTTCTGGTGTTCTGCTTAACTTTAGGGAACTTTGTAGATGAAATAAGAGATTAATTTTTCCTATTTGAAAAGTCAATTGCAAATCCGTTTCAAAAATTGAATTGCTTTTTTGGGAGATTTAATGGGTTTTAAGTAGTTTCCCGTTTACAGCCGTTGTGGTTCAGTATTTTGCTTGGTGACGTAGACAATTTTTAGGGGAAAGCTTTCCACACTTTGCCTGCACCAATTCTAAAAGCAGTTTGAGATCCTAAGTAAAAGTTACTTGTCTTTTATTTTTATTTTCAACGATTCTAGTAGTGAAAAATTGGGAGAACTGAAACCACCCCCCACTCCTGACCTTGACCCTGAACCAAAGGCCACTAATATGGCAACAATGTATCGTCAAGGTCAATAAATAATTTATCTTCAAGGTCAATAAATAATGTATCTTCAAGGTTAATAAATAATGTATCTTCAAGGTCACCAAATAATGTGTCTTCAAGGTCACCAAACAACATTCAAAATCAAGCTGTAGATATATATAGCAGGTTGCATGTATGGGAAGAGTAAAGCGTTTGCAGTTGCAGTGTACAGTGCACTGTTACAATGGAAAGCCTCGCTAAATCAATTTGGAATGCGAAAGCGCAAGCTCTAGAAAAGCAGTTGATGGCTCCAAACGAGCTTCCTAAGGATGCTAAATGGGCACCGCTAGTGAATCAATCAGTGTTTTATTTAAACAAATCAAAAAGTAAAGTTGCATTTGTTGGATTATGTGCACATTTGGGATTCGCTCCTGTAATAAAAGTAGCTGGAGTAAAGAATCAGTGTATGCTGTTTGATGAAACGGAGTGGAACGAGTTAATAACCAATGAAGGAGTCATTAATAAGTACTCTAAAGCAGGAGAAGAGGTCGGTGTTCCTTTGAAAATTGGTACAAAAACTATGTCGTTTGAGCGTGTTAACAGAAATTACGATAAAACAAAAATCATAAAGATAAATGATGCAGGAGATGATGAATCATATTTAGCGTGGGAGTCCTTATATGAGCTGTGGCAGTTAATACCGTTACTGACATATCGAGTAAACCTTCTGAAGGGTTTGGAATGTTTCAATTTCTACCATAGCATAATAAATGGTGTTGTAGACATGCCGGGGGACTGCATAGTGAACATCACAAACATATTGGAACCGTTAATGAAGATGCAAATCCCGAACGTGTTTGGAAGGCTAGAAGTTGTGCATTATCTGCCAGAAAAGATAATAGTGGATGTGGAAGTCAAAAAGTGTATTGTGTAATGGAAGAATGAAGAGGGGAAAGGGGGGGAGCGGATGAATATAAGAACACATGATCTATGCGTAACGTAGTGAAGCAGAATGGGAACGCGTAACAGTGAAGACGTATCAAGCAAAGCTATTGATAAACTGATTGCTGTGGAGAAACTACGGTGTGAATTAGAAGCGCTAGAGGAGGATGTGGCACACGAAGCTGTTCATGGTACGGGGATATTCAGTCCAGAATATTGTCAAGAGTTAGCACAACGATATAGAAAAGGCGTGCAGTTGTGTCAAGACTTCATTAGAGCGTTGAGTGAAGAGTTTTAAAGAGGCGCAATCGCCTAACCAAGAACCGTGACCGAAAGTATAGCCGACATCTAGACGGCGCTGTGTGTATTTTTGTACCGAGAAAGTCGACATCCGTATAGGTACCGAGATCTCAGTATCTTGTTTGCAGTTGGAGAATACATATCGCAGTCCCCCGCTTCCGTTTCAGTATCAATTGATTTGAAAAAAAATCCACGTAGAACCAGATCAGACTTATAGGTTTTATAAAGTAAACAATTCTACATACGAAACGGTTATTTACAACATTTTATTACAGTACATTTGTTTTATATTTCAAAAAACGCCAACAATTGATCATTTTTAAAAATCGTGCTTTTTAACTTTAAAATCGTCATATCTTCAAAAGTAACCTAGCTATCGGATTGAATTTTTTTTAATTGAAGAACACACGTGAGTGCATCTAGTGGTATCGCGCCGTTACCGAATATTGTTTATTGATATCCTTAAATAGCAGTTAAAGTTAGCACTTCATCATGAATCTATTCATATTTTGACTATGCTAGAAAAATTCTTATTTGTGTGAATTTGTCTATACTTACAGCGAAGCAATTGAAGACGAGAGAATGCAGAAATTTTTAGAAAAAGAAAATTTGATCTAGAATCTATAGTTTTATAGTTATGAATAGTTTTGTGACGCACTAAACTGACAGCGGGTGATACTTTCGCAAGGCAGGCACGCGACTATCATTCGATAATCAATAATTTACAGGCAAAAGGTAGTTTTTTTTAATTAAATGCCGTGCTAACACAAATATTTATTGTTCTATTAAGTCTTAAAACTGCCAATTGATAAGCCAATATGTATAGGTATTTATTGCATACGTGCCATAGTAACCTTTTTTGCTAGTTCAAAATTCTAGAACTAAATAATGTTTGTCATGTGCTGACAAAGCTCGGAAAGTTGCTTTTGTTTTTATAATGCTATATTGAATTTTTGCATTTTTGGATAAAGGTTTTTTATTACAATACATTACAATGCATTACATATACATTATGAGTTACTTTTTTGTTTTGCTGAATTGTTAAATTATTCATTTTTGAAACGAGTGCTTTGGAAACAAAATTGCCAATAATAGTAGATTATTGATCGAGTGGTAATGTAGGCAATAACTCACGCGAATGAAGTTTGCAGCGCCAGCCGCAGACTAGTGCAGGAATTATCCAAGTGAGTTATTGCGATTACAGCGAGTTGAATACTATACTTTATCTACGAATATAACAATTTTCAAAAAGAATTACAACGCAAAGTTTCAAAAAGAAGCGAGTGACAATGAGTATTTAAATGCCATTAAACATTTAACAGTGGCGTGCGGTCCATGGAAGCAATGGAAGCAATGCTTCCCTTGAGAATTTATTAAAAATAAAAACCAATGCTAACAAAAATATTTTTATAAAATTATGGTTATCGTTTATTTAAATTTGTAATATTTAATCAACCTAAAGCGCAACATCAATTCCGTACAGTAAAAAGTATAATTATTTAGAATACTATTTTAAATTAGGCTCATTAAACTTGCGCGGAAAGGTAATACTGATTTTAATGTGTTACATACACTGCATATAAGCACTGATTTCGTTGCTTACTGCTCTTCTCTTCGCCGAGTCCGCGCATAGTGATGCAGTTGACATCGTATAAGATCGTTATTTTTAAGTGTGCTCCGTGCCCAAATGTTTATTTATTATAATTTGGTTATTTATTCGATTTAGTGTTTGTTACATTTAATGTTACTTAAGTAATGTAAATCTGCGAATAAGACTGTATTTTGAAACATTTTATTATTTCAATTTTAATAAGTTGGAATTTTTGAAATACAAATAATTCTATTTGTTTGGTCTGTATGCAAATTTAAAATTGCACTATCGTCATGACTGCAAATTCAGATGCTTCGGTGGAAGGGTCGAGTACTTCCGATACATCCGAATTACCACGATTTTGTGGTTCAGTTTGTAAATTATGAGATAAAGAATTTTTTGTATACAATGTTGGGAGAGATATTACAAACTAATTGAGAAAGGTAGATCAAAACCAGAACTTTCAAATTTAACAACAAAGATTAAAACCTGCATCAGGTATTTTACTAAAAAAGATCGGAAAATCGAGTTGAATTATAAATACATAGTAGTAGTTTTTAAAAATAAAGAATAATAGTCAACAAATTCAAAAGTATAAAGTGTAACAGTTCTTCTTTGAAAAACTTTTAAGGTTAATAATTATAACACTGTTTTTTTATTGTACCTAGCAGGGGCGGATCCAGAGAATTATTTTGGGGGGATTTTTGGAAAAATAATTGTTTCAATACATAGTAATTAAACAAACATTATTTGTTTCTATCCTGTGATACTTATTTCTAAATTTGGGGGGATATTAAAATTAAAATCGTGATTGCTTCCCTACTGACTGACTGACATTTAATGCTATTTAACACACCTTAATACTGTAACATTCTGTTTGCTAGTTACCTAGGTTTCTCTAAAAAAAAAAACTTAGAATCACAGTGTTTTTGGAAAAACAAATGCTTTTTGACTTTTTATAAAAAAAAGATCAATACTTTTTGAATTTAAAGTAATTATTTTCCGTTTTGACTGGAATTATATTAAGTTTGTCGATTTTGACGTGGTATATCTTATCCCTTCAGGAAAGGTAGTATTTTCAGGTAATATTTGTTTGATATATTCATGTCCGTTCTTCTAGGGATTTACGGAGGGATTTATTTAGTGATTGGCATTGGATTCATCAAACATCTATTGTAAGATTTGCGGCAAGATTCTTCTATCGAATATTTAGTGGTTTAGACCTACTAATCCTTTTGTGTGCTTGTGGAAGACCTTTTTCTGGCCAGAAGATTAGTTAACATATGGCGATCTATTAGTACCGTACCTTTCCGTCATATGCAATGTATCTACCGTCCCATTCAAGTTTCATTGCTGCCATCCTATCCAATGAATTAAGAAACCAACCTGCTATAAGATTAGAAGGAGTTCCTGAAAATATCGCTCCATTATAAAAGACAGATAAGTGAAATTTTTGGACTATAATAAAAACTAATGCGCTCACTTTGATTTTTCTTACTGTATAAGAACTGCCATACTTAATTTGCTCTCAAATTATCAAGGTATATAAAAATAAATAAATGTATATTTTTTGTACATAACATATAGAGATCTCTATACACCAATTCGAATCCATGTCTTTGTAACCAACATATATTAATTTTAATTTCGTTTGGCTTAACCAAGTAATGCTAGTTCAAATACATCTTTAATACAGCATTGTTAAACTTATTTTAATAAACACTGAGTACTGTTATAAATCCTAATGTTCTTTTATTGATGACTGATTGTTCAATTGATAATTATTTGCCTCGACATTCAGAGTAAACCGGTTTTCAATATTTTCCGCAATAAATATTGTGGCGCCCTGTATATAGCATTCTCAATATTGTTGTTGAACCATACCCACACCCTCAAGAGCCGTCCGAGGCTACAATACTAGGTATTTCTTGGGCATCACTTTTATTAATAAAAATTAATTGCAAAAGGCGAGCAATTTGTGATCTTTATGGAAGGTGTAGAATTATGAGTAATTTATTTATCAGGTAGCAGATTAAGCGTTGTTACTGTGACGGCTTCTATCACTTTCTCTTCTGGCGATGTGCACATTTCTGATTTACTCTCCGAACTAACTTAAGTATTTTACTCACTTTAAATATTATTTCTCGATGTTCAAGAATTGCGCCATGAAATTAACAATAATTGTTAAACATTAGTCATAGAATATCGGCTAATTGGATACCATTGCTTCGGTGTGAAAATTATGTAATAAATACGAGTGTCTTAATAGGCATTAAATATGAGTTGCATATATTATTTTTTCTACCGACCACTCATAATAATGAAAAACAAGCATTTTCAAATGTTATTAAACTTTTTATTATTAAAGATTATGAGTTATAACTACGGAAAAATTTATGGAAACTTTATAACAAACAAAACATGGACACGTCACAAATTTTAGAATCATTCTATTTGTTTTATAGTTATATCTTGAATGGTACAGTTATTAAAATGCAACTGCGACGCTTTTGTCGAAATTGTAACAGCATTGGTGGATGGCATTTTGTTGATGTTGATGGGGTAATGGGGTAAAATTGAATTATTGGTTTGGCTGTACTTAATTTTTGGATATTTAACTAGGTAAACACTACCTCTGAACTGTCAAAATTGATAAATTTCATATGTTTCAGATGGTCATGGCAATATTTGATATTGACCAAATATTATCATGATGTTGCATTTCTATTGGCCATAAACTTCTATCTTAATGAAAAATCTGCATATTAATATATCTCATTATAGTATAAGTAGTAAGTGTCTAATAAATCAATTAAAATGCGGCAGTAGAAATAGTATATTATATACCCAGGGACTAAAGTGCATCTAAGCCCGATTGTGAGTTGCACGTAAAAAAAATATTTTTTACGTCCTATAGATAAGGCTCTACTTTAGTCCACCAAAAGAGGGAGTAAAGTAGCACTTTTACTTCCTGAGGGAGTAAAGTGTTTCCATGACAACAACAATAAGTAAACAACAAAAAAAGCAATCGCGGTACATGTTAGGATTTATTATCCTGAAACTATGTGATTTATTGCGTTTGCAGAATTCAATTGTCAGAATGACATGTAACGAAATTTTCGGAAAAATTTTTCGAAATTTTGAATTTTTGCGATTAAGTCCTTTAGGACGTGCAAAAAATAGCGTATATACCACTGGACTAAAGTGCCTTTTAATCCCTGATGTGTTTATTTTCCTCGCTAACGCTCGGAAAATAAACTCTCATTCGGGATTAAAAGATGCACTTTAGTCCCTGGCTATATAATATACTATTTTATATTTGCGTGTTCTAATGAAATTTTTTTAAATATTGTAAACAGTAACATTTTATTTTTTAAAGTTGATATCATTGTTGGACAGCTGTTCTTAGAATGTCAAACTTATCTTATTTACGTAGTGAACTCTTATAACTGGAAAGCAACGCTTGCAAAACTAGTGTAAGCATACACTTTTTTGGGGAGAAGTCCAGTGATGCGAATGACCTCTTACGTCCCCGGTGCCAGGTGTAAAACGACACGTAAGAAGTTACGAGGAGCTGGATATGTGGCGGTTAATTATTATTAGTTTGAGTTTAGCGGTGTGCGGTGGTTATTTGAAGTTGTTAACTATTAATTTATATTCTAATAAACGGCGTTGTTAATTATACGTTTTGTATTCTTTTTATTACTGAACAGTAAAAGTTTCGTTATATTTCAGAAGTGGGATACGTGATCTACGAATCGGGAGTTTAAACGGTTTTTGTTGTGAAAAGTGCTTTTGGCGTATAAAGAAGAAAAAGAAAACGTTGCGTAATTGGCGGTAATTTGAATTAAGGCGTGGTGTGGTGAGTACACAAAAGAAAACCATTTCTAAGGCGTTTAATTACCCTTTCGTAGAAATAAGCATGTCAAAAAAGGGAGATAAAGACGATGTTCTAGAAATAAATCAAGAAAGTAACTTTAGTGACGGTCCTGATAATGCGACGGATGAGTTAGTGCAAAAACTACTTAAAGGCGGTTTAACGAAGGCGATTTCCCAAGCTGTTAATTTTACTGTGGCGAGGCGTATTGAAGAAATGAAACAGGGGGTGGTTGGTCAGTTAAGTACCAGCACGGTGGATTCTGTTTCAAGAGACGGCGTGGGCACACAGCGATCTTGTCGGGGAGATGTAAAGCCTATGCTCGAGGTGGTGCAGTGTTTTGACCCCGATAATAAGGATCAAAATGTGGATAAATGGCTAAATATGATTGAACAATTGGGGCGTATTCACGAATGGACTGATTTAGAGAAAAACCATGATTTTACATGCGAAACTGGCGGGCGCGGCAAAGGCATGGTTCAATAGGCTTGATAATTATGATATGCATTGGAATGAATGGCGGGCAGTATTGAGAAAGGCGTTTCCCAGACAACACGATTTCGGCGAAATGTTGTATGAGCTATCCAATAGAAAGAAACGAGATGGTGAGACAATGACTCATTATTACCATAAAAAGCTAGCGTAATGTGAACGTGTGGGCGTTACTGGCGAAAATGCAGTATCATGCATTATTTTTGGACTACCGGCGGAGGTTCAAGGTAATGCTCGGGCGTGTAAAAGTTCAACACCTGAAGAATTATATGCAGGGTTTTTGGTGGCCATGGACAAGTACGCCGTGGTTGAGACGAAGAAAAGGCGAATGTGTGATGCACCTATGACAAAAACAACATCTAGCGGCGGATTGGGCGGAAGATTGGGTGTACCTATTGGAACTGGAATTTGGTGCTACAATTGCCAAGAGATTGGAAACCACGTTAGCAAAACTGCCCCAAACCAAGGATGGAAAGGTGTGTAAGCTGTGGACAACCTGGACATGTGCAGCGCAGCTGCCCAAAGCGACAAAAGATCAATGGCGGCGGTACTGGTGGTGGCAGCTTTAATAACAAGGTGAAGTTAATTAGTCCAAATACTTTTAAGAAAATGGCGACTACTCTTCAAGGCGAGCCGATTAAGATTTACATAGACACAGGAAGTGAGCGAAATGTCATTACCGATGAGTGTGTTGCTCGGTTTGGGTGTTGTGTGGCACCTAAACTCGAGTTGTTACATGGTTTGGGTGGTGGCATTTGCAAGAGTTCTGGCGAAACAACCTTTGCCGTGGAAGTCGATGGCGCACTTTTAAACATTAAGGCGGTAGTTGTTAATACAGATTTATTTGGCGCTGATCTCATTTTAGGACAACCTGCATTGGCGAATGTACAACTAAATGTATCTGGCGGAAAGGCGACAATTTCAAAACCAAAAGATGTAGATGAACTGTTTGAAAACATGCAATTGGAGACGGAAGACCTGGTGGAACCCAAGCGAGCGGAACTTGTTGTGATAGACGATACAGTTGTAGACGCAGGACGCTTCACTATGATTCCTGTGCTGTTGAAAGGCGTGGTGAAAGGAAAACAGCTGGTTGTAGTATCCAGGCGGTATGAATATGGCGGCTCTATCTTGGCAATACCTACACAACTACCTATGGTTGCAGCTGATGTTACGATTGGTGTAAACAATCTTGGAGAGGCGAGTATTATCCTGAAGGCGGGACATGTATTGGCAAGAGGTGATTGGGTTATAGCTAACGATGAAAAAGAAAAAGCTTTGGTAAGTAAAACTTTTTCTATCCAACCAATGAATTTCGAGCACATTAAGGCGGGGAATATCAGCGAAAGTAATAAACAAACACTTCTTAAGTTATTGACCGATATGGCTGTATGTTTTTCATCTGGCGATACTGATTTAGGTCTTACACATTTAGGCGAAATGAAAATTCATTTAACTAGCGAGATTCCGGTATATTCTCGTCCCTATAGGCTAGCAGAGTCAGAAAGGCGTTTGGTCCGAGAGAAAATCCAACAACTTCTTGATTGTGGCGTTATTCGAGAATCTGATTCTGATTATGCTAGTCCCATAGTATTAATTAAAAAAGAAAGATGGTGGCGTGAGAATGTGTGTTGATTACAGGAAGCTGAATTCACTTACAGTTAAAATGCGATACCCATTGCCATCCATTCCAGAGCAACTAGATAAACTGGCGGGAAAGTGTTACTACACCACTCTTGATTTGGCGCGACGGTATCACCAGGTGCCGATGCATCCTGACTCGATAACCAAGACGGCGTTTATAACTCTAGACTCGCAATACGAGTGGTTGAGAGTTCCTTTTGGGTTAGCAAATGCACCTAGTGTGTTTCAGCGTGTGGTTAATAAGATGTTAGGTGGTTTACAGAATGACTTGGTATTGGCATACATGCATGACTTACTTATACCATCGGCGACGGTGGAAGACGGATTAGTGTTATTGGCGAGAACCTTAAAATTAATTGAAGCGGCAGGTCTTAAACTAAAATTGGAAAAATGTTCCTTTTTACAGGAAAACATCGAATACCTAGGGTTTGAGGTGAGTGCAGCTGGCATACGACCTGGGCGGGTTAAGATCGTTGCAGTACAAGCGTTCCCTGTACCCACGAATGTTCATGGCGTCAAGCAATTTGTTGGGTTTGCAGAGTTAGCAAGGCCTTTAACGAATCTTACTAAGAAAGACACCCCTTGGCGATGGGGGGCGGAGCATCAGGCTGCATTTGGAAGGTACAGCAAATAAAGATGTTAAATCTGTTTACAAAGTACAGAATGGGCGACTGTATAGGAAGACTTTGTTAGGCAATTGTTTGTACGTACCGGCAATGGCAAGATTCAACCTTGTTAAAAGACATCATGACGATGTTGGGCATTTGGGCTACGATAGGTGTTTGGCGTTGGTAAAAGAAACCTATTGGTTTCCGAAGATGGCGAGATTCATACGCAAATACGTTAGAGCATGTTTAAGTTGTGCTTTTAGTAAAGGCGACTATGGGCGTGGTGAAGGATTTTTGCATCCTATAGAAAAGGTGGCTGTACCTTTCGATACGGTGCATGTTGACCATTTAGGACCTTTTGCAAAGAGTACTAGGGGTCATTGTTACATTTTGATGATTATAGATGGTTTTACTAAGTTTACTCTGGTGAAGGCGACTAAAAGCTTAAAATCTGCTGAGGCGATACTTAAATTGCGAGAGGTATTTGGCGAATACGGATATCCACGGCGATTAATTTCTGATAGAGGGTTGGCGTTTACTAGTAAACAGTTTTGCAAATTTCTTGGCGGAACATGGTATACGGCATGTGCTCAATGCTATTGCGACACCCAGGGCGAATGGTCAGATCGAAAGACAAAATCGCACTATATCTACTAGTGCTGAATCTGAAGCCATATGGGATGAGAGATTGACTGAAATTGTATGGGGAATGAACCATAGTGTTAATGCTAGCACTAAACTGTCTCCTGCGAAACTCATGTTTACTCATCCGAGTGGCTCTATATCAGATCTCTCTAAAAATACTCAGTTAATTGGAGACAATGTGCAATCAGAAAGCTCAGGCGAGGTGATGAAATCAAAATTAATAGAACGTAGGCGTAGGGCTGCTGCGAATCTGAACAAGGCGGGCGAGGCGAATAAAGCGCGCTATGATAAGAGACGAAAGGTTGCAACTACGTACAAGGTAGGCGATTTGGTGCTTTGGCGACAAGCAAGCAGTTGTTCTGGCGATAAAGGGGTAAATCGAAAATTACTAAATAAATATGGTGGCCCTTATAAAGTTATTAAAGACCTAGGCAATGACAGATACGAGATAAGTACGGTAAAAGGTGTACGCGGCTACAAAAACTTTAGGGCCACTGTAGCGGTCGATTCGATTAGGCGATATCCCGGTGTTGATGTTCTTGGCGAAGAAAGCGATGATGATGCTAGTATAGGTGGCAACTCGGCGGAAAGTTTAGGTGAAGCGGGTGGTTGCGGTGACGATCGTATCTACCATGGTGGCGAACATAGCAAGTCGCTAGATCGAAAGGATCTCGCTGGTTTGCAGGTGTGACGAATTGTTAATTAATGAGGACATTAATGTTTTCAGGGTGGCCGAATGTAAGCATACACTTTTTTGGGGAGAAGTCCAGTGATGCGAATGACCTCTTACGTCCCCGGTGCCAGGTGTAAAACGACACGTAAGAAGTTACGAGGAGCTGGATATGTGGCGGTTAATTATTATTAGTTTGAGTTTAGCGGTGTGCGGTGGTTATTTGAAGTTGTTAACTATTAATTTATATTCTAATAAACGGCGTTGTTAATTATACGTTTTGTATTCTTTTTATTACTGAACAGTAACAGTTTCGTTATACTAGTCTTGCAGGCCACATAATTGCGCCGGATAATAAATAGTCCTGTTAAGGGCGTAACGGTTTTTACTTTATTATTAACGAAATTTTAAATTTTGATACTGTCATCATATGGGATGCATTGTGTTTTGGTATAATAGCTCACGATAAACTTAACGTAATAAAACTCAGTTTTATAAAATTATATATCTTTACCTTATAAGTTATAATATCCAAAAGATCCAATGAATAATTATTTTTGTTAACAAAAATCATTTTTTGCTAAAAATATTATTGCATTTATACCTCATTAATTTCTTTAACAAACAAGGTATTTATTCTATGAAATGAAATATAATTATTCTTATTTCATCCAAGTTTTTAATTCATCAAGTAGCAATTATTTATGTCACAAATATATTGGCATACATTCTACTTTGAATTTATAATCATTTTCAACAGTACAGTTACAGCCAAAAAAATCTGGGCAAGAGGTTTAGATTATTGTTATTCAATGGATCTTAATGAAAATTCAGACTTTTAGATTCAAAGCCTCATTGGAAATTATTAGGTAGGCGACGCTACTGTGTATCGATAGTATATTAGTAGATCAAAAGCCTGATCTATAAATAAAAAAATTTACAAAAAAGTTATGTAACCTCAAATGAGCGCCCAGATTTGTTTGGCCGTAACTGTACGTATAATACACCTGGCAAATTTGAACGAGGTCCTGCTGCTTAGTAGCGGCCCGCTACTAGCGGTATTTGTGTATATGAGATAAGAATGAGAATTTCTACGTCGCGCGGATTAAGTGAGGTTATCTAAAAACAATTCAATAATTTCTAGTGTTACCAACTGTTATGCTACTTACCAAAATATCCCTAACAAATTTTATTTAAAACTAAGTAGTTTTTTAATTATTTAATAACAAACTAACGTAAATCGAAAAAAATAGTATAAAGTATTCTTTTTATAAGACGTTTTAGCGCACTTGTCCTCTTTAGAAAGCTCCCCGCTACGCGGGTCGTTTTCTAAACTCCGACGCGTGCGCTAAAAACGTGTCTTATGAAAGTAATACTTTAATATACTATTATGTGCAACCGTACGCGAAATGGGCACATCGCATACGCCATATAGAGGACGCTAAATGCAACTTCGCGGCAGTTACTAAAGGTTACGGACTTTAAAAATTTTAATGGACGTTACTCTTAGTAACGTCCTTTAAACTAAAAGTCCTTTATTATTTGACAATTGAAAGGTTGAGAAACAATTTAAATTGTTCTTTTTGTAGTGCGGTATGTATTGGTCAAACACGAAATTTTGACATAAGATATAAAGGGCACGTGCGTTGCTACAGAAATACACACTCTGAAAAATTAATTATGCCAAGACCGTTTAGAACAAAATCACGCTATGACTCGTCAAAATAATATTAAATTCCTACATTTTTGTAATAATAAACGCAAATTAGACATTTTAGAAGGTTTTGAGATATACAAACACAAACTCTGGGTACATTTAATGAATGAACAGATTGAGCTCAGTAATTCTCCGTTACTGAAAGTGTTAGATATTTAATTCTTATTATTTTTACCTTTTTATCTAGTTACCTATTTTTTGTATTTACCTTAGCGACGTGTTTGCTTATATTTATATTACCTTTGATAATGACAGCTTAGCTGTCGAAACAATATTGTCATAATATAATAAATACTGTGAAACTTTTTATTAATCTTTATTTATTTCATGATTATGAAATTCCACAAAGTAAGACTAGCAACAATAAACAAAACAAATCATTTATAATAGGCATAACAGCAGCTAAACTTTATTAGGTATGTACATAGGAACGAAGAATCCAATGAAACAATAGTATTTAGGTAATTAATTCCTTCTTAATAAACTTACAAAAGGTATTCAAATTGCACGCCTTCTACATCTAACCATAATTCTACTAGTTTTATTAAATTATTTATCGCTTTTCTTATATACCTGCCTATTTCTTGCCGTAAAGTTGGAATACATTTTTAACAACTAATTAATGTTGCCTGGTAGTTTTGGTAGGTAGGTAGTTTTGAAAAACAGATCACAAAAGTGCTTTGGGAACAAGATACATTTACGAAGAGACTTTGCCCGCTGATGGTTACTTATATTATTGGAGCACTTTTCTTGCTGATTACAGCGACAAGAACATTTTCCTTACATATCTAAATAATCTGTAGTATCAACAAGACGGTGCACCAGCACACAATGTCAGAGAAGTCATTTCATATAATGGTGATAGTTTATTCCCCTTGGATTAGATTTTGATGAGTACAATGGAAGGTAAAATTTCGCAAACTTTAATGAGTTGTGTACAAGGAATATTTCGACTTGACAAGAAATAAGAAGAATTACATCCCTTCTTCTTATTTATCTTAGAAGAGTAATCAATAATTTAAGAAAACGAACAGAGCTGTATTTGAATAGAGGTAGAATGCCAATTCCAACATCTTTTAGAAGTCTTATTAATAAGTTATTAATATTTTATTCGATTTTTTGTTCCTATCTACCTGCCTAACAAAGTTTACTTGTTGTTATGCCAATTAAAGCTCTCATTTCTTATGGTAAACTTTGCAAAATATTTAAGATTTTGTTTCCAACGTACTCTTTTCTACTCGCGCGCTATGGATCTGTTTAGTCATTTCGTGCGTTACAAAAATACTAAACTATAAAACTATAGGTCCTGAATCAATTTTCTTTTTCTAAAAATTTCTTCATTCTCTGGTCAATAATCTACTATTATTGACAATTTCGTTTCCAAAGCACTCGTTTCAAAAATGAATAATTTAACAATTCGGCAAAACAAAAAAGTAACTCATAATGTATATGTAATGCATTGTAATGTATTGTAATAAAAAACCTTTATCCAAAAATGCAAAAATTCAATATAGCATTATAAAAACAAAAGCAACTTTCCGAGCTTTGTCAGCACATGACAAACATTATTTAGTTCTAGAATTTTGAACTAGCAAAAAAGGTTACTATGGCACGTATGCAATAAATACCTATACATATTGGCTTATCAATTGGCAGTTTTAAGACTTAATAAAACAATAAATATTTGTGTTAGGACGGCATTTAATCAAAAAAACTACCTTTTGCTTGTAAATTATTGATTATCGAATGGTAGTCGCGTGTCTGTCTTGCGAAAGTATCACCCGCTGTCAGTTTAGTGCGTCACAAAACTATTCATAACTATAAAACTATAGGTCCTAGATCAAATATTTTTGTTCTAAAGATTTCTGCATTCTCTGGTCTTCAATTTCTTCGCTGTAAGTATAGACAAATTCACACAAATAAGAATTTTTCTAGCATAGTCAAAATATGAATAGATTCATGATGAAGTGCTAACTTTAACTGCTATTTAAGGATATCAATAAACAATATTCGGTAACGGCACGATACCACTAGATGCGCTCACGTGTGTTCTTCAATTAAAAAAAAATTCAATCCGATAGCTAGGTTACTTTTGAAGATATGACGATTTTAAAGTTAAAAAGCACGATTTTTAAAAATGATCAATTGTTGACGTTTTTTGAAATAGAAAACAAATGTACTGTAATAAAATGTTGTAAATAACCGTTTCGTATGTAGAATTGTTTTATTTTATAAAACGTATAAGTCTGATCTGGTTCTACGTTGAAAACAAAACGCACATTTTTTGCTCCATTGGGAATATAGGCCAGTAAAATAGAATCCGTTGGTGGAAATAAATGTTGGAAAGCGGGAGATCGTTTCGATCGCTTCGTTTGAGGTCAAATATAAGTATCCTAGGTTTGCACGGTCCCTCGACTCGAGCTTACCTGAGGGCATCAAAAGAACCACGAAATCTTCGGACCTTTTTTAGTTTTTCGCTTATAACTCCAAAGCGGTGCTTTTCAACGAAGACTTTACTATTACAAGAATTAAAGAGCATTACATTCTGCGGCGGATGAGTATGCAACACTTCAAAATCGGTCCAGTGGTATGGTCGAAATCGACGGTCGAGGAACAACAATTTTACAAATTTTCGTTTTTGCGTCAGACCGGACGCCCAGAGGCTTTCCGCATAAAAAAAACCCGTTGGACTCATTCTAATTGTTAATATAAGTCGAGAAATATCGAACATTTGATTTTATACAGGTTGCCGGATTAAATTAATGGCTATTTTTCATCATTACCCATCATAGCAGTTAGGATCAATCCATATGAAGTAGTGCAGTACTGGTCGCTCGATCATTTCGAAAAAGATAATTTTTTGTGTGTTATCACCCCTAAGTATTCGTAGATCAAAACCACTGTCATTTTATTTTTATTCCATTTGATTGAAATATGGCAGCCATATTTGTTTCGTGGTGCACGACGTTGCTTGCAGTTTCTTGATGTAAAGGTAACTCTTGATATCTCAAGAACGGTTGATCCTAGAGACCTGCGGTAAAAATTATTGTATTGCTCACATGTCGGACTACATTTTTTAATCATAAGCATAATTTTTGTAGGACACTTACTTATGGGTGTGATTTAATCCAGAAGATTAAAGTTTTTACAAAGATTTCCGCTTTTACGGGGGCATATTTCATATATCCAGATAAAAATGAAGTCTTAGGGCGAATTTTCTATTTAAACGTACACGGTTAGAGGTAGTCTATGTATAAAATATTTTAAATCTAAAATTTTACTATTTTGGTATTTATGGGCTTTGAAGTTCTCGTTATGATACGTCATATCAATATTATGTTTATGATTAAAAAATATAGACCGACATGTGAGCAATACAATCATTTTTACCGCAGATCTCTAGGATCAACCGTTCTTCAGATATCAAGAGTTACGTTTACATCCAAAAACTGCAAGCAACATCGTGCACCACGAAACAAATATGACTGCCATATTTCAATCAAATGGAATAAAAATAAAATAACAGCGGTCTTGATCTACTAATAGTTAGATGTGATAAGTAGGTATTGTCCCCTTAATCGTGGGAAAATTTTGATGACCGTGGGAACCTAATTAGCATAATTAATTGCTCTAATTAAATTGATTGATCTAATAAATATGCAAATGAGGCGCGCATTAAATTTATTGATCTAATTAAATGTTCGAATTAGATTATTTGATCTAATAAATATGCAAATGAGGCGTGAATTAAATTTATTGCTCTAATTAATATGCAGGTGAGACGTGAATTAAATTAATTGATTGATCTAATTAATATGCAGGTGGGGCGTGAATTAAATTTATTAATCTAATAAATATGTAATTGAGACGCGAGGTAAATTTATTGATCTAGTTAACATGCAAACATGAGGCGTGAATTAAAACATATCATTAGCGGTATCGTTTGCATATCCGCCATCTTGAATCTGTCATTTTAAATCTGTCATTTTGCATCTGTCATTTTTACATCTGTCATTTTTTGCATCTGTCATTTTAAATCTGTCAATTTTGCAGCTGTCATTTATGCGTCTGTCAATTTTAATCTGTCATTTTTGCATCTGTCATTTTTGCATCTGTCATTTTAAATCTGTCAATTTTGCATCTGTCATTTATACGTCTGTCAATTCTAATCTGTCATTTTTGCATGTCATTTATACGTCTGTCAATTTTAATCTGTCATTTTTGCATCTGTCATTTTTGCATTTGTCATTTATGCGTCTGTCAATTTTAATCTGTCATTTTGCATCTGTCATTTTAATTCTGTCATTTTTGCATATGTCATTTATACGTCTGTCAATTTTAATGTCATTTTGCATCTGTCATTTTTGCATTTGTCATTTATGCGTCTGTCAATTTTAATCTGTCATTTTTGCATATGTCATTTATACGTCTGTCAATTTTAATCTGTCATTTTTGCATCTGTCATTTTAATTCTGTCATTTTTGCTTTTGTCATTTATGCGTCTGTCAATTTTAATCTGTCATTTTTGCATATGTCATTTATGCGGCTGTCAATTTTAATCTGTCATTTTTGCATATGTCATTTATACGTCTGTCAATTTTAATCTGTCATTTTAAATCTGTCAATTATGCATATGTCATTTTGCATCTGTCATTTTTGCATCTGTCATTTTGAATCTGTCATTCTTAAAGCAGCCATCTTGGATTTCCCCAGAGTTGAATTTGTTTCTCCTTCTCGCCACGACCTACAAGTTCTGCTACCTTTCTCTCTCTCAAGCACCATGTACTCTTTCCACCACCACCTTTTCTAGAAGAAATAATAAAGCCAGATAGGAATTAAAATTATGTTTATTATTATTAATATACTGTTATGACTACATTTAATTTATAATAAAATGTTGATGGATAGATTGCTGGTGGTGATGATGATAGCTTGAGGACTTCAGGACTGACCTCTGTTTTCTATCTGCGGTTCGAGGGGCTGTAACAGCTACAACAATAGAACATTAAAAAGGGGTTTATTGTAAACTTGATGTTTCCCCATCACATACCTAATCTGTTTCCACATACATGCAGTCATCATAGCAGCAGCCTGTTTTTCCCAAGTACACTAGGCCCGGAGAAATCGTTTTAGCTGCAATCTGCTCATTAACTTCCTTAACCCCTTCATCTGTTAACTTGTCGCTGATCCGCTTGGGTAGAAATGTAACGTAGTTTTCACCAACAACAATCACGCTTTGACGTTTATCACGGCAAACGACTCTTTGGAATTGTAGTATTTCGATGACCTCCTTGAGCCCGTAGTCGCACAATTTCTTGATAGGTTTCCGGCTGCTGGTGTAGGGTTTGTTCAATTGTTTTAACAAATCTATTTTTCTACGTAAAAACAAAGATACACACACATGTTAGAATTTAAATAGTAGCAAAATTTTAACACGCACAAGATTAATAATAATAATAATTAGTTTTAACATACCTGTTTAGTTGAAGCAAACAATAATAATAATAATAATTATCACTATCACCGTAACGTAGCCGGCAAGAACAAAACTAAAACTAAAAACGGAAGGGCTCGGCGCTTTTATAACCTTCTAATCTGCAGGAATGAACACGCATGCTGATGCAGCTGTTCGTAAGATAAAAATCTAAATTTACTACACCCTGAGCAAAACGGGTACAACCTCGTTAACGGTCAAAAGGGGCCGACGGTACACCTGCGCTGTCAATTAACACTTATCTAAGACACCAATCTAACCGACTATGTATTGCCGAGCCGTGAAAATCATGCAAGGACTTGCTCGAGGTTGCCATAATATGAGAATGCGTATAAACGACAGAAGGCCATATCTTAATGTGTTATATATTGAAACTAAAAAACGAATTGTTTGCTTATAACAGATTTAATTTTAATTCATGCATCAGAGTTCGTAAATGAGATAGAAAAAACAAAGGTGCAAATGAGGGCCATTCTGACCAGTTCATAATATTAAAAATAGAATCAACTTAATTATTATTTTGTTTGTTAAAATGCGTCCTGTGTAAAGCTTTATAGTTAGCGGTCAGGTAAACTCTTTTTGTTTTATGACTTTCTTGAAACGTTATCGGCCCATCTGCCGCAAGAAGAAAGAATATTTTTTTTGAAGACCTTGAGATATTACGTACGAAAATGTTATATGTACAAAGTACTTATTAGTTTAAGAACTTATAAACATAATGAAAAATTATCATCTCTGACTGGGATTCGAACCCAGGACTCTCTGCTATCCAGGCAGATGCTCTACCAACTGAGCTACCTGAGACGACTCCCAATTGAAACGACAATTTTTCATATAAGATGGAAATAATGTTAATAATTGAAGTATACTAATTATTTGCTATGTATAAATTGGTTGTTCGCTAATCCGCGACTCGTTTTTACCAACTATCACAGCTGAATTAGATTTTTAGAAATATTCTTCCATAGGAATCGTCCTGGGTTCGAATCCCAGTCAGAGATGATAATTTTTCATTATGTTTATAAGTTCTTAAACTAATTTGCAGTATTTCTGTGATTATTACAATTAATTTTCATTTACTACAAAGTACTTATGACTAAATCTGTAAATTAAAATCTTTCGAAATGCAAGTATCTCTAAAAGAAATGTAAAAAAAAGGTTACACAATATTACGTGATTATATATAATCCTGATTGTACGAGTTCTAACAAGATACAAGGGGTTGACCGTCGTAAAAACTCTTTTATAATCATTTTGAAAGCAAAGATGAACAGGGTATATATGTATAATATACATTTATAATATGTATAATAGGTATATACATTGTAGGGGTAGAGATAACGACATTCCTACGTGTAATTAATAATAATATTTTATATTATTTAAACTATTAATAGCTAACTTGTATCGGTCAGAAGGATAATAAATGCATTAAATTATCATAAAACGAGTCCTTAAAGTATCGTCGCTTTTTCGAACAGAGAGAGAGAGAGATCATATAAAACAATCTTCCAAAATAAAAAGCGAAACCTTAATTAAGATTTATTATTGCATATTTTATCCCCGAAGAAAAAATAACGGGATAGTTTTACCTGTGTTAAACGGTATCAAGAGGGGGTAGAGATACCGACATTCCTTTCCTATACTGAGTTTGAATAGGCAATTTGCAGGTAAAAACTCCTTTCTGTAAACTTTATTTCTAAATGCTAAAACTGAATGCGAGAATTTAAGTAAATATCTCTTGCTACAAGTTTTCATTTTAACAATTTGATTTTTGAATTTGCGAAAGGTTTTATGTTTTTATGACAAAGGGTCGATGAACTATTTAAACGTTATACTTGTCAACTAATTTGTTACATATTTTTCACGTTATAAACGTGTATAAATAATTTATAAAATTTATGTCATATTAGCTTCTGGCATATGTTATTACACTAGAACAAAGCCAGTAATATGACAACCTTTACTGTATCAAGCCTTACTTCGAAGTTATATTTCTAATAATGATCAAACACACAGAGATAAGTTACAAAGACTCGAATTTTTCTTTTATAATTCTAAAGTTAGGTACATAGAAAAAGCTTAAATTAACAACATATAATCTAATTTATTTTGCGTCAATTTTTACCGTCACGTAGCATCCAAGCTTTTATTTTTAAATTAAGGGTTAAGAGAGAGAGAGATGCAAGAAAGATGTATTCCATTTATAAGTGTTTACCTGCTAAGAGTTTCAATTGATATATTTCGTTACTTAGATTTAGAGGAGTATAACCTTTTATCTTTTATTAATTTGCATTAAAACGGATCTTTCTTTGACTTTGTACAAAGCAAATAATTAATTTATAATATTTAATAGCTTGTATTGTATTCAGAGGCTATTGTTTATTTAAAATTAACAACATATAATCTGATTTATTTTGGGTTAATTTTACCGTCACGTAGCAACCAAGCTTTTATTTTTAAATTAAGGGTTAAGAGAGAGAGAGAGAGACAGTTCGTGAATGGTGTTTGAGAACGTTGTTCTAAAACGATTTTTATCTGTCCATTTGGCGCTATGTAATTTCTTACCTGCTATAAATAATAAGGGATAGTAATTTATGAAGTTTTACACCTTTCAAGCAAGTTTAGCATATTTGTTATTTATAATAATAATAATAATAGTTTGTCAAAGGGTTTTATTAACAATTTAAACTCTACTTATAATATTTGCTTAAACTAGATTGCTATTAAAAGTTTAAGACTGGTTAAATGGCTTTATTAATTTATTCTTTTTTTTTCTTTCAGGTAAATCTTTATCGGTAGATCGATCGAAACCTTAATTAAGAGTTCGGGTGTTATATGACGATTTGCTAGGGCACAGTCAGTTCACAAGCTGAAAGAACCCAAGATAATAGGCGATATAATCCTATACAAACCTTTTCTTTAAACAGGTACAATGTAATATACATAAAACTGTCACCTGAACTGATTTCGGGAAATCATAAATTAGAGGCAGCCTTATGACACCCTTAAATTGTTTCATACAGTGGAAAAGCGAAATTGAAGAAATCATATCTATTAACAAGAATTTGCATTTATTTATGTCAATATAGGATCCGTTTTATTCAGATCTGTTTATATTATTTAAACTATTAATAGCTAACTATTGTATCGGTCAGAAGGATAATAAATGCATTAAATTATCATAAAACGAGTCCTTAAAGTACCGTCGCTTTTTCAAACAGAGAGAGTCATATTAGCTTCTGGCATATGTTATTACATTAGAACAAAGCCAGTAATATGACAACCTTTACTGTATCAAGCCTTACTTCGAAGTTATATTAGTAGGTATGGCGACACTTGAGCCCTGCCCCTCCCTTTTTATGCAAATGACCCGCGATCTAATTAATATTCAAATGAGGCGTGGTCTAATTAAATGCGCGAATTAATATTCAAATGAGGCGTGGTCTAATTAAATGCGCGAATTAAATGCGCGAATTAAATGCGCGAATTAAATTAATTGATCTAATTAAATTAATTCACGGTATCATTTACATATCTCATCCCCCATTTACATATATCATTTCTCATATACATGCCCGAATTAAATTAATTGATCTAATTAAATTAATTCACGGTATCATTTACATATTTCATCCCCCATTTACATATATGATTTCTCATATACATGCCCGAATGAAATTAATTCATGGTATCATTTACATATCTCATCGCCCATTTACATATATCATTTATCATATACATGCCCGAATTAAATTAATTGATCTAATTAAATTAATTCACGGTATCATTTACATATCTCATCCCCCGTTTACATATATGATTTCTCAGATACATGCCCGAATGAAATTAATTCACGGTATCATTTACATATCATATCCCCCATTTACATATATCATTTTTCATATACATGCCCGAATTAAATTAATTCACGGTATCATTTACATATCTCATCCCCCATTTACATATATCATTTATCATATGCATGCCCGAATTAAATTAATTCACGGTATCATTTACATATCTCCTCTCTCATTCCTCATATGCATGCGCGAATTAAATTAATTCACGGTATCATTTACATAGCTCCTCTCTCATTCCTCATATGCATGCGCAAATTAAATTAATTCACGGTATCATTAGCGTATCTCCTCTCTTATTTACATAACTGATATCTCATTCTGTACATCTCATTTTTATATATTATTTGTCATCTCTCATCTCTCTCTCTCATAAATTTATTTTAAAATAAATCAGTCCTATTTGATATTTATCTACAGGTCATCATGTAATTCTGCGAAAATAATTTAATATGTAGAAACGTAATAATAAAAATTTATTTTCAACTATACAAAAGTAACTCTAAAGCTACTGTCAATCAACTGTCGGATTAGCTCTGGTGCATTAGACCTGTTTAAATAAACGGCATAAACATTTAGTTTGAAAGAAAACAATTAGGGTCGTTATGATTTCATAAAATTTTATTTTAAGTGAATCTTCTTAAGAATATAGAACACTGTAAAACATTATTTTTAAAATTCAAAAAACATTATCTATAGCTAAAACTGTTTAAGAAATAACTTTCAAACTAAATGTTTTTTGCATGAAAATACACACAAACTAATTAGCCATGTTGTTTTCAACATTCTTTAAAACTGCTTTCAACTATAAATAAACAAACGTTCTTACGAATGACTGAAAGGAATTTAGATTTTATAAATAAATTGTTAAGAGATCAAAGCTACTGTCAATCACTTGTCGGATTATCTCTGTTGCAGTTTTAAAAAGTTAATGAAGCGTGAATCAAATCTCTATGATTCATTTGAAAGCAGAAATACTAAACAAGTGACTGAGATTCCCTGAAGTTTCTTTATAATTAGCTCATGCAGAATAACACAAAGGGAGTCACTTGTTTAGTATTTCTGCTTTCAAATGAATCATAGAGATTTGATTCACACTTCATTAACTTTTAAAACAATAATTGTTACTTAAGACAAAGTGTTTTTATAATAACAGATTTCTTTGTGTTATTTTAAACGTTGTTCGTCGAGCAGTGAGTCAGTCACGTGGTTACTTAAATTAGTATAATGCTTAGAAATTTTTATATCTCAAATCAGTACGAAAGTGTTTCCATAGAGAAAACAACTATTATCAACACAGCTATCCAGAGTTTAACAGTGTATATTTAATTTAATCAGGTAAGTTATTATGATTTTATGTTTAACGATCTTTCCACTACTATTTACCTGCTATATCTATAATATGTAAATGTTCTACATTTGTTTATGTAAACTAATCATTTGAACTTTTTTAGATCGTCTACAATTCCGTATCATTAAGAAATATAATTTGTTTATTTGAAATCAATCATGTAAGTTGCTTTTATTTTAACGATGTTGTGTAAACTTATTTTGAAATTTGTTATAGACTGGCTGCAGTTTCTATCTGCGTGAAATCCACATAGTTTTTTTATTCCAACAGGTTGCTGTATCAAGGAAGTCGAAGACACGAAATTATCATCGTTTGATAATTCTGTATCCTGCAAATTTATTTGAAATATATCAAGCAGGTATGTTTTATCTTCAGTTGCTTATATTTTAAACTATATGTAAATGTTTTACGATTGCTTACAGTAAGAAATGGAATTTTTAAACGAATTGAACCAATCAGCCGGAACAGCAAAACCCGTCAAGAAATTCCATGAATACAACATGAAGCAAGTAGCAGAGATATCAGAGATCAAAATTATCACCTGCAGGGACGGACGCAGAGCTGTGTTCATTGTCGCTGAAAAACATATAACATATCTACCCAAAAGATTCGCCGACAAACTTACTGAAGATAAAGTGATCGATCTCAACCAGAAGATATCGAATAAAACTCTGTCTCTAGGATTGGTTTACCTAGGTAAAGTAAAGACAGAAAGATATCAACCGTATCCTGACTGTATGTTTATCGAAACGAATAAGGTATGAACTGTAACAGGTAGTCTATTCAGTGAACATTGCCTAATACTTTTTTTCTGATTCTTCTTCTAGCCTATGGATCCGCAGCTAGAAACACGGACCTGCTAAATGCCTGCAATTCACCTACCCTATCAATATGTTGTACATTGCAAACATTTAATATTATTATTAAAATTTTATAAATAAAAACGATAAAACAAGTTTATAGTTTTTCATTTATTGGCGTATAGGTAGATATTTTCAAATTTTAATTCGTTTTCATTAATTAGTAGACCTAACAAGGCATTATTTTTGCCACAAGAAGAAGGTACACTCAAAATTGCTCTACAGGAAACAGGTAAAAGCTTACAATGCTTCTTATCACCATCGGAATATTATCGAGAAACATGATCGTCTAAGTTAAATATATTTAGCGACTTCTTTTGCTTAATAATCTTCATTATGGTATATGTATATGTCTAGTCACAGTTTCAGCAAACGTATTGTATTCTATCAACTAATCATGTAAAATTAAGCAGTATGGTTTAGTTGAATCAGAAAGTGAATTGACCGATTCAAGCTCTAATCTAATGTCTATAGTAGAATCCTTAAAAATCTCTACCTGCCTTTAACAATCAATTACAAAAACTGGATGAGTTTCTGGCGTATAGGTAGATATTTTCAAATTTTAATTCGTTTTCATTAGTTAGTAGACCTAACAAGACATTAGTTTTACCACAAGAAGAAGGTACACTCAAAATTGCTCTATAGGAAACAGATAAAAGCTTACAATGCTTCTTATCACCATCGAAATATTATCGAGAAACACGATGGTCTAAGTTAAAATTATTGATTTAAAAAGTAATGACCATTACTCATCCTTTGTGTTTCGCCATATTTAAACGTTATTTTACAATATATCATACATTTTCAATAGCTTCGAAATACGCAGATATGTAATAATATACTATATACTCTTGTAGGTTATTCAACGTATCTATAGTAAACTCTTATGATTAATAATAATCTGTAACCTTATTGTTTTTTTTATTACATCACAGGTTAGAGCATACGAATATAATTCAGGTTAGATTAGGTTAGAGCCTACGAATACATTTTTTAGGGCAGAACGTAGGGAGCAGAGTAAGTACAAAACAACATACTTTCATACAAGAACGTTTATTGATACGAGTAGTTTCGACGCTACTTAAAACATAATACATAACTTATATATATATATATATATATATATATATATATATATATATATATATATCTATAGAGGCCTACCATGCGTCCGGACCAAAAGCGTAGCGCCCAGCGTCCGGCGTATATAAGTGTATATAAATGATGGTATCAGTCAGCGTCTTTTGCAAGCTATAGGTTTATTCAGCGTCTGTTTATTTTATGCAACCTATAGGTTTATACAGCGTCCATTTATTTTTTCAGTATTGGCCAGCCTGCTTGAATTCCTTTGCCTGTCTGCGGTGTCGAGTTACTCTCTGCATTTCTGAGTAAAGATTGCGTCATCTCAACTGGCAAAAATAATTCTATTTTATTAACGCTATGTAATAAATACTTTTAGTTTCGTTTCTGTATGTGTATGAATTTTATTTAAAAGGCTTTCAGATTTATGCATAAAAACATCATAAAACTCGAAATATTATTGGATTTGTATGAAATTTTCTACAAAGGGGTTTTTCAGGTCGCTGATTTCAAATTTGATGTCAACGTTTGCAAATTTAAAGCGCGGATGAAATATGGCGGCCATAATAATTAAAATTTGATTTATTTGCATAAAACTTAACATCTGGGAGTATATTCGAAACTCTCTGCGTTGCCAAAATACTATGTGTGTTTCTCAGTAAGGATTGCGTCATTTAAAGTGACAAAAATAATTTTATTAAAGCTACTTAATAAATCTTTCACTTCCATTCAATTGTGTCTGAATTTTATTTAATTCAGTTGAATTTAGTTGATTTTAATATGTATTTTCTAGATGAAAACTATTTAAATTGTGTAGGTTAATTTATTATTATAGGTTAAATGCATATAAAAAATTGTGATGATACTTATTGCTACTAATACCTAGTTCTATATTTTAAAGAGCCAAGCGATTTAATGTGTTAATTAGAGCTTCCAGTTTTTTAAGTTCTTCCAGTGGTTTAAATCGTTATATCTCTAAACATATTTGAGCTAGAAAGCTGATTCATTTTTTAAATTAAACCTTAAAAATGAGCGCATGCAACAATATTATCAAATATTGCCTAAAGAGAAATTTGGCAAAAAAAGTTTGGGTAGTGATAAAGATAGTTTAGATGGGAATTTCAAGGTCCAGCGGTCAGTGCAGATGTATTGTTTTGTATTTATGTTTGTTTATGTACTAGAAACTACGTTTTACATGTCTATTAAAGCAAACTATAAAAAGGAATTTGTAGTTCTTCTTAAATTATCTTCTTTCTGTCACTGTTTTACAAAACAGTTACTATTCGATCACACAAGGTAAAACTTATTGGTTATTTATAACGACTAATAATTGATTTTATGAAATAATGAAATATATTGATTTTTGATTGACTTGTTAATTTTTATTGGGAACGCATTTTAATTTCAATACCTAATTAAAAATATCAGATTCGTTGTTTTATTTCTTATTGACATTCTGTAGTACCTACATTTTCTCGTTCTATATTTTATAGAGCCGAGCGATTTAATGTGTTAATTAGAGCTTTCAGTTTTTTAAGTTCTTCCAGTGGTTTAAATCGTTATATCTCCAAACATATTTGAGCTAGAAAGCTGATTTTTTTTTAAATTAAACCTTAAAAATGAGCGCATGCAACAATATTATCAAATATTGCCTAAAGAGAAATTTGGCAAAAAAAGTTTGGGTAGTGATAAAGATAGTTTAGATGGGAATTTCAAGGTCCAGCGGTCAGTGCAGATGTATTGTTTTGTATTTATGTTTGTTTATGTACTAGAAACTACGTTTTACATGTCTATTAAAGCAAACTATAAAAAGGAATTTGTAGTTCTTCTTAAATTATCTTCTTTCTGTCACTGTTTTACAAAACAGTTACTATTCGATCGCACAAGGTAAAACTTATTGGTTATTTATAACGACTAATAATTGATTTTATGAAATAATGAAATATATTGATTTTTGATTGACTTGTTAATTTTTATTGGGAACGCATTTTAATTTCAATACCTAATTAAAAATATCAGATTCGTTGTTTTATTTCTTATTGACATTCTGTAGTACATTTTCTCGTTCTATATTTTATAGAGCCGAGCGATTTAATGTGTTAATTAGAGCTTTCAGTTTTTTAAGTTCTTCCAGTGGTTTAAATCGTTATATCTCCAAACATATTTGAGCTAGAAAGCTGATTCTTTTTTTAAATTAAACCTTAAAAATGAGCGCATGCAACAATATTATCAAATATTGCCTAAAGAGAAATTTGACAAAAAAAGTTTGGGTAGTGATAAAGGTAGTTTAGAAGGGAATTTCAAGGTCCAGCGGTCAGTGCAGATGTATTTTTATGTAATTTAAAAATATTTAAATAAAGATGCAACAAAAATATTATTGACTAGCAATCTCTTAAAATGACGTTTTTGTTTTCGTTATTAGTGCTTACTTTATTTTAATCAATTACTGATTTTTTATAAATTGAAACCATTATTAGTTTCAGAAGAAAACAGCTGTGCATTCATAATACGTAGTAAATAATATCATATCTAAAATGTAAGATCATGCTAATCTATTCACCTATTTTTGGTATTAAACACATTTCTTGTAACCTTGTTATATATAATTGTTTATTTCGGATCATTTTCATTTGTGTTTGGAATAATATTTTGAGAAAGAAATTTTTATTACTTGCAAATTTTAGTTTCATGAGCAACCTTTATTTATTTTATTTACCTTTTAAATATACATTCTGGTATTAAGTTATCGATGTTCCTCTGTGAAATTTACAAAACATGTACGAGCCCTAACAACTAAATATGTATTTGGACAGTTTCATGAATTCTGTGTTTATTTTTCCTACTAGTGTTCCAAATTACACCATTTTCAAACAATAACCATTAACTTCTGTAAAAAAAGATCTGCAGAAAACAATTTTCAAAAATTCAATAAAACTCGCTGACAACTAAATATTCAGATAGCAGTTTATAAATACAATTCAATAAGATTTAACATCTCGCTTTGCTTTATTCGCCTCTTAAATTTTGGCTGACATACTTCTAACTTGGGGATTACAATTATCTAAATTGGATAATGCCCCACTTGCTGATAATTTCAAATTCAATAACACTAAAGATCCGAACTGCTTGAGGATCATTCAACAACTTTGAAATTATGATTTTCAAACCATTTTTTGGTCGTTTTTGATGTGTGGTAAGAAGCACCATCTTGTTGAAAGATTAAATCGCGGTCAAGATCGATTTTTAACGATTGGTAACAAGTTTGCGTTAAGAATTTGCTGATACTTTTCAACATTAACTGTGCCGTCTATGGACTGAAATCATTCTAACCCTCCAGCTGACATATAGCTCTAAACTATTGCACCTTGAGGAAACCTAACCGTACGTTTTAAGCAGTACTTATGGAATGCTTCATGTTTAGCTCCGATCAGTCTTTTGCGAGAGTAACCAACGAAAACACCAGACTTTGACTAGTCGCTGAATATGACCTTATACCAGTCATTCTCTGGAACATTGTCTAGGACAACTACATATTTAGTCCATGTCACTCGTCGTTGTTCTTGTTTCTCGGTTAGAAGTTTTACTTTGACTAAATACAAAAACCGTTTATGTTACAAAGATAGTTAAGGAATACTCAATGCATCAAAGTTTAAAGATAACTAACTACCTTATTAAAGAATGGAGAGTCTATCTGAAAACAAATAAACTGTTTGGATTCCTGGCAATTGTTGCGACAGAAAGGTAAAGACAGGATTAAGTGTGCCCAAATAGCTGCAGGACATGATCTGGACTTGCAGAAATACATAGAACAAAATTAAATAGCTTATCGGTATGTCCAACGTAAATGACTGCTTCTTCACGGCTTGCTCCAAAATGATGAGTCTGGATTTCTTCAGCTAGTTTGCAAGGATAATTTTCAGAGAAGACTATATGGAGTAACCCTTCACTCTTACTAAGACTCTTTTTCAGTGTGTTGTAAGCAGCATTTTTATTTCTAATGTTAAATTTATATTTATTTTTAAAGTTTTCATTTCTTCTTGAACCTCTCCCTGCAACTCTTGAACTTCTGCTGAGCCATACCTAAGACTGATAATGGAGGGCAAGATTGAGGGTAGAAGAGAACTGGCAGGAGACAAGGCTCATGGTTGAGAAATGTGAGAGACTGCACTGGCCTAAACTCACAGTTATTACTAAGAATAGCAAAAGATAGTGAACGATTTGCCGAAGTTGTTGTTAACCTTCTATAAGAAGACAGCACCTTAAGAAAAAGAAGATGTAAAAAAGGCCGCAAAGTTAGAAAATGTAACAGTTTTATCGAGCTTACTGAATATTTCTGAATTTGTTTCTCGTCATGCAGTTTTATGCAATATCGACTCCTTTGCCTTCTTCAACATACCAACACAAATTAGCTTGGGGCAACGTATGATAGCCTAATAAAAACAGGATGCCAATAAAACTGAAAAGTTTTTCCCTTGTAAATATAAAATCGTGTGTATTATTTGAGCCCACTAAATACAAAACTCTGCGTTTACATTGTTAGTGAACTTGAGTCTTGCACCTAACAATCTCACATTTCCCGTGAGTTTTGCATCTGATGATGACTTTTACATGATTATATTTTATAAGCGTGAAGTTTTACATTTATAAAACACCAAAGTTTGCATCTCATACATTTATCAGTACTGCAAGTCCATAAAACAAGACAACCAATAATATCGATATCTAAATTGCTATAATTATTTTTGTAAATAATTACAAAGTTTTGCATTTAGCGAGTTCATTTATCATGAGCCTACTTTACAAAAAATCGCAATACTATATCTTGAACTTCATCATCAAAAAGTTTTAGAAAAATATCCAGCGGTGATTGACCTGCCAAATGATTTTTTAGCTGTTCAATTTTTTTGTGTTCTCTTCGTCGGGCAAGTTCAGATACAAAAAGAAACCTCTCTGCACTTGGGTTTCTGGCTATTTGTTTTGAGCAAACTTGAGAATGTGAAAAGAAGAAGAAAGCATTTAAGTAGAAAAAAACTGAAAACAATACAGTTATGAAAACACCTGAAGAAAAACTAATGCCCATCTCTGAATAAAAAAAACTGCAGGGAAACGTTTTGTTGGACTTGGACCTGGAAAAGGAAAAAGCAATGAGGAATAAGCAATCCGTACTCTAGTTTTGCATGACTCGCTGGTGAAACCTTGGAGAGTTGCTGGAGGTCAAAAAAACCAACGGAAAATATTTTTAAATGCTTTGTTGATGTACATTGATATAGGACACTACCGTCTTTATAGTTTAGCAAATAAAACAATTGGCCTTGCACACAAAACAAAAATATCCTACAGTACATTCTCTCGATGCCATCCCTATGTTATTACCGTCTATATTATGTATGCAAACCTAATGAAATAAACAGAGCTACCTGCTTGTACAAACAACGTGCAAACATAAGCTTCAAACCACAAAAACTAAAGCCACTAAAACTTGTAGATAATGAAAATTCATATGAACTCCTGTAACATGTAGTAAGGCTTCCGCATTGCATATGTATGGCAGGCCTCTGAAATGTCAAAATAAAATGAAGAAAAGGTTCAATTTAATGTTAAGATTGCAGCTAAAATCAATGTTACTAAACCTGTCCGAGAGTTGGAGGGAGAGGTTCAAGAAGAAATGAAAACTTTAAAAATAAATATAAATTTAACATTAAAAATGAAAATGCTGCTTAGAACACACTGAAAAACAGTCTTAGTAAGAATGAAGGGTTACTACATATAGACTTCTCTGAAAATTATGCTTGCAAACTAGCTGAAGAAATCCAGACTTATAATTTTGGAGCAAGCCGTGAGGAAGCAACATTGTACGCAGGAGTCACTTACACTGGAGATATCGATAAGCTATTTAATTTTGTTTTATGTATTTCTGCTAGTCCTAGGACCTTGAACTGCTTCTCTAGTTCCAATGCCTAAGCGAAAACCAAATTGTTCTTCTCCTACATATTGTCCGCATTTTGTGTGTACTCGTTGATGCATGTTCTTAGCATTATCTACTGTACATGGCTCATCAGGCTAATCAATCGGTACTGTGAGCACTGTTTTACTCCGCTCTTTTTAGGTATCGGAATAAAAGTAAGTTGGGTCCAGTCGTGTGGTACGATTCCTGTATAGTATATTCTATTTAAGAAAGATGTTAAGATGTTGAGGCTTTCATCGTCTAATACTTTACGCATCTCAGTATAGATGTTATCTTCACCTGAGACTCTACGTGGTTTGATAGTTTTATTGCGCGTTTCACTTCTGCTATAATAATTCTCAATGGCTAATCTTCTTGATCTATTTCTCTTGGTTCTGGTTACATTCTGATATCATCAAAAAGCTCTTGTATATAGCTTGTCAAAATCTCTTCTATCTCGTTTGGGTCTATTGTTTTTTTGTTACTATCTGTGACTAAGATATCGTGTTGATGGGTTTTATTTCCAGTTATTTCTTTTATCTTCTTTTTTGTGTGTTAAAGAAATCATGCTTTCTTGGCAGCTCTTCGAGTACTTGACAACGTTTCTCCACCCAGGTCTCCTTTGCCTCTCTTATAAGCCTTGTAATCTTTTTATGGATTTCTTTATATTTATTATAGTCTTTATGTTTGTACTTCCTTCTTTCGTTCATCAATAAAAGGATTTCTTCCGTCATCCATCTCTGTTTTGCTCTCTGCTCTTGGTTTTCCAATTCATTTTCTTGTACTTCATGTTTACATTTTTAACAGACTGCCAAAAGTTTTCCATTGTTTCTGTTTCCAATTATACCGTTTCCCTAAACTTACTATTCAAAACTCGTGTTATTTCCTCTTTTATTTGTGGTTCCCCCAGTTTCTCAAAGTTAGGTCTTGTTTTATTTCTCTTCCGGATTTTCTTCAATTTAATCTCACGTTTTTCAGCTACGGGGTTCTGATCAGATCATATGTCTGATCCAGGATAAGTTCTTACAACTTTAATTCCGTTTCTATATCGTTTATCAATCAGTATATAATCTATTTGATTTTTTATGATATTTCCTTCATTGTCTCCTGGTCCTAAGTACACTTCTAAGTGTACAATCGCCTTTCTGGAAGTTGGAACCAGGTGTTTGCTACCATTAAGTTTTCTTCATTACAGAACTGTACCAGATATCCCCCCTATCGTTTCGTTTGCAAATACCATGGTCTTCAACAATATATTGCACTCTTCCTTTACCTATCTTTCCGTTGAAGTCACCCATGATTATATTCACTTCATTCTTTTTGGTAAATCTTAGTAGGTAATTTTTACATCATGAATAAAAAACTCATGCAGTATGGAGTATTCTCGTGCAACTTATATTACTAGATGAACAGATAGTTCCATATTTTGAACGGCACTCGCAACAAAATGCTTCTAAAAGTGAAACCGGTAAGATTCGGTTTCAAATTATGGTATATCTGTTCAGATGAAGGGTACTTATACAAGTTATCCTCCAAATAATAAAAAATCCAGACTTGGGTTGGGAGGTGACTTTGTTTTTTATCTACTATCTATTGTAGAGAATAACCCTAATCATAATATTTTCCTTGACAACTTCTTTTCTTCATATAAATTATTCGACAATAACACACAATGGTGTTGGAAAATTGAAAACTGCAAAAAATTATGACACAAAGGAAAAGAAAAAACTACCGTACTGCTCAAAAGCTACTGTACTATCAAAACAAAAGGAAATAGTGACGTTAACGAAGAAAATGAAGTAAAAACCTTCCCAAGGATCTTGTATGGTTTCTCTATTTCTTAGAAAATCAAATGTAACTGAACTAAAGGGTTCATTGTGATGCAATGAAGAAGTACATCACATGCTCAAATAAATTCAGTGTGTCTAACAAAAATCCCAACCTATTGCTTGGTCTTGGAGGGATTCATCTCCTAAAAGTAGTACTCTCATGCATTGGGCTATACCTCAAAGACAGTGGAGCTTCGAAAATCCTTGTTGAGACAGTATAATTGGAATGCTGTTTTCCATTTTGAAACGCTTACGGTGTTATACCAGTGTACGAAGATCAACGCTTGTTGGACAAATTTAAATTGCTATAAACTACACATAGTGACATAAAAAATATTTTGAGAAACTCGTAGAAAATGACAGGCAAAAAAAAACTGGGGCCTGCGTGCATGCAGTATAAGAGAGTGTTTGCCACTTTCCTTCTTCTTTGATAGAAAAAATTATTCACGATGGTACATTTTATAGTACAATGATTGCTTGAAGCTGGACGAAGGTCCTATAATTTATAATTTCATGTCAGTCTTTTAAACAAAAAATAATAATCTTAATTCAATCCTATTAACGCATTTAAAACAATAATTATTCAAGACTTTTTAACCAAAATTTGTTTTGGTGGTTTCAAGTGTAAACATTTAAAATATTTTCAAAAAATTTCAGATTCAAGAATATAAAGAAAAATTTAAAATCTGGCAGCATAAATAATTAAGATTTTGCAATGGGCAACTAAAATCTTCAGTAACATGATATTTGATACGATGTTTGATGACGCGACGTCAAATTGTTCATCATACAATTCTGAGAACCTAAAATGTTTACTTTAATTCTTAAATGCTCCGAATGAATGCTGCATAAATGAATTGTTTTTTACATTTACTTATATGTACAGCTGTAACCGTTATCAAATTCATAATTGCAAAAGAGAACCTCTACTCCTTGGAAAATCCCCGAAAAACGAGTGTTAAAAGGAACACGATTAAAAATTTGTAAACACAACTGACCGAAAAAAGTTATATACAAGAATACACAGGTTGGGTCTATTAGCAGACAATTTTAAGTTCTTTTTCCAGCTTCAAGCAATCATTCTAGTATATAAAATGTACCATCGTGCATAATTTGAAAAAAATGGAATTTCTGGCAATAGCCCAATATCAGAATCTATTCGCTAACTAGAATTCGAATTAAGTGTCATTTTACACAATAATTAGCTTTTGTTTTTTACGTGTGCGTTATAGCATACACAAAATTACGTCACTTTATAGACTTGCACACCTGCAATGAAATTTAATCCATGCTTACAAGGAAATATTCTCTTGCTAACAACATTAACTTTTTATAAGGACGTCTTTCAAACTATAATATTGAGTTATATTCCTGATTATCTAATATCCATTTTTTTCTCGAGTCCTCTGACTTTATTAAAGCTTAACTTTAGTAAAATATTATATTTCTAAATGCTATAGCTACTTTTGTTTTTATCAGACAATAGGTAATAAAAGTTACCCATTTTTAGGGACAATTTTATTAAAAACAAATTAGTTTTTATCTCAGAAAGTACATGCCATATATCTATGAAATTTTTGTAGGGGTTATAGAAAGAAACCTTGGGTTCTAATTTTCAGACCAAAAAGCAATTCATTTAAGATTTATATAAAAAATAGGGAATTATGTTTTCTTGTTTATTAATTTTTTGATTTCGTTTTGGTTAAATGAACACTTTTCATGTAGGCATTATTTTTCTCAAAGAAATATTCCTAATTTTAACAATAACAGTGCAATAACATAAAAACCAATTTTTTGTCCAAACCGCTTGTCACTAAATTAATTTTTCTGCGATTCAGAGGAAGATATTGAAGACTATACAGGGTGTCCTGTTTAACAGTCTACACTGAATCATTCCAACAAGCTTGTGACTATAGCAGTGGAATTAAAAGAACTTTGTATCCTTTGACCTCTAGTTTACGAAATCAGAACACATCTTAGAACTTGTGCTGGTGCTGGATATCATCATCAGGATTTTTTTAAATGGAACGATTAGATTTGAAGTATGGAAATCGATAGCAAGTGGGATTCTGAATAAAAAAGTAATAAGGTACTACAGGTTTAAAGTGAATGATAATGAAATAATAAAGTGAATGTATTCTAATACTGTTTTCGTAAACAAGAAGCCGAAATCTACGAAGTTCTTTTAATTCCATTACTATAACCAAAAGCTTGTCCGGATGATTGAGTGTAGACTGTTAAATAGGCCAGAACCCGTTAAGTGGCTAAGTGTTTACTATTTTTTCCACATTTAAACATTTGAAGTGGTGACTCGTACACCTTTGAAATCTGAATTTTGCAAAATCTAAAAAGTATCTTGTATATTATTAACCATAAAATATGCGACTTCTTATGTTTTTTCATGATAACCATGAAAATGAAGCGCAACAAAAATCGTTGCTATTTTTTCACATTTAGAAATTCTAAGGGTTGGCTGCTACCCCCTTATATCCTGAATTTCGCAAAATCGGTGAAGCATGTGCGTTTTTATGTTCTTTCACGCAACCCATTCAACAATGAAACGCAAATAAACTGCTTTACTATTTTCTCCACATTTGCAAATTCTAAGGGATGGCTGGCTACCCCTTAGACCCTTAATGTCGCAAAATCCGTAAAGTATGTAACTTTTTATGTTCTTTCACGTCACCCATTCAAATATGAACCGCAACAAAGATTATTTACTATTTTTCCCGTATTTCAAAATTCTAAGGGTTGGTTGCTACCCCCTTAGACCCTCAACTTCGCAAAATCTATAAAATAGGTGACTTTTTATGTTCTTTCACGGCACCCGTTCGAAAATCAAACGCAAAGATTGTTTACTATTCTTCCCGTGTGTAGAAATTCTAAGAGGTGGCTGCTACCCAAAACAGAACAAAATTTTGAAAATATAAATATGGGTTTTTTTAACGTTTTTTTAATTTTTCGCTAGACGAGAATCCGAAACTCTGTAAATATACCAAATTTCAAGTTTGTATGTACTCTAGAAATTCGGAAGTTATAAAGACTATTTAATTTCATTACTTAAATACATAAAGTGAAGTCCCGTTTTACAACCCCTAAAGGGGTAGCGGAGGGTTAACATAATAACAATTTTTTATATTTTTCTTTACGAGAACTCTAAACCCTATAACTAAACCAAATTCTAAGTTTTTATGTCATCTAGAAGTTTTACAACCCCCAAATGGAATACGGGGGTTGATTTAATAATTTTTTTAAATTTTTCTTTAGGAAAGTCCTAAATTCTATCGCTATACCAAGTTTCAAGTTTGTATGTCATCTAGAAGTTTTACAACCCTAAAAGGGGATGCGGGGTTGACATAATAACATTTTTTTTAATTTTTATTTACTAGAATCCTAAACCCTATAAATATACCAAATTTCAAGTTTGTGTGTGATCTAGAAGTATTACAACCCCCAAATAAATTGCAGGGGTTGACTTAATAAGATTTTTTATGTTTTTCTTTACGAGAGTCTTAAACCCTATCACTATACCAAATTTCAAGTTTGTATGTCATCTAGAAGTTTTACAACCCCCAAATGGAATATGGGGGTTGATTTAATAATTTTTTTAAAATTTTTATTTAGGAGAGTCCTAAATTCCATCGCTATACCAAATTTCAAGTTTGTATGTCATCTAGAAGTTTTACAACCCCCAAATGGAATATGGGGGTTGATTTAATAATTTTTTTAAATTTTTCTTTAGGAGAGTCCTAAATTCCATCGCTATACCAAATTTCAAGTTTGTATGTGATCTAGAAGTATTACAACCCCCAAATAAAGTGCGGGGGTTGACTTAATAAAATTTTTTATGTTTTTCTTTACGAGAGTCTTAAACCCTATCACTATACCAAATTTCAAGTTTGTATGTCATCTAGAAGTTTTGCAACCCCCAAATGGAATATGGGGGTTGATTTAATAATTTTTTTAAATTTTTCTTTAGGAGAGTCCTAAATTCCATCGCTATACTAAATTTCAAGTTTGTATGTCATCTAGAACTTTTACAACCCCCAAATGGAAGATGGGGGTTGATTTAATAATTTTTTTAAAATTTTTCTTTAGGAGAGTCCTAAATTCCATCGCTATACCAAATTTCAAGTTTGTATGTCATCTAGAAGTTTTGCAACCCCAGAACGGGGTGCAGGGGTTGACATCATAACATTTTTTTTATATTTTTCTTTATAATAATCTTAAATCCTATAATTACACCAAATTTCAAGTTTCTAAGTCATCTAGAAGTTTTACAACTCCTAACAGGGGGTGCGAGGGTTGCATAAATATATTTTTTTATTTTCCTACTTACAAGAATCCCAATTCCTATAATTGTGCCAAATCTCAAGTTTGTATGTCATCTAACAAATTAGAAGTTGTAAAAGTTATTTAATTTCAATATTTTAATGCATAAGAAGTCCCGTTTGAAATGATGTCACTGTCTGCCTCACAAACATATGAGTTTTAAAAATTTTAAAATATAATATGGGATAAGATTAAACAGCCAGATTTATTACTAGCTAACAGCATCAGTGATTGATTAAATACTGAATGATAATATAATAATGGTTACGTTTGTTTCACTTAAATCAATAGAGCTTTGAATTAAATCTTACGATTTTATTAAAATTATCGCCCATTTGTAGGAGCAATTAAAACCGGTTTAAACGAAATTTACATGACGCATATATATATATATATATATATAGATATATATATATATATATATATATATATATATATATATATATATATATATATATATATATATATATATATATATATATATATATATATATATATATATATATATATATATATATATATATAATATATATATATATATATATATATATATATATATATATATATATATATATATATATATATATATATATATATATCTATAGGGCACCACTATGCGTCCCCCCATGTAAAATCTTAGGTTCAAGCAGCGTCCGAAGTCACTCGGCGTCCGGATATACGGACGCTGGGTGACTAGTGCCTCAAAATTGCACCAATGAAGCTTAAAGTGTCTAGATGGCGAAAATGTAAAAATTAGCTGTGCGCAGTTTGACACCCATTCCTGATTCGTGTATAAAATCGTAGTTCGAGCGTTTGCCACACGCAGCGCTAATAGCGCGGGATTTGTATACATTTGTATACAAATTTATGGCATAGGTTTACCCTGCGTCCGCATATTTAACAAGAATTGTGTTGGTAACACTGATTCCTTTCTGGCTAGACAGTGACGTCATTTCAACGGGACTTCACTTTATGCATTGTATTTCTTAGTAAAGATTGCGTCATTTAAGGTGACAAAAATTCGTACATATTATATTTTGTTAAAGCTATTTAAGAAACACTTTTAATACGTTTCATTTATGCGTCATGTAAATTTCGTTTAAACCGGTTTTTAATTGCTCCTACAAATGGGCGATAATTTTAATGAAATCGTAAGATTTAATAAGATTTAATTCAAAGCTCTATTGATTTAAGTGAAACAAACATAACCATTATTATATTATCATTCAGTATTTAATCAATCACTGATGCTGTTAGCTAGTAATAAATCTGGCTGTTTAATCTTATACCATATTATATTTTAAAATTTTTAAAACTCATATGTTTGTGAGGCAGACAGTGACATCATTTCAAACGGGACTTCTTATGCATTAAAATATTGAAATTAAATAACTTTTACAACTTCTAATTTGTTAGATGACATACAAACTTGAGATTTGGCACAATTATAGGAATTGGGGATTCTTGTAAGTAGGAAAATAAAAAAATATATTTATGTCAACCCTCGCACCCCCTGTTAGGAGTTGCAAAACTTCTAGATGACATACAAACTTGAAATTTGGTATAGCGATGGAATTTAGGACTCTCCTAAAGAAAAATTTTAAAAAAATTATTAAATCAACCCCCATCTTCCATTTGGGGGTTGTAAAAGTTCTAGATGACATACAAACTTGAAATTTAGTATAGCGATGGAATTTAGGACTCTCCTAAAGAAAAATTTAAAAAAAATTATTAAATCAACCCCTATATTCCATTTGGGGGTTGCAAAACTTCTAGATGACATACAAACTTGAAATTTGGTATAGTGATAGGGTTTAAGACTCTCGTAAAGAAAAACAAAAAATTTTATTAAGTCAACCCCCCGCACTTCATTTGGGGGTTGTAATACTTCTAGATCACACACAAACTTGAAATTTGGTATATTTATAGGGTTTAGGATTCTAGTAAATAAAATATGTCAACCCTCGCACCCCCTGTTAGGAGTTGCAAAACTTTTAGATGACATACAAACTTGAAATTTGGTATAGCGATGGAATTTAGGACTCTCCTAAATAAAAATTTAAAAAAAATTATTAAATCAACCCCCATATTCCATTTGGGGGTTGTAAAACTTCTAGATCACATACAAACTTGAAATTTGGTATAGCGATGGAATTTAGGACTCTCCTAAAGAAAAATTTAAAAAAATTATTAATCAACCCCCCATATTCCATTTGGGGGTTGTAAAACTTCTAGATGACATACAAACTTGAAATTTGGTATAGCGATGGAATTTAGGACTCTCCTAATGAAAATTTAAAAAAATTATTAAATCAACCCCCATATTCCATTTGGGGGTTGTAAAACTTCTAGATCACATACAAACTTGAAATTTGGTAATAGCGATGGAATTTAGGATTCTCCTAAAGAAAACTTTAAACAAATTATTAAAATCAATCCCCATATTCCTTTTGGGGGTTGTAAAACTTTCTAGATGACATACAAACTTGAAATTTGGTATAGCGATGGAATTTAGGATTCTCCTAAAGAAAATTTAAAAAAATTATTAAATCAACCCCCATATTCCATTTGGGGGTTGCAAAACTTCTAGATGACATACAAACTTGAAATTTGGTATAGTGATAGGGTTTAAGACTCTCGTAAAGAAAAACAAAAAATTTTATTAAGTCAACCCCCGCACTTTATTTGGGGGTTGTAATACTTCTAGATCACACACAAAACTTGAAATTTGGTATATCTATAGGGTTTAGGATTCTAGTAAATAAAAATTAAAAAAAATGTTATTATGTCAAAGCCGCATCCCCTTTTAGGGTTGTAAAACTTCTAGATGACATACAAATTTGAAATTTGGTATAGCGTTGGAATTTAGGACTCTCATAAAAAAAAATTTAAAAAAAATTATTAAATCAACCCCCATATTCCATTTGGGGGTTGTAAAACTTCTAGATTACATACAAACTTGAAATTTGGTATAGCGATGGAATTTAGGACTCTCCTAAAGAAAAATTTTAAAAAAATTATTAAATCAACCCCCATATTCCATTTGGGGGTTGTAAAACTTCTAGATGACATACAAACTTGAAATTTGGTATAGCGATGGAATTTAGGACTCTCCTAAATGAAAATTTTAAAAAAATTATTAAATCAACCCCCATATTCCATTTGGGGGTTGTAAAACTTCTAGATCACATACAAACTTGAAATTTGGTATAGCGATGGAATTTAGGATTCTCCTAAAGAAAAATTTAAAAAAATTATTAAATCAATCCCCATATTCCTTTTGGGGGTTGTAAAACTTCTAGATGACATACAAACTTGAAATTTGGTATAGCGATGGAATTTAGGACTCTCCTAAAGAAAAATTTTAAAAAAATTATTAAATCAACCCCCATATTCCATTTGGGGGTTGTAAAAGTTCTAGATGACGTACAAACTTGAAATTTAGTATAGCGATGGAATTTAGGACTCTCCTAAAGAAAAATTTAAAAAAATTATTAAATCAACCCCCATATTCCATTTGGGGGTTGTAAAACTTCTAGATGACATACAAACTTGAAATTTGGTATAGTGATAGGGTTTAAGACTCTCGTAAAGAAAAACATAAAAAATCTTATTAAGTCAACCCCTGCAATTTATTTGGGGGTTGTAATACGTCTAGATCACACACAAACTTGAAATTTGGTATATTTATAGGGTTTAGGATTCTAGTAAATAAAAATTAAAAAAATTGTTATTATGTCAACCCCGCGTCCCCTTTTAGGGTTGTAAAACTTCTAGATGACATACAAACTTGAAACTTGGTATAGCGATAGAATTTAGGACTCTCCTAAAGAAAAATTTAAAAAAATTATTAAATCAACCCCCGTATTCCATTTGGGGGTTGTAAAACTTCTAGATCACATACAAACTTGAAATTTGGTATAGCGATGGAATTTAGGATTCTCCTAAAGAAAAATTTAAAAAAATTATTAAATCAACCCCCGTATTCCATTTGGGGGTTGTAAAACTTCTAGATCACATACAAACTTGAAATTTGGTATAGCGATGGAATTTAGGATTCTCCTAAAGAAAAATTTAAAAAAATTATTAAATCAATCCCCATATTCCTTTTGGGGGTTGTAAAACTTCTAGATGACATACAAACTTGAAATTTGTATAGCGATGGAATTTAGGACTCTCCTAAATGAAAATTTAAAAAAAATTATTAAATCAACCCCCATATTCCATTTGGGGGTTGTAAAACTTCTAGATCACATACAAACTTGAAATTTGGTATAGCGATGGAATTTAGGATTCTCCTAAAGAAAAATTTAAAAAAATTATTAAATCAATCCCCATATTCCTTTTGGGGGTTGTAAAACTTCTAGATGACATACAAACTTGAAATTTGGTATAGCGATGGAATTTAGGACTCTCCTAAAGAAAAATTTTAAAAAAATTATTAAATCAACCCCCATATTCCATTTGGGGGTTGTAAAAGTTCTAGATGACGTACAAACTTGAAATTTATTATAGCGATGGAATTTAGGACTCTCCTAAAGAAAAATTTAAAAAAATTATTAAATCAACCCCCATATTCCATTTGGGGGTTGTAAAACTTCTAGATGACATACAAACTTGAAAATTTGGTATAGTGATAGGGTTTAAGACTCTCGTAAAGAAAACATAAAAAATCTTATTAAGTCAACCCCTGCAATTTATTTGGGGGTTGTAATACGTCTAGATCACACACAAACTTGAAATTTGGTATATTTATAGGGTTTAGGATTCTAGTAAATAAAAATTAAAAAAAATGTTATTATGTCAACCCCGCGTCCCCTTTTAGGGTTGTAAAACTTCTAGATGACATACAAACTTGAAACTTGGTATAGCGATAGAATTTAGGACTCTCCTAAAGAAAAATTTAAAAAAATTATTAAATCAACCCCCGTATTCCATTTGGGGGTTGTAAAACTTCTAGATGACATAAAAACTTAGAATTTCGTTTAGTTATAGGGTTTAGAGTTCTCGTAAAGAAAAATATAAAAAATTGTTATTATGTTAACCCTCCGCTACCCCTTTAGGGGTTGTAAAACGGGACTTCACTTTATGTATTTAAGTAATGAAATTAAATAGTCTTTATAACTTCCGAATTTCTAGAGTACATACAAACTTGAAATTTGGTATATTTACAGAGTTTCGGATTCTCGTCTAGCGAAAAATTAAAAAAACGTTAAAAAAACCCATATTTATATTTTCAAAATTTTGTTGTTTTGGGTAGCAGCCACCTCTTAGAATTTCTACACACGGGAAGAATAGTAAACAATCTTTGCGTTTCATTTTCGAACGGGTGCCGTGAAAGAACATAAAAAGTCACCTATTTTATAGATTTTGCGAAGTTGAGGGTCTAAGGGGGTAGCAACCAACCCTTAGAATTTTGAAATACGGGAAAAATAGTAAATAATCTTTGTTGCGGTTCATATTTGAATGGGTGACGTGAAAGAACATAAAAAGTTACATACTTTACGGATTTTGCGACATTAAGGGTCTAAGGGGTAGCCAGCCATCCCTTAGAATTTGCAAATGTGGAGAAAATAGTAAAGCAGTTTATTTGCGTTTCATTGTTGAATGGGTTGCGTGAAAGAACATAAAACGCACATGCTTCACCGATTTTGCGAAATTCAGGATATAAGGAGGTAGCAGCCAACCCTTAGAATTTCTAAATGTGAAAAAATAGCAACGATTTTTGTTGCGCTTCATTTTCATGGTTATCATGAAAAAACATAAGAAGTCGCATATTTTATGGTTAATAATATACAAGATACTTTTTAGATTTTGCAAAATTCAGATTTCAAAGGTGTACGAGTCACCACTTCAAATGTTTAAATGTGAAAAAAATAGTAAACACTTAGCCACTTAACGGGTTCTGGCCTATTTAACAGTCTACACTCAATCATCCGGACAAGCTTTTGGTTATAGTAATGGAATTAAAAGAACTTCGTAGATTTCGGCTTCTTGTTTACGAAAACAGTATTAGAATACATTCACTTTATTATTTCATTATCATTCACTTTAAACCTGTAGTACCTTATTACTTTTTTATTCAGAATCCCACTTGCTATCGATTTCCATACTTCAAATCTAATCGTTCCATTTAAAAAAATCCTGATGATGATATCCAGCACCAGCACAAGTTCTAAGATGTGTTCTGATTTCGTAAACTAGAGGTCAAAGTATACAAAGTTCTTTTAATTCCACTGCTATAGTCACAAGCTTGTTGGAATGATTCAGTGTAGACTGTTAAACAGGACACCCTGTATAGTCTTCAATATCTTCCTCTGAATCGCAGAAAAATTAATTTAGTGACAAGCGGTTTGGACAAAAAATTGGTTTTTATGTTATTGCACTGTTATTGTTAAAATTAGGAATATTTCTTTGAGAAAAATAATGCCTACATGAAAAGTGTTCATTTAACCAAACGAAATCAAAAAATTAATAAACAAGAAAACATAATTCCCTATTTTTTATATAAATCTTAAATGAATTGCTTTTTGGTCTGAAAATTAGAACCCAAGGTTTCTTTCTATAACCCCTACAAAATTTCATAGATATATGGCATGTACTTTCTGAGATAAAAACTAATTTGTTTTTAATAAAATTGTCCCTAAAAATGGGTAACTTTTATTACCTATTGTCTGATAAAAACAAAAGTAGCTATAGCATTTAGAAATATAATATTTTACTAAAGTTAAGCTTTATTAAAGTCAGAGGACTCGAGAAAAAAATGGATATTAGATAATCAGGAATATAACTCAATATTATAGTTTGAAAGACGTCCTTATAAAAATTTAATGTTGTTAGCAAGAGAATATTTCCTTGTAAGCATGGATTAAATTTCATTGCAGGTGTGCAAGTCTATAAAGTGACGTAATTTTGTGTATGCTATGACGCATATGCTCAGCACACGTAAAAAACAAAAGCTAATTTTTGTGTAAAATGACACTTAATTCGAATTCTAGTTAGCGAATATATTCTGATATTGGGCTATTGCCAGAAATTCCATTTTTTTCAAATTATGCACGATGGTACATTTTATATACTAGAATGATTGCTTGAAGCTGGAAAAAGAACTTAAAATTGTCTGCTAATAGACCCAACCTGTGTATTCTTGTATATAACTTTTTTCGGTCAGTTGTGTTTACAAATTTTTAATCGTGTTCCTTTTAACACTCGTTTTTCGGGATTTTCCAAGGAGTAGAGGTTCTCTTTTGCAATTATGAATTTGTAACGGTACAGCTGTACATATAAATAAATGTAAAAAAACAATTCATTTATGCAGCATTCATTCGGAGCATTTAAGAATTAAAGTAAACATTTTAGGTTCTCAGAATTGTATGATGAACAATTTGGACGTCGCGTCATCAAACATCGTATCAAATATCATGTTACTGAAGATTTTAGTTGCCCATTGCAAAATCTTAATTATTTATGCTGCCAGATTTTAAATTTTTCTTTATATTCTTGAATCTGAAATTTTTTGAAAATATTTTAAATGTTTACACTTGAAACCACCAAAACAAATTTTGGTTAAAAAGTCTTGAATAATTATTGTTTTAAATGCGTTAATAGGATTGAATTAAGATTATTATTTTTTGTTTAAAAGACTGACATGGAATTATAAATTATAGGACCTTCGTCCAGCTTCAAGCAATCATTGTAGTATAAAATGTACCATCGTGAATAATTTTTTCTATCAAAGAAGAAGGAAAGTGGCAAACACTCTCTTATACTGCATGCACGCAGGCCCCAGTTATTTTCTGCCTGTCATTTTCTACGAGTTTCTCAAAATATTTTTTTATGTCACTATGTGTAGTTTATAGCAATTTAAATTTGTCCAACAAGCGTTGATCTTCGTACACTGGTATAACACCGTAAGCGTTTCAAAATGGAAAACAGCATTCCAATTATACTGTCTCAACAAGGATTTTCGAAGCTCCACTGTCTTTGAGGTATAGCCCAATGCATGAGAGTACCACTTTTAGGAGATGAATCCCTCCAAGACCAAGCAATAGGTTGGGATTTTTGTTAGACACACTGAATTTATTTGAGCATGTGATGTACTTCTTCATTGCATCACAATGAACCCTTTAGTTCAGTTACATTTGATTTTCTAAGAAATAGAGAAACCATACAAGATCCTTGGGAAGGTTTTTACTTCATTTTCTTCGTTAACGTCACTATTTCCTTTTGTTTTGATAGTACAGTAGCTTTTGAGCAGTACAGTAGTTTTTTCTTTTCCTTTGTGTCATAATTTTTTGCAGTTTTCAATTTTCCAACACCATAGTGTGTTATTGTCGAATAATTTATATGAAGAAAAGAAGTTGTCAAGGAAAATATTATGATTAGGGTTATTCTCTACAATAGATAGTAGATAAAAAACAAAGTCACCTCCCAACCCAAGTCTGGATTTTTTATTATTTGGAGGATAACTTGTATAAGTACCCTTCATCTGAACAGATATACCATAATTTGAAACCGAATCGTACCGGTTTCACTTTTAGAAGCATTTTGTTGCGAGTGCCGTTCAAAATATGGAACTATCTGTTCATCTAGTAATATAAGTTGCACGAGAATACTCCATACTGCATGAGTTTTTCATTCATGATGTAAAAATTACCTACTAAGATTTACCAAAAAGAATGAAGTGAATATAATCATGGGTGACTTCAACGGAAAGATAGGTAAAGGAAGAGTGCAATATATTGTTGAAGACCATGGTATTTGCAAACGAAACGATAGGGGGGATATCTGGTACAGTTCTGTAATGAAGAAAACTTAATGGTAGCAAACACCTGGTTCCAACTTCCAGAAAGGCGATTGTACACTTAGAAGTGTACTTAGGACCAGGAGACAATGAAGGAAATATCATAAAAAATCAAATAGATTATATACTGATTGATAAACGATATAGAAACGGAATTAAAGTTGTAAGAACTTATCCTGGATCAGACATATGATCTGATCAGAACCCCGTAGCTGAAAAACGTGAGATTAAATTGAAGAAAATCCGGAAGAGAAATAAAACAAGACCTAACTTTGAGAAACTGGGGGAACCACAAATAAAAGAGGAAATAACACGAGTTTTGAATAGTAAGTTTAGGGAAACGGTATAATTGGAAACAGAAACAATGGAAAACTTTTGGCAGTCTGTTAAAAATGTAAACATGAAGTACAAGAAAATGAATTGGAAAACCAAGAGCAGAGAGCAAAACAGAGATGGATGACGGAAGAAATCCTTTTATTGATGAACGAAAGAAGGAAGTACAAACATAAAGACTATAATAAATATAAAGAAATCCATAAAAAGATTACAAGGCTTATAAGAGAGGCAAAGGAGACCTGGATTGAGAAACGTTGTCAAGTACTCGAAGAGCTGCCAAGAAAGCATGATTTCTTTAACACACAAAAAAGAAGATAAAAGAAATAACTGGAAATAAAACCCATCAACACGATATCTTAGTCACAGATAGTAACAAAAAAACAATAGACCCAAACGAGATAGAAGAGATTTTGACAAGCTATATACAAGAGCTTTTTGATGATATCAGAATGTAACCAGAACCAAGAGAAATAGATCAAGAAGATTAACCATTGAGAATTATTATAGCAGAAGTGAAACACGCAATAAAACTATCAAACCACGTAGAGTCTCAGGTGAAGATAACATCTATACTGAGATGCGTAAAGTATTAGACGATGAAAGCCTCAACATCTTAACATCTTTCTTAAATAGAATATACTATACAGGAATCGTACCACACGACTGGACCCAACTTACTTTTATTCCGATACCTAAAAAGAGCGGAGTAAAACAGTGCTCACAGTACCGATTGATTAGCCTGATGAGCCATGTACAGTAGATAATGCTAAGAACATGCATCAACGAGTACACACAAAATGCGGACAATATGTAGGAGAAGAACAATTTGGTTTTCGCTTAGGCATTGGAACTAGAGAAGCAGTTCAAGGTCCTAGGACTAGCAGAAATACATAAAACAAAATTAAATAGCTTATCGGTATCTCCAGTGTAAGTGACTCCTGCGTACAATGTTGCTTCCTCACGGCTTGCTCCAAAATTATAAGTCTGGATTTCTTCAGCTAGTTTGCAAGCATAATTTTCAGAGAAGTCTATATGTAGTAACCCTTCATTCTTACTAAGACTGTTTTCAGTGTGTTCTAAGCAGCATTTTCATTTTTAATGTTAAATTTATATTTATTTTTAAAGTTTTCATTTCTTCTTGAACCTCTCCCTCCAACTCTCGGACAGGTTTAGTAACATTGATTTTAGCTGCAATCTTAACATTAAATTGAACCTTTTCTTCATTTTATTTTGACATTTCAGAGGCCTGCCATACATATGCAATGCGGAAGCCTTACTACATGTTACAGGAGTTCATATGAATTTTCATTATCTACAAGTTTTAGTGGCTTTAGTTTTTGTGGTTTGAAGCTTATGTTTGCACGTTGTTTGTACAAGCAGGTAGCTCTGTTTATTTCATTAGGTTTGCATACATAATATAGACGGTAATAACATAGGGATGGCATCGAGAGAATGTACTGTAGGATATTTTTGTTTTGTGTGCAAGGCCAATTGTTTTAGTTGCTAAACTATAAAGACGGTAGTGTCCTATATCAATGTACATCAACAAAGCATTTAAAAATATTTTCCGTTGGTTTTTTTGACCTCCAGCAACTCTCCAAGGTTTCACCAGCGAGTCATGCAAAACTAGAGTACGGATTGCTTATTCCTCATTGCTTTTTCCTTTTCCAGGTCCAAGTCCAACAAAACGTTTCCCTGCAGTTTTTTTTTATTCAGAGATGGGCATTAGTTTTTCTTCAGGTGTTTTCATAACTGTATTGTTTTCAGTTTTTTTCTACTTAAATGCTTTCTTCTTCTTTTCACATTCTCAAGTTTGCTCAAAACAAATAGCCAGAAACCCAAGTGCAGAGAGGTTTCTTTTTGTATCTGAACTTGCCCGACGAAGAGAACACAAAAAAATTGAACAGCTAAAAAATCATTTGGCAGGTCAATCACCGCTGGATATTTTTCTAAAACTTTTTGATGATGAAGTTCAAGATATAGTATTGCGATTTTTTGTAAAGTAGGCTCATGATAAATGAACTCGCTAAATGCAAAACTTTGTAATTATTTACAAAAATAATTATAACAATTTAGTTATCGATATTATTGGTTGTCTTGTTTTATGGACTTGCAGTACTGATAAATGTATGAGATGCAAACTTTGGTGTTTTATAAATGTAAAACTTCACGCTTATAAAATATAATCATGTAAAAGTCATCATCAGATGCAAAACTCACGGGAAATGTGAGATTGTTAGGTGCAAGACTCAAGTTCACTAACAATGTAAACGCAGAGTTTTGTATTTAGTGGGCTCAAATAATACACACGATTTTATATTTACAAGGGAAAAACTTTTCAGTTTTATTGGCATCCTGTTTTTATTAGGCTATCATACGTTGCCCCAAGCTAATTTGTGTTGGTATGTTGAAGAAGGCAAAGGAGTCGATATTGCATAAAACTGCATGACGAGAAACAAATTCAGAAATATTCAGTAAGCTCGATAAAACTGTTACATTTTCTAACTTTGCGGCCTTTTTTACATCTTCTTTTTCTTAAGGTGCTGTCTTCTTATAGAAGGTTAACAACAACTTCGGCAAATCGTTCACTATCTTTTGCTATTCTTAGTAATAACTGTGAGTTTAGGCCAGTGCAGTCTCTCACATTTCTCAACCATGAGCCTTGTCTCCTGCCAGTTCTCTTCTACCCTCAATCTTGCCCTCCATTATCAGTCTTAGGTATGGCTCAGCAGAAGTTCAAGAGTTGCAGGGAGAGGTTCAAGAAGAAATGAAAACTTTAAAAATAAATATAAATTTAACATTAGAAATAAAAATGCTGCTTACAACACACTGAAAAAGAGTCTTAGTAAGAGTGAAAGGTTACTCCATATAGTCTTCTCTGAAAATTATCCTTGCAAACTAGCTGAAGAAATCCAGACTCATCATTTTGGAGCAAGCCGTGAAGAAGCAGTCATTTACGTTGGACATACCGATAAGCTATTTAATTTTGTTCTATGTATTTCTGCAAGTCCAGATCATGTCCTGCAGCTATTTGGGCACACTTAATCCTGTCTTTACCTTTCTGTCGCAACAATTGCCAAGAATCCAAACAGTTTATTTGTTTTCAGATAGACTCTCCATTCTTTAATAAGGTAGTTAGTTATCTTGAAACTTTGATGCATTGAGTATTCCTTAACTATCTTTGTAACATAAACGGTTTTTGTATTTAGTCAAAGTAAAACTTCTAACCGAGAAACAAGAACAACGACGAGTGACATGGACTAAATATGTAGTTGTCCTAGACAATGTTCCAGAGAATGACTGGTATAAGGTCATATTCAGCGACTAGTCAAAGTCTGGTGTTTTCGTTGGTTACTCTCGCAAAAGACTGATCGGAGCTAAACATGAAGCATTCCATAAGTACTGCTTAAAACGTACGGTTAGGTTTCCTCAAGGTGCAATAGTTTAGAGCTATATGTCAGCTGGAGGGTTAGAATGATTTCAGTCCATAGACGGCACAGTTAATGTTGAAAAGTATCAGCAAATTCTTAACGCAAACTTGTTACCAATCGTTAAAAATCGATCTTGACCGCGATTTAATCTTTCAACAAGATGGTGCTTCTTACCACACATCAAAAACGACCAAAAAATGGTTTGAAAATCATAATTTCAAAGTTGTTGAATGATCCTCAAGCAGTTCGGATCTTTAGTGTTATTGAATTTGAAATTATCAGCAAGTGGGGCATTATCCAATTTAGATAATTGTAATCCCCAAGTTAGAAGTATGTCAGCCAAAATTTAAGAGGCGAATAAAGCAAAGCGAGATGTTAAATCTTATTGAATTGTATTTATAAACTGCTATCTGAATATTTAGTTGTCAGCGAGTTTTATTGAATTTTTGAAAATTGTTTTCTGCAGATCTTTTTTTACAGAAGTTAATGGTTATTGTTTGAAAATGGTGTAATTTGGAACACTAGTAGGAAAAATAAACACAAAATTCATGAAACTGTCCAAATACATATTTAGTTGTTAGGGCTCGTACATGTTTTGTAAATTTCACAGAGGAACATCGATAACTTAATACCAGAATGTATATTTAAAAGGTAAATAAAATAAATAAAGGTTGCTCATGAAACTAAAATTTGCAAGTAATAAAAATTTCTTTCTCAAAATATTATTCCAAACACAAATGAAAATGATCCGAAATAAACAATTATATATAACAAGGTTACAAGAAATGTGTTTAATACCAAAAATAGGTGAATAGATTAGCATGATCTTACATTTTAGATATGATATTATTTACTACGTATTATGAATGCACAGCTGTTTTCTTCTGAAACTAATAATGGTTTCAATTTATAAAAAATCAGTAATTGATTAAAATAAAGTAAGCACTAATAACGAAAACAAAAACGTCATTTTAAGAGATTGCTAGTCAATAATATTTTTGTTGCATCTTTATTTAAATATTTTTACATAAAAATACATCTGCACTGACCGCTGGACCTTGAAATTCCCTTCTAAACTACCTTTATCACTACCCAAACTTTTTTTGTCAAATTTCTCTTTAGGCAATATTTGATAATATTGTTGCATGCGCTCATTTTTAAGGTTTAATTTAAAAAAAGAATCAGCTTTCTAGCTCAAATATGTTTGGAGATATAACGATTTAAACCACTGGAAGAACTTAAAAAACTGAAAGCTCTAATTAACACATTAAATTGCTCGGCTCTATAAAATATAGAACGAGAAAATGTACTACAGAATGTCAATAAGAAATAAAACAACGAATCTGATATTTTTAATTAGGTATTGAAATTAAAATGCGTTCCCAATAAAAATTAACAAGTCAATCAAAAATCAATATATTTCATTATTTCATAAAATCAATTATTAGTCGTTATAAATAACCAATAAGTTTTACCTTGTGCGATCGAATAGTAACTGTTTTGTAAAACAGTGACAGAAAGAAGATAATTTAAGAAGAACTACAAATTCCTTTTTATAGTTTGCTTTAATAGACATGTAAAACGTAGTTTCTAGTACATAAACAAACATAAATACAAAACAATACATCTGCACTGACCGCTGGACCTTGAAATTCCCTTCTAAACTATCTTTATCACTACCCAAACTTTTTTTGCCAAATTTCTCTTTAGGCAATATTTGATAATATTGTTGCATGCGCTCATTTTTAAGGTTTAATTAGAAAAAGAATCAGCTTTCTAGCTCAAATATGTTTGGAGATATAACGATTTAAACCACTGGAAGAACTTAAAAAACTGGAAGCTCTAATTAACACATTAAATCGCTTGGCTCTTTAAAATATAGAACTAGGTATTAGTAGCAATAAGTATCATCACAATTTTTTATATGCATTTAACCTATAATAATAAATTAACCTACACAATTTAAATAGTTTTCATCTAGAAAATACATATTAAAATCAACTAAATTCAACTGAATTAAATAAAATTCAGACACAATTGAATGGAAGTGAAAGATTTATTAAGTAGCTTTAATAAAATTATTTTTGTCACTTTAAATGACGCAATCCTTACTGAGAAACACACATAGTATTTTGGCAACGCAGAGAGTTTCGAATATACTCCCAGATGTTAAGTTTTATGCAAATAAATCAAATTTTAATTATTATGGCCGCCATATTTCATCCGCGCTTTAAAATTTGCAAACGTTGACATCAAATTTGAAATCAGCGACCTGAAAAAACCCTTTGTAGAAAATTTCATACAAATCCAATAATATTTCGAGTTTTATGATGTTTTTATGCATATAATATTTTAAATCTGAAAGCCTTTTAAATAAAATTCATACACATACAGAAACGAAACTAAAAGTATTTATTACATAGCGTTAATAAAATAGAATTATTTTTGCCAGTTGAGATGACGCAATCTTTACTCAGAAATGCAGAGAGTAACTCGACACCGCAGACAGGCAAAGGAATTCAAGCAGGCTGGCCAATACTGAAAAAATAAATGGACGCTGTATAAACCTATAGGTTGCATAAAATAAACAGACGCTGAATAAACCTATAGCTTGCAAAAGACGCTGACTGATACCATCATTTATATACACTTATATACGCCGGACGCTGGGCGCTACGCTTTTGGTCCGGACGCATGGTAGGCCTCTATAGATATATATATATATATATATATATATATATATATATATATATATATATATATATATATATATATATATATTAGGGTGTATCGAAAAATTTTTTTTTCGCCGGCTTAGCAAAAAATAATAGTTTTTGATGAAAAACAAGCCTTCATGATAATAATTCGTAATTTAAATTATGTTTAGGGGTGCCACCAGTGGCTCAAAAACCCAATTTTTGACTGTTTTTGTGGTTAGCCTCTTCCAACTTCTACCAGTTCAATCAGATAAACACTGATTTTGGATATTTTGTGCCCAGACCACTACTCTATAATTCCACAATACAAACCACTTAATACTATTATTCCCTAGTATGAAAAAAATCCCCTAAAAGTTACTATTTTTGCGATTTTCTGATATTCTTTAGCTAACTTTTGTTAATTCCATGACATAACAATGCGCGTTGGGGGTTTTGTGCTAAAATGAATACCCTATAATCCCACAATACAAAAAGCTTAATACTGTTACTTCCAAAAAAAAAAATCCCCTAAAAGTCACTATCTTAGCGATTTTCTGATATTCTTTAGCTAACTTCTGTTAATTTCATCACATAACAATGCGCGTTGGGGGCTTTGTGCTAAGACGAATACCCTATAATCCCACAATACAAAAAACTTAATACTGTTACTCCCTAGTGAGACAAAAATCACCTAAAAGTCACTATTTTACCGATTTTCTGATATTCTTTAGCTAACTTCTGTTAATTCCATCACATAACAATGCGCGTTGAATATTTTGTGCTAAGACGAATACCCTATAATCCCACAATTAAAAAACTTAATACTGTTACTCCCTAGTGAGAAAAAAATCCCCTAAAAGTCACTATTTTAGCGATTTTCTGAATCAACAAAATAATCAACAAAAATTTCTAAGTCAACTAGTAACAGTGTTTACGAAGAAGAAAGTAAAACTGAACAACCTAGGAAACAGTTGAAGGTATTTCCCACTGACTCCACAACCTCTCCAAAACTGAAAGATTTATGAAGTACATTCAGAAAGAATTTGACGAATTTTACCAGCAATTTTATCCTAAAATGGCCTATGAAAGAGAAAGAGGAAGACAGCGCAGTGAAAGCAGATAATGTTTAAAAATATTTTTATTTGTATTTAGGATTTTCAGATTTCTTTTGTTAATATTAAGTTCAGTTGTTGTTTTGTCACAAACAGTGGCGGTCTTAGGCCTCTCGGCACCCTCGGGAAGAGTCGTTCAGAGCGCCCTTATTAACTTTAAAAAGTAACTGTTATTGAATGATTTTAATGATTTTACCAACTTTGGCGTCCAAACAGCCTAGCGCCCTCGTGCTGCGCCCGACCTCGCACCCCCTCAAAGGTCGGACTGGTCACAAAATACTTTCTTGCGTATTCTTTACAATCAACGCAGAAACTGAACATGTCCACGTCTTATATGAATTTTTTTCTCTTAGAATACAAAACTTTAAGTAAATTGAATTATGTGATCTTACCTAATAGATACCCTTCTTTCATATCCCAAAAAGTCACGAAAGTCCATAAAAGCAACATTGAGTAATTCAGTTTTTCTTGTTTTTCTCAAAACAAGGTGGTTGGGACATATTCAGTTTCTGCTTTGACCAATTCAATTGTCCTTTTAGTATATTTTTGATGCTTCCAGATTGGATCTTTATTACAAAGTGTTTTTTGACTAATAGAATTCCATACAACACTTGACCCCTTTAGTTGAATCTAAGTCCGCGCTCGGATTGTATTCCCAGATAATTACGTAAGTTTATTGTAATTAAAATAACTGTATTACGTTAATTGTATTTTGGAAAGTAGAGTATTGATCTTTGTACTAAATCTCCAACGCACATGGTTATCTGTTGGAATTGGTAGAAGTTAGATAAAAAAATATCAGAAAATCGCTAAAATAGTGGCTTTTAGGTGATTTCTTTCTCACTAGGGAGTAACAGTATAAAGTTTTTTGTATTGTGGGATTATAGGGTATTCGTCTTAGCACAAAATATCCAACGCGCATCGTTATGTGATGGAATTAACAGAAGTTAGCTAAAGAATATCAGAAAATCGCTAAAATAGTGACTTTTAGGGGATTTTTTTCTCACTAGGGAGTAACAGTATTAAGTTTTTTGTATTGTGGGATTATAGGGTATTCGTCTTAGCACAAAATATCCAACGCGCATTGTTATGTGATGGAATTAACAGAAGTTAGCTAAAGAATATCAGAAAATCGCTAAAATAGTGACTTTTAGGGGATTTTTTTCTCACTAGGGAGTAACAGTATTAAGTTTTTTGTATTGTGGGATTATAGGGTATTCGTCTTAGCACAAAGCCCCCAACGCGCATTGTTATGTGATGAAATTAACAGAAGTTTAGCTAAAGAATATCAGAAAATCGCTAAGATAGTGACTTTTAGGGGATTTTTTTTTGGAAGTAACAGTATTAAGCTTTTTGTATTGTGGGATTATAGGGTATTCGTTTTAGCACAAAACCCCCAACGCGCATTGTTATGTGATGGAATTAACAAAAGTTAGCTAAAGAATATCAGAAAATCGCAAAAATAGTAACTTTTAGGGGATTTTTTTCATACTAGGGAATAATAGTATTAAGTGGTTTGTATTGTGGAATTATAGAGTAGTGGTCTGGGCACAAAATATCCAAAATCAGTGTTTATCTGATTGAACTGGTAGAAGTTGGAAGAGGCTAACCACAAAAACAGTCAAAAATTGGGTTTTTGAGCCACTGGTGGCACCCCTAAACATAATTTAAATTACGAATTATTATCATGAAGGCTTGTTTTTCATCAAAAACTATTATTTTTTTGCTAAGCCGGCGAAAAAAAAAATTTTCGATACACCCTAATATATATATATAATATCTATTAAAATAGTACATATCTATATATATATATATATATATATATATAATATAAATAATTGCTGAAATCCCAAGAGAAAGAAGAAAAAAACAATTATATATATATATATATATATATATATATATATATATATATATATATATATATATATATATATATATGATACTTCACTACTTTTCCGGGTTTCACTCCGCGTATTCACTATTCGGCTCCTAGAGGAACCAGACAATGGTTGACGACGTTTCGGCAAGATCACACTTGCCATCTTCAGGTCACTTCTAACTTCCTTCTGCTTCGCGTGGTTACACGATGTAGACTGTCTACAGTCTACATCGTGTAACCACGCGAAGCAGAAGGAAGTTAGAAGTGACCTGAAGATGGCAAGTGTGATCTTGCCGAAACGTCGTCAACCATTGTCTGGTTCCTCTAGGAGCCGAATAGTGAATACGCGGAGTGAAACCCGGAAAAGTAGTGAAGTATCATATAATATCCGCGGAAACTTAAAATGTAACATATATATATATATATATATATATATATATATATATATATATATATATATATATATATATATATATATATATATATATATTTTCGTTACAAGTCGAGATCATTTGGAGTTACAAACTATACAAGATGAGATCCCTTTTGCAAGGCGAGATCCGATTTTGGATCTCGTTTTGTATCTGTGTGTATATCTTACTCATTCAATGGGCGATGTGAAGGGTAGAAGAAATTCAAATTTTTGGTAGGATCTCACTTTGTACCCATTTCGTGCAATTTTATACTCTGGCAGTTCATCTAACCTTACTGTAGGGGGCACTGCAGCGCCTTTTATGTATAAAACAGCAAAATGTATGTTACAGTCAAGTCGAGATCCGGTATGCTTGACAACATCGCAGATGTATTTGAAGCTTGAATTCTTGGAAAACGACATTGTCACGCCTTCTTAGTCATCGAACTGGGTTGTTTATTTTTAAAATTACTTCTATACATGGGCATGCGGTTCTTATAAATAGCGATAGTATAAATTCTGATAAATGGGAAGAAAGTGCTATCCCAAGTATTATTAGCTTTATTTAACTAACATTTGAATAACAGAAATATTTTTAGTTTTGTCTAAAGTAAGAAAAAAATTCCAATGTTTTATTTATAAAAAGCACACATTTGGGCACTATCACTCTTGTTTTAAATACATGCTGTATGTTTCTGTCCAGTCCATACATAATGTTTAACGTAATTTATAGATTTTGTTGATATCACGACTGTTGCAATTAATTTTAAAAGGGAAACTTTTCCTTTTAAAAAGGATTTCTTGTCTTTATCAAGATCTAAAACAATTTTAAATATAATTACACATAAGTTAAAAACTATTAAAATGATAAACTTGGCACTTAATGTTATCATACGTTAAAGTTTTTTTTAAAAACGATTGTTTATTTTAGTCAATACTTACTTTTGTTGATTTTTAATTTAGAATGTGCAATGTTGAGAATCAATTATATTTGTACTTCAATTACTTAATCTATTAAAATGTTAGATTTAAACTTTAAAGAAAACTTTAACCTATGATAACATTTAGTGCCAATTTTTCATTTTAATTAAGGTTTTAACTTATGCGTAATTGTATTTAAAATTGTTTTAGATCTTGATAAAGACAAATCATTGTCGAAACGTTGATATTTTGATGGATTAATTAATAAAATACATCAAAGACTGAACCCCATGAAGTTTCCTTTTTAAAATTAATTTATAGAATTAACAAAATTCCAGCTGAAAACTATTTTAATATTGGTAGGCCTTGGCTAATTTTGGCTTGAAAATAGTATAAATTGAAAAATGAGCATACGAGTGCAGTTTTTATAATAAATTGTATGTAGATATCCCAGTAGCACAATTAATGCCTTGCCTCAAATGGGTTGAGTAGGGTTACTTCAAAAATTGCCGTATTTACTTAAGAAATGTATAAATCGATTTCCTTTCTTTAATTCAAATGTTTTTTTATAACTTATACGTACTAATTATTAAAAGAAAATACAAATTCACTAAAGTAGTTCATCAAAATAACCTATCAAATTAATTAATAACCAGAATTTCCGTTCAATACTCTTTTGAATATACACCATTGTAATAATTTTCTTATATACTGTTAACGGAATATTGTATTTATTTATATTCTTATCAAGTATTATTTGCACATGATGGCGTACAGTTTTTAAGGTGTTATGTACACAAGGTTAATTATCACTATTTCAGCATTTCTTTTCTGAAAGTAAGTATCAAATCCAACGATGGAGCTACAATTACCATTGCGGAACCTTCTATAAAATTTTTGCATAACTATCAGGACTTTTAGTAAGTTTAAGGGTCACCTACAAAGAGAAAATATTGATATAAGTATCGGAATGGGAATTATGCTGCCCTTTTAAAAAAAGTGGGATTAAATGATCTAAACATCTGATTACAGTAATTTATCTACAATATTATAGGAAATTTAGTTTTTTAAGTAATTCACAATATATAAGTACTATTTTTATTGTTAAAATAAACACTAGTTATCAGAGAGTTTCATTTTTATCTATATGTCCATATATTTACAATACGGGCTTTTACTTATTCCGTAAATTTAACTGCTTCTGACATTGACCGTAGTCGGAAACTGATTATAGTTATTGTTAGGTTAAATATAATATAGTTATCTGTTAATAATTTTATACAATAATTTGTATTCTAGATAGAGTCCAAAATATCTATCATCTCATTACCAGCGATAATAATACAAATGTCACCAATACCGATCAATTATTGAAAAATATTCGTCTCTAAACAGATTACTCAAAATTATTGCAGTCTGTTTCAGATTCAAAAATAACTGTTTACTTCCATCAGAATGTCGAAATTTTAACAGAAATTCTTCAATTGCTGAACTTAATAATGCTTTAAATTCATTAATAAGACTTGTTCAGAATGTATGCTTTTCTAAGGAAATTAACAATTTATAACAAGGCAAAATTAGAAAAAAAAAACATCTTTTAAGCCTCTCACCATTCATTGACAATCAGGGTCTCTCGAGAGTAGGTAGTAAACAAAATTACCTATCACAAATTTTCTTTTAATAAAAACATATTTTATTTCATAAAAATAATTATTTAATTAAATGACTTTTTGAAAGCCAGCATCTAAAATTATATGCATACTGGTCCCAAATTATTATTAAGTACTATACATGAAATATTCTGAGCTATTTTTGGAAACAGCATATTTGCTATGCTGTTCCCAAAAATTACCATCATTTTGGCAATGACGATAAGAAATTGCTGCAAATGCTTTAGGATTAAGGCTCAACCTGTTGCACCAATCATGGGCAATTTACCCGTTCAAAGAACCGCTGTGACTTATCCATTTCACTCAATCGGCATCGACTAGGCAAGACAAACGGTGCATTTTTAGCCACGTTCAAAAGATTTATTTTGCGCCGAGGAAAGTCTTTAGAGATTTTTAGCTATAATGGTACTATGTAATTTCGTTGGAGCCAAAAACGAAATAAAAAAACTAGGAGAGTTTGTAAACAACAATTTTGATCAAACAATACAATCTTTATTGCATGGAGGTATCACTTGGCATTTTCTTCCCTACAACTTGCCACATTTTGGAGGTCTATGACTTCTGTGAGAGGCTGGAATCAAAAGTACTAAACACTATTTGAAAAGAGCAATCCAGGTATGTCTAGGAAAGGACAATCTTATACGTGTAGTAACTCTTAAAATAAAAGGTGAAGAAAAAACGATTAAACTGGGCGAAGTTCAGAGGCTTTATTTGTGTTATTCACTTTAGGTATAGGTGTAACAGTATTAACTTTTAAACTATCTGGAAAACAACCAGTTTCCAGGGAAGAATTAATAAGATGCATTAATGGATAACTTAAACTGTCGATGAGTGGCTTAATAATGGACAGCCCAAATTCATCTGGACTTGACTTGACCTTTTTAAGTTTTATAAATTTTTCATTTAATATAATTTTTTTCAAATTTTACTAACCTACAACATCTATTATTTAATACAGGAGGATTATCACAATTAATCGGGGTTATGCTATTAACAGTATCATTTAAACTGCCAATAAAGTATTCATTTAATTTATTCGGTATTGTAATTTCATTCAGTTTAGAATTTTCAAAATCAATGTCATCTGGGAGATCGTTGTTTGATTTTCCAATTAATGTTTTCCACATAGCGCGAGAATTCCCCATATCGTTATCAATCTGTAATCTATAATACTCTAATTTTTCTGATCTTATTATACACTAACGAGTTCATTCCTCAAAATTTTATAATTAATCCAGTTTTGAGGATCATTAGTAGTGTTAAAAGTTTTATATGCTTTATCCCGCTTTATTTGAATTTTCTTAATGTTATTATTGAACCATGGTTTTAAATTACTTCTAATTTTGTACGTTTTAAGTGGAGCATATGTATCTAACAAATTGACAATATTGTTACGAAAATTATCAATAATAACATCATCATACTTCCAGTTACATTCATATAGTTTGTTTCTCATTTCCGCTATCACCTCATCGTTTATTACACTTTTTTATATTTTTCTGTTTCAATAGACGCATATTGATTGTTAATAACTACTACAATCGCAATATCGTGATCTGTAATTTTTGGCGTATCTTTTACTGTAACGTTTAGTAAGGATCGTTCGTTATCACAAGATCAATTGTAGTTGCGAGTTAGGTGTAGTACGAGTGGGAACGTTAACTATTAACGTAATATATCCCAAATGTAGGTTCCCATTTGCTTGAATGTATTGACGACGAACAATTAAAAAAAGACCGATTGTTGAGCAAAGTTGGTTGTTGTAATTCTTCATTCGAACGTGGTAGATTAGGATAATGTGATGCAGTTTGTCAGGAATATGAGCCGAAACTGTTGTTGGCACTCACATTTCGGTTACCATTAATAGCAAGTATTAGATTTGAATTGTTTATCCATGCACATTTGTTATCTTTCGCCTTTGTTTCACTTTTTGTTGAGGCTTTAATGTTCATAATAAAATTAACCAAATTACAGCACAGTTTTTCTTTACCGTTGAAATTAAGATGACCTTGAATAGTATAATCAGCTTTCGCAACTATTGGATTTAAATCAAACAGAAGAAAATTAGTTTTTACAATAATTTCACTGTACAACTGCACGTTATTTTCGTAGATGAAATTATTAAATACCCGTACGATTGAAGGTCCTGTACCGAACAGTTACAATTATCACGTTTGTATTTAGTAAGTAATTTTAGGTAATTTCGGTATAGAATCAGCCCTAATCTTATTGCCTTTTACTGAATTATTTGAACCTGGAAGATTCTGGAAATAAAGATTCTTAAAGGTTGCGAAAGCAATGATTTTATTCGACCATATAAACATTATAAACAAAGTACATATTAGATTCAAAGATACCGCAAAACACAAAGAATTCAATCTTTCAAAATAATTTTGACGTATGAAGCAAATATTTTCTCCGCCATTCTAATGTTTTCAAATTGAAATAAGTGATTTATGATCATTCCAATGATTCCTAGGCATAGCTGGTTTTTTGCATAAACGGAAGTTTTATTTTCTTTACTTTTTCCGGTTATAATCAAATGCAATCCGTAACCAAAGGCATCATTCAATTCGTAATTTTTTCTTTATAGCATTCCTTAATATCATTCATTTGACATAATTAGGGGAGATAATATTAGGGTTTGAAACAAAATGCATGTAAAACTGTATTTTGCGTGATGCGATTAATTATAGTACATATGTGCAAAAATAATATATGAAAATGGTAGTAATTAAAAACAATCTTATACTTTAGTCTTTCAATTTCAATAATCTTTATTTGCTTTATTTTTAAAATCAATAGTTTCAAGGCGGGTGGCATGTTAGGTTTAATATAATATAGTTATCTGTTAATAATTTTATATAATGCAATTTAAAGATGTACATATTAACCTTTCATATTTTTAACTTTTTCCCTTTTTTCTCTTTTAAATAAAATATTTTTAAGGAAGTTAAAAACATTAAAGGTTAATATGTACTATTGATTTCATAATGATCTCGGGCAACAAGGCTAATATAATGCTATTTAATTCATTTCTTTTAGTGTAAACGTATAGCATAAAGTAATAGAAAATAGCCTTGCTGTCCTAGATCATTATGAAAATAATAGTACATCTTTAAGTAATTGTATTCTTTAAAATTATTAACAGATAACTATATCATATTAAATCTAACATGCAGAATAACATGAATAATAATTTTATACTTTCAAGCAAAATTCGTCCTTTTTCTATTGTATGAAATTCCAGGTCAAGTCATTTTAACAGTCCCTTTTACAACATCTGGTTGTCATAATGACCCTCGTTTGTGAGTTTTGTGGTAAATATCTGTCGAATACGGTGGCAACGCTGCAGGATCTCACGTTAGTATACATATTATGCTATATACAAAAATGGACCTCGACTTGTTGCGGATCTCGCTGCGTTATGGATTTATAAATAAAATTTTAATTGCAAAATCTGTTCCCCTCTGAGGGGGTAGTGGTTAAGTCGTAAATTATAACTGTATCAACAGGAAATATACATGCGTAACTGCTAACCTTTTGGTGAATCTCGGGTTGTCCTAAATTTATTCGGATCTAGACTTGTTACGAAAATAGATATATATATATATATATATATATATATATATATATATATATATATATATATATATATATATATATATATATATATATATATATATATAATATCTATTAAAATAGTACATTTCGTATACACTAATAATGGTACTACATACTCGATTATAAAGTAAACATGGTAGGTATAACAACAGTTTAAAAGAATAGATAGTAAATATAACTATATCTAATTATTTTATATAATACTATGTTAACTAAGAGGTTATATACAGAATATATACGCCTGTATTCGACCTCTAGAGGGTTCATAAGACTACAGTAGACCAGACCAGACCAGACCAGACCAGACCAGACCAGACCAGACCAGACCAGATCAGACCAGACCAGACCAGACCAGACCAGACCAGACTAGACTATAGATGATAGACAGTAAAATCATGAACAATTATACGGCCTGTAATATAATAGAGCTTACTTGATATTTTTAAATTAGTGGCTGAATCTAATTATTACAGAAATTCAATTGTAGAAACTGAAGTAGGTAGATTTAGGTCGCGCGACCTAAATCTAACCTAAAATATATTCGTAGACTGTAACCCAACTAATATAATATGTAAGTTTTTCGAATGTTAATGACGATTTCGTAAGTAGCTACAATGGTCTAACGTAATAAATATTTTATGAACTAATCTTAATAGAGATTTTTTGTAAGTAGCTACATGCTCTAACCTAATAAATGTTTTATGAACTAATCTTAATAGAGATTCTTGAATCTTTGCAACAACCGGAGTCTAAAATCTATAACCTTAATATAATTTTTGGGGGTCTAACCTAGATTGCTTCATTTAATTTAATCATTTATATTAATATTATATCGATTTATCATGCAATTTTGGGTTTTAAAGTAAAGTTTAGAAGTTTAGAATCCTTAAAACTCTCTACCTTCCTTTAACAATCAATTACAAAAACTGGATGAGTTTCTGGCGTATAGGTAGATATTTTCAAATTTTAATTCGTTTTTCATTAATTAGTAGACCTAACAAGACATTAGTTTTACCACAAGAAGAAGGTACACTCAAACTTGCTCTACAGGAAACAGATAAAAGCTTACAATGCTTCTTATCACCATCGGAATATTATCGAGAAACATGATCGTCTAAGTTAAATATATTTAGCGACTTCTTTTGCTTAATAATTTTCATTACGGTATATGTATATGTCTAGTCACAGTTTCAGCAAACGCATTGTATTCTATCAACGAATCATGTAAATATCAAAAATTCGTAACGGTTATGCATAGGTTTAATACCATCAACAGCTCATTTAAAGGAAATGTTAGATTTTTAACAGTTTACGAGCAATAATGAAAGACTATTCTATAATGATGTATTATTTATTTATAAACGTTACATAGTATAGTAGCTAAATACATTACTGACTGAAAAAAGTTACTTTTATTAATGATGACTATTGAATTCGATCTGTCACTAGCTTAACCTTTTAATTTCCACTTTTGACCAAATTATAGTTGATCTGATCAAATATTGCTTACAAATCGGAGCTCTAATCTAATGTCTACAGTAGAATCCTTAAAACTCTATGAAGTTTTAGAATTGTCGATTACTAAGACACCCGTTTCTTCTGCCTCCTTTAGTAAATTCATATTGTTAGCTTCTACTTTGTCAACTGTTACTAGAATGCTGTTCTTTAGATCCTTTACCTCGCTCTATGTATCTGTAGTCATTACAATGAAAGTTTGTACTGTAGTGTCGAATTGACGATTTGATTTGAAAATTTAATAATGTAATTTATCGTTTAAACTAACCCTTGTTTACTTCTATATATGTTTAATTAATATGTAATTAGTACATCAAATTATGTTCTTAATATGTTTTTCAATTTCCTTATAAAATATAACTATATATCATTGAAATAAAACATTATTAAAATATTAAAAATAATTTTATTTTATCACATCCTAAATATTTACACGCCCTTGTAAACGATTTCTACAGTTTTGTAATACGTCTTTATAACTTTGAAACTCTACGTGATTTTCTCTTACAATATCTATAGTTATGAGAACCTTGAAGACTTAACCTGGAGAAATAAAACAGATAAATATTTTACTTTTTATTGAAACTAGTTAACTTATATTCTAACATACAAATATACAACAACAAAATAGAAAAGTATACTTGAGGGTAACAAAGAAGTCCTGGACGCTGTTATAAAAGTTAGAACAACGCTTGTAGACAATAATATTTTATTAAAAGTGTTAAATTCTTCTTGTAGATATAAGGATGATTTATTTTTGAATGAATTAGTTTATAAGTTTAATAGGAAAACTATTGTAGATTTGCAGAACGATCTTGATTTAGATGATAGACTTAAATTTATTACATCTGGATATAATGTATAATAAATATAATATAATAAATGTCTTTAAAACTTATTGTTTTTAATTGTACCTACATATACTTATTCCAGGTAGTTTGATTGTATGCATATGTAAGACTAACCTAAAATCATGTGTCCTAACCTAATGCTGAACGGCGTCTAGACCTGTTTAATTAAGGGTTACGATCTAAGCTATTGTCATACAAAACATGCAAAAGTTTGATAAAATACATGACATAATGCTCATTTAAGTCAACACTTGATAAAAATAATTGTAGTACATTTGTATATATTCTTTCACTCTGCAGGAAGTCTTTTTAAATAGAACGTAGGGAGCAGAGTAAGTAAAAAACAACATACTTTCATACAAGAACGTTTATTGATACAAGTAGTTTCGACTCTACTTAAAACATAATACATAACTTATATATAATATCTATTAAAATAGTACATTTCGTATACACTAATAATGGTACTACATACCCGACTATAGAGTAAACATGGTAAGTATAACAACAGTTTAAAAGAATAGATAGTAAATATAACTATATCTAATTATTTTATAAAATACTATGTTAACTAAGAGGTAATATACAGAATATATACGCCTGTATTCAGCCTCTAGAGGGTGCATACGCTAATATAAGGTTAGTGAGAGATTAACGATCACTGACCGAAGGGTTAAGGTTGAAGGGTGAAGGGTGAAGGGAGAAGGGTGAAGGGTGAAGGGTGAAGGGTGAAGGGTGAAGGGTGAAGGGTGAAGGGTGAAGGGAGAAAGGAGAAGGGAGAAGGGAGAAGGGAGAAGGGAGAAGGGAGAAGGGAGAAGGGAGAAGGGAGAAGGGAGAAGGGAGAAGGGTGAAGGGTGAAGGGAGAAGGGTGAAGGGTGACTAGCCAGGGTTAATTAAGTTAAACGGAACGTGATATATAAATAGGAGTTCATGTTCAATCATTAGTCAAAATGGAACGGCGACGTGAGTGTGATGTGTGTCATACGAGCGTTTTACGATCAGGGTTTGCACGTCATATGACTATACACCGTGGACACAAAGTTCAGTGTTCTATTTGTTTAAAGTATTTTACACGTCTCGATAACTACAGAAATCATTTGAAACTTGTTCATAGTACCCTAGATGATGATAATAAGACTTCACCTAGCAATAATGTAATATTTAAAGACGTGAATCTGAAACGTCGACACAGTGACACCACCGTTTATGAAACCGCTATGACAACTACAGAAGTCAATAAAGGAGAAAATAATAATAAAATACTAAACGCCCGTAATTCTATACGTAAGAAATTAGCCTACTTTCACAAAGATAAAACAGAACCTCAGGATATTCCATATATACCTCGACCAGGGACCGTTAATCTCTCACCGAAACTTGAACACACATCTCCAGTTACATCTGTTGAAGATGAAGAAGAAGAAGAAGAAGAATGCGGTTCTGACTTAAAGATTTATCAGGGATTCTCCAACTATTATAGAGCATTATTAGCTAGCGGAGAAAACAAAAACGTAGACAAAACTAGGTACGCTCTATATAACGACATCGATGAGTGGCGGTTTGGTCGTTCGCTAGTACAGTTTCAGGGAAAAGATATTTTAATTAAAAACAAACTTTTCAATGGAACATCCGGCTTGTTTAATTTACTAACGCTTAAACGAATAAGCTCTCCTAGTCCAACAGAGGAAGATATTGACAACTATATGAAACTAATCTCACTTACTAATGCTCATAAGAAAGACTATAGGCGCAACGGTCGACTAATAAGCGTTAAACATTGGAAATACGAAAATGTAATCAGGCCAAATTTATACAGAATAACAGACTTTGGGATTAGTCTCCCCAAAAAGTGAAACAAGATGAAACCGGATTGTATACGTCAGAGTACGCCTGATCAACTAGTGGACCGACTTCGTCTGTTGTATACTGTAAAGAAAGCTCTTAGCAGCAGTCTCGAAAACGAAAATGAAATAATTTCAGTCATCGCAGAGCTTAAAGCGAGAAAAATCATAAAATAAGTAAATATTTAATTTGTACTATGTAAGATGATCTTATTGTATTGCTATTTATATGTAATATGATCAAATAAACGATATACATTCTATATATGTTTCTTATTTCTTTACCTCTCTCGCGTAGTAAACGTTCTGGTAGATGATCATTTTGAGTTCCTGCATCATTTTGATACGTTTTATTTCATAGCATTACCAGAAACAGCAGTATCAGGAGTTTTCCCACGTCTTACATATGCATACAATCAAACTACCTGAAATAAGTAGATGTAGGTACAATTAAAACAATAAGTTTTAAAGATATTTATTATATTATATTTATTATACATTATATCCAGATGTAATAAATTTAAGTCTATCATCTAAATCAAGATCGTTCTGCAAATCTACAATAGTTTTCCTATTAAACTTATAAACTAATTCATTCAAAAATAAATCATCCTTATATCTACAGGAAGAATTTAACACACTTAATAAAATATTATTGTCTACAAACGTTGTTCTAACTTTTATAACAGCGTCCAGGACTTCTTTGTTACCCTCAAGTATACTTTTCTATTTTGTTGTTGTATATTTGTATGTTAGAATATAAGTTAACTAGTTTCAATAAAAAGTAAAATATTTATCTGTTTTATTTCTCCAGGTTAAGTCTTCAAGGTTCTCATAACTATAGATATTGTAAGAGAAAATCACGTAGAGTTTCAAAGTTATAAAGACGTATTACAAAACTGTAGAAATCGTTTACAAGGGTAGTAGATATAACGAAAAATGGTTAAAAATCAGTTCAAAATTACATTACGTCTAGAAAAGTAGAAAAATTGGGGTTAGAATTATTGAATATTTACATTTTCACCATATGTCATAGGTTTAATTTTTTTTTAATCTCTAATTTTATATAAGACGTTTTGTATAGATCAGGAGTCTCACGATAATTTATTGTCATATACTGCCTTTGAATATTCTAAAACAGATAAATGTTAGGAATTTTTAAATAACGAAATTTTTATTGAATCAGCTAAATAGATAGTGTACCTATAAGTGAAGCTGGTTAGCAGAGCTCAGCAGCTACATTAAGGTTTTCCCAAAACACTCTTCACTGTATGTTCCTTCATTAATCTAGCATTTAAGCTATACATATTATAGCATATCGATCGATATCATTCAAGTCTAGCTTACGTTTAGTAGCAATTTATTTTTATTTAATATATCATTCAGATATGTCGTGTTATGTGTTTAAATACGAAATATAAAACATGCCTAAAGCTATGTAAAGCTTAGGTTATGTAGGGTTAGCAAAAGACATGAAAATTGAATAATATATCCATATCGTAATACGAATAATACAGGCTCACCATTAGGTTTATGATAAACGACTGCAATTGTTTGAAAAGAAGCTGACGAGAAACGTGATCAGTCGTGTAAATATTTAGGACGTGATAAAATAAAATTATTTTTTAATATTTTAATAATGTTTTATTTCAATGATATATAGTTATATTTTATAAGGAAATTGAAAAACATATTAAGAACATATTTTGATGTACTAATTACATATTAATTAAACATATATAGAAGTAAACAAGGGTTAGTTTAAACGATAAATTACATTATTAAATTTTCAAATCAAATCGTCAATTCAACACAACAGTACAAACTTTCATTGTAATGACTACAGATACATAGAGCGAGGTAAAGGATCTAAAGAACAGGATTCTAGTAACAGTTGACAAAGTAGAAGCTAACAATATGAATTTACTAAAGGAGGAGGTAGAAGAAACGGGTGTCTTAGTAATCGACAATTCTAAAACTTCATAGAGAGTTTTAAGGATTCTACTGTAGACATTAAATTAGAGCTCCGATTTGTAAGCAATATTTGATCAGATCAATTATAATTTGGTCATATTGTTTACGATAGGTAGGTAGGTAGGGAGGGAACAAGAATTAAAGCAAATGTAGTAAATATTCATGTTTATATGGTAAGTTTGATAATTTAAAATGTACGGACATCGGTTCCGGGTTACATACACTTAGGATAGAACCTACGATTCATTCTCGAGCATACATATTGCTCCGAGCGCTTACGATTATAACCGAGAACAACCGATTGCGCTGGTCGATCAGTATAAATAGGCGGGGGTAGTGTTCCTGTTTTTTTTTCATTAATCGAAACAGTCGATCCGAGGCTTTTTTATATCAGTACAAAATAATTAGATATAGTTATATTTACTATCTATTCTTTTAAACTGTTGTTATACTTACCATGTTTACTTTATAGTCGGGTATGTAGTACCATTATTAGTGTATACGAAATGTACTATTTTAATAGATATTATATATAAGTTATGTATTATGTTTTAAGCAGAGTCGAAACTACTTGTATCAATAAACGTTCTTGTATGAAAGTATGTTGTTTTGTACTTACTCTGCTCCCTAGGTTCTATTTAAAAAGACTTCCTGCAGAGTGAAAGAATATATACAAATGTACTACAATTATTTTTATTAAGTGTTGACTTAAATGAGCATTATGTCATGTATTTTATCAAACTTTTGCATGTTTTGTATGACAATAGCTTAGATCGTAACCCTTAATTAAACAGGTCTAGACGCCGTTCAGCATTAGGTTAGGACACATGATTTTAGGTTAGTCTTACATATGCATACAATCAAACTACCTGGAATAAGTATATGTAGGTACAATTAAAAACAATAAGTTTTAAAGACATTTATTATATTATATTTATTATACATTATATCCAGATGTAATAAATTTAAGTCTATCATCTAAATCAAGATCGTTCTGCAAATCTACAATAGTTTTCCTATTAAACTTATAAACTAATTCATTCAAAAATAAATCATCCTTATATCTACAAGAAGAATTTAACACTTTTAATAAAATATTATTGTCTACAAACGTTGTTCTAACTTTTATAGCCGTGTCCAGGACTTCTTCGGCAAAACATTCGTAATTACGATGCATAGTTTTAATACTATCAATATTTTTCCATAAAAAGGTTTTCATCATGTATAATCTCCCTAGACTTAATTCGGAAATGTAAAGTTCAAAACCTTTAGTTTTCGGAACAAATTTGAGACACTTGTTTCCTACACTATGAAGCGTATAATTGGTCAATACGTATCCATCAAGTTCGTTGTGTTTCAGACATCCTAATATGTACGAAGCATCCTCTATAAAATCTTTAAATGAGTCTTCGTTAAACTGCACACCTAGATCAGTGCCTTTCTTCAAGATTCTTATACACACATCAAAATTCTTGAAAGGATCCAGTCCAAGATGTAAATATTTCGAACCACTGTTGTTTAACGGCAGCTGTATTTCACAAAGAAGTCTTGATTTTTCGTAGTTTAGAATTTTTTCATCATCATCCTGAACTTTTATATCGTATGTTTCTTTTGAAAACTTTTTAAAAGTTTTGATGTCATCACTATTCGATTGAAATTGAGGTGAATCACACTTACTAGGCACACTATACGGTTCACATCTACTATTATGTTGAATGCGCTCAGCTTTGTAGAATGACATTTTAACTATGAATAAACAGCAACACCGATAAATCGTGACTAAATGAGTAGGTCTGCTGCTTCTGCTATTTATAACCGTCTAAAGAGGAAGGGAAGAATCACTAAAACGTTTACATTTCCCCTATACCTAAACATTTAATACAACTGTTCTCCTACTAACAGGTTTCTGCCTGTCTCAACTCGTTGGATCCTGTTTGATACGGTCTGTAGATTCCTATATCCCTCACTGATGATGTTTTCCGCATATTCTATTCGAAATATGCATAGTATTCGTCAACGCTTAAAGTATAGGCTCATACTTATACTTAGGCTCATAATCGTATGTAGCGTATTGATGCTTACATAGTATAATTATTTTCTCAACGTAGGATATATCGATATTTTTATAGTTTGATTAAATCCTATAAGTTATATTCATTTCACCCTTTTTATTCTGTTAAGACATTTATAATAATCATAGGGAGCCTGGTATGGTCATAAACCGATTGCACTCATTCTTTCACCTTGTCAGTAGTTAGACTCGAATTTTATGATTTCATATATGAAGAATACGTTTAGTGATGAATATTCTGTGTTCTAGAATACTTGTATAGGGTCTAGGAAGCTTGATTTGAATACTACAATCTTGATCACGCGGTTGGAGTGTACTGATACCTCGATTGTGTGCATAGAAGTATAATGAGTATCAGTTATCGTATATTCAAATTAGTTGAATATATGTAGTACAACTTTATAGATTCTAGAAAGTTCCTATCAATATTAGAGCAATGAATGTAGACTGATGTGTGTGTTATATAACACCGATTCTCGCATATACGAACTTAGGAGCTAGCTGCTGACTCTGCATGACATTAGATGATTATGATAATGATAGATGATCGTGATAAAGAATGTTGTTATTTATAGCAGTGACTTTATTACAATTCTTACTAGAATATAATTGTATGATATCACATCATGATATGTACCTACAATTCGATTACCTACAATTTGACTACCTAAATTAGGCCTTAGTCTAAGAATAGCTATAAAAGCCGTAATTAATATTTCTTAATATATATAGTTTAGTTTAATCCGTGTATGTATTTTATTCTTACATTTTTTATTTCACAATGTATAACTACATACAATTTATTTTAAACCAGTTTTTCTGCAATTTCTAGATTTTAATACACTAGAATGCTAAATGTTATTGTTCGTACTAAAGTGATTGTAATTATTTTTAAAATTCTATTGTTTTCGTCGAAATAGCTTAAGCTTGATTGCTTTTAGGGATTACGATGCCTGTCTATTATACTATTCGCATAACAGGGAAAGAATGTTTATTTTTTAATCGTTTTGGTTCATATATCCCTGAATATTAGAATATTTAAAGAAACAGGTATAAGCTTTTTGACTTTAAAATGGTACTACACAATATTCCTTTTTTCTAAGTTTTATTTATAAATATTTGTCGGAATTATTTAAATAAATTTTTAAGAAATCATAACGACCCTAAGTGTTTTCTTTCAAATTAGAATTTGCTTTACTTGTAAACCATATTTTAAATGTTTATGACGTATATTTAAACAGGTCTAATGTAACAGAGATTCTAGTTTGATTAAATCCTATAAGTTATATTCATATCGCCCTTTTTATTCTGTTAAGATGTTTATAATAATCATGGTGAGCTTAGTATGAACATAATCCGATTGTACCTATTCTTTTCTAGCCGTTTGTATAATATAAAATATATATTCCGCGTTAGACTGATTAGTATCGTTATATGTACCTATTGTTATATTTTTCTCGTGAAGTTTCTTTATGACTAACTCACTAAATTCCTTTGTCTGTCGTATTAAACAATACATTTTACTAGATAATTGTAAATGAAAAGATGCTAAGATAATAATAATGCAATAGAGATAATCTCTAATTTTATATATGACGTTTTATATAGAGCAGGAGTGAGTAATTGTCATTTAAAACAATAATTTATGCCGGTTTTAAATTATTTATAAAATCTAAATTCCTTTCAGTCATTCGTAAGAACGTTTGTTTATTTATGGTTGAAAGCAGTTTTAAGGAATGTTGAAAACAACATGGCTAATTAGTTTGTGTGTATTTTCATGCAAAAACTGCACCAGAGATAATCCGACAGTTGATTGACAGTAGCTTTAGAGTTACTTTTGTATAGTTGAAAATAAAATTTTTATTATTACGTTTCTACATATTAAATTATTTTCGCAGAATTACATGATGACCTGTAGATAAATATCAAATAGGACTGATTTATTTTAAAATAAAATGAGAGAGAGAGAGATGAGAGATGACAAATAATATATAAAAATGAGATGTACAGAGTGAGATATCAGTTATGTAAATAAGAGAGGAGATACGCTAATGATACCGTGAATTAATTTAATTTGCGCATGCATATGAGGAATGAGAGAGGAGCTATGTAAATGATACCGTGAATTAATTTAATTCGCGCATGCATATGAGGAATGAGAGAGGAGCTATGTAAATGATACCGTGAATTAATTTAATTCGCGCATGCATATGAGGAATGAGAGAGGAGATATGTAAATGATACCGTGAATTAATTTAATTCGGGCATGCATATGATAAATGATATATGTAAATGGGGGATGAGATATGTAAATGATACCGTGAATTAATTTAATTCGGGCATGCATATGAGAAATCATATATGTAAATGGGGGGATGAGATATGTAAATGATACCGTGAATTAATTTAATTCGCGCATGCATATGAGGAATGAGAGAGGAGATATGTAAATGATACCGTGAATTAATTTAATTCGGGCATGCATATGATAAATGATATATGTAAATGGGGGATGAGATATGTAAATGATACCGTGAATTAATTTAATTCGGGCATGTATATGAGAAATGATATATGTAAATGGGGGATGTGATAGGTAAATGATACCGTGAATTAATTTCATTCGGGCATGTATATGAGAAATCATATATGTAAACGGGGGATGAGATATGTAAATGATACCGTGAACTAATTTAATTCGCGTATGCATATGAGAAATCATATATGTAAATGAGAGAGGAGATATGTAAATGATACCGTGAATTAATTTAATTCGGGCATGTATATGATAAATGATATATGTAAATGGGCGATGAGATATGTAAATGATACCGTAAATTAATTTCATTCGGGCATGTATATGAGAAATCATATATGTAAATGGGGGATGAGATATGTAAATGATACCGTGAATTAATTTAATTAGATCAATTAATTTAATTCGGGCATGTATATGAGAAATGATATATGTAAATGGGGGATGAGATATGTAAATGATACCGTGAATTAATTTAATTAGATCAATTAATTTAATTCGCGCATTTAATTCGCGCATTTAATTAGACCACGCCTTATTTGAATATTAATTCGCGCATTTAATTAGACCACGCCTCATTTGAATATTAATTAGATCGCGGGTCATTTGCATAAAAAGGGAGGGGCAGGGCTCAAGTGTCGCCATACCTACTTATATTCATATGCAAACCATTATAACCATAACATGATTGACACTTTAATTCAACAAAAAGATTATAGATTAGCTATCAAAAAAATATTTCCAATGGCACTCAAATACAAGACACAAACTACATATCAATACCATACTTTGGCAAGATATCAGAACAAATTGCAACTATACAAAGAAAAACCACCAGTTACAAAATAACCTATAAAACTAACACCAACACCTTTTCATTTTTATTCAATGCTAAAGACAAAACACAAGATATCATGAAATCCGGCATTTACCGTTTGAATTGTTTTTTTGTAACTCGGTTTATATTGGCCAAACACTTAGAAATTTCCAGAAATTTTCCACATCCAGAAAAATCGAATTATGCCAAACACATTTTGGAACAGAACCACCCAATGACACCTCAAAACAACATTAAATTCTTACATTTTTGCAACAACAAACACAAATTAGACATTTTAGAAGCTTTTGAAATATACAGACATAAACTCACAGTACCTTTAATGAATGAACAAACTGAGCTTAGTTAATTCTCCTTTATTAGAAGTGTTAGATATTTAGTTTTTGTTATGTATTGTATCTAGTTACCTATTTTCTGTATGTATTTATCCTTAGCAACGTGTTTGTTTATCAATCTTATCTACCTTTGATAATGACACAAAGTGTCGAAACATTATTGTCAGTTTAAGATATTAATAAAACTTGTGAAACTTTAACTAATCTTTGTATTCATTATATTTCATATCTTAGAAATAGGTTACAAAAATATTTGAACAATTTGCAAGTGTTACGCGATGATGTCAACTCATACTGTGTAATGAATAATTTGTCAAATAATATGTTACAATTGTCCATTAAATGTATAGCAAAATAAATAATATGTATATTTAAACATTGATGTTTCATTTACTAGCATGACTAAGGGTGAAAGGGGATTACTATATAAAAGGTAGATCGTTATCAGCGAGAGAGTACACGAATAAAGCCAAAGATTTCCGACGGCGAACATCCTAAGCTACAAAGCAGGCGGTAAGTAGTCATACTATGAGAAGGAGAGAGAGAGAGAGAAAGAGTTTCCGCTTAGTGAAAGGGATAAAAGGAGCCAATCCCAGAGTTAGCGCTAAAATTCAAATCTGGGGCAATCCAAGATGGCTCCTTCAAATGACAAATTTAAAAAAGACAGATGCAAAATTGATAGATTTTAAAAATGACAGATGCATAATTGACAGATTTAAAATGACAGGATGCAAAATTGACAGACGTATAAATGACAGATGCAAAAATGACAGATTAAAATTGACATACGTATAAATGACAGCTGCAAAATTGACAAATTTAAAATGACAGATTTAAAATGACAGATGCAAAAATGACATATGCATAAATGACAGATGCATAATTGACAGATTTAAAATGACAGCTTTAAAATGACAGATGCAAAAATGACACTGCATAAATGACAGATGCAAAAATGACATGCATAAATGACAGATGCATAATTGACAGATTTAAAATGACAGATTTCAAAAATTGACAGATGCAAAAATGACATCTTCAAAATTGACAGATTTGAAATGACAGATTCAAGATGGCGGATATGCAAACGATACCGCGAATGATATGGTTTAATTCACGCCTCATGTTTTCATGTTAACTAGATCAATAAATTTACCTCGCGTCTCAATTACATATTTATTAGATTAATAAATTTAATTCACGCCCCACCTGCAATCAATTTAATTCACGCCTCACCTGCATATTAATTAGAGCAATAAATTTAATTCGCGTCTCATTTGCATATTTACTAGATCAAATAATTTAATTTGATCATTTAATTAGAGCAATAAATTTAATTCACACCTCATTTGTATATTTATTAGATCAAATAATCTAATTCGAACATTTAATTAGATCAATAAATTTAATTCGCGCCTCATTTGCATATTTATTAGATCAATCAATTTAGAGCAATTAATTATGCTAATTAGGTTCCCACCGTCATCAAAATTTTCCCACGCTCAAGGGCCCAATACCTACTGTGATAAAAAAAAAAATTTTTTTTTCGAAATGAGCGAGCGATCAGTACTGCAGCACTTCATATGGAGTGATCCCAATTGCTGTGATGCGGGATGACAAAGAAATGGCCATTAGTTTAATCCGGCAACCTCTACAATATCAAAGCTTAGGTATTTCTCGACTTATATTAACAATCACAATGAGTCCAACGGGTTTTTTTATACGGAAAGCTTCTGGGAGTCAGGTCTGACGAAAAATCGAAAATTTATAAAATTGTCGTTTCTCGGTCGTCGATTCCAACTATACCACTGGACCGAATTTAAAGTGTTGGATACTCATCCGACGCAGAATTTAATGCTCTTTAATTTTTGTAATAGTGAGGTTTTCGTTGGAAAGCACCGCTTTTGAGTTATAAGCGAAAAACTAAAAAAGGTCCTAAGATTTCGTGGTTCTTTTGATGCCCTCAGGTAAGCTCGAGTCGAGGGACCGTGCAAACCTAGGATACTTATATTTGACCTCAAACGAAGCGATCGAAACGATCTCCCGCTTTCCAACATTTATTTCCACCAACGGTCCAAAATGGGTCTAATTTTACTGGCCTAATATTATAGTTGACATTTAAAGATTTGTTTGATGTTGACGATACGGTCTAGTCGTTCTAAATGAATAGTTCAATTATTGTCCGCTGCGGTAGCATTATACAGTACTCAAGCTCGTGGGCCAAGTGGAGTGCGGGTGGAGACGATGCAGGCACGGACTTTCCCTATTACATTGCGCCTCTTTAAAACTCTTCACTCAACGATTAGAGGCAAAAAGTGTGATAAGTGTTTGGTAAAAGATCTCATTGAGGAACAGCTACAGGACTTTGCATATGACTTAGTAGAGGAGAAGGAGTATAACATGGGAGTATGTACATCGTCAAGCACGCAGAAGTCAATGGGAGATATTAGCAAGGGATAGGGTACGATTTCAGAGACGAATAAGCTACGTGGAAAATGTAATCGCTCCAGTTTTGAAAGAAGAGTATAGAGAGGGTATATATATAATACACGTTTTAAAATGTTGGGTAGTTAAGTATAATTAGCATTGAAATAATTTTAAGGTGCTTGTACACGTATAAGATGTAATAAGAGCAGCTGGGTGGGGGGGGGGGTCTTCGAAAGTGGTGGGAGTATAGTTTAAATAGTCACGCCAGTCGCTTATCCTCAGTTACAGAAATGGGTTCAATCAAAGTGGGTTGGCAACATTACTGGGTTCTTGAAACAACAGATAAGGGTGAAATTAAATTTTCGCGTTATAAAACTCACAATACCGGGTTGTTAATCGAAAGAGCTAAACTTTCGAACACTGTGGTTATACGTAGTGAAGACGATTATCGATACACTTCATGTGCAGGTGTAGAAGTCCATTATTTGTTAAAAAATGGTAAACTTATAAATATACAAAATTCCACATGTACAGAACATGGTTTGTTCCAACATCGTCATACTATTAACTTGTTGCCTGATAAATGTGATTTCATTCTTTTCAAATGTAAATGTAGTACAACATATAGTGAATGGATTGCTGCAACTGAACGTGCACGTGACAACCTTGATACTGGTTTTCCTGCGGGTTTGGTGCGTTATCTAGATTGGGAATTAAAGGGTAGTAATTGTTATATATTCAATTGTGAATAGTTATATAAGTTTGTAATAGACAATGAATAAATAGTTGTAATCATATTATGTTGTGTTAATAAAACTATTAAAGAATTTAAAAACTTTATTCTGAACAATCCATTACATGAGTTTTATATAAGTAGTATACATTACTTAATGCACAATAGCAAAGTGAATGATGATGATAAAAGCATGATGAAAGCATAGCCTGGAGAGCTGGTTCCTCTGGTAACTCCACCACAGGTTGTGATACGAAACGTCGAATGTAGTTGTTCTTTTCAGATCCCTTCACGTAAACGGTATCTGCCTGCTGAGTCAAGCGTTGCAGAATTACAGGAAGCATAAAGGGAGGAGTGAATCCTTCATTCCAATCAAGACAATGATGATTATGCATTAACCAAGTAGCTTGTTGTCGAAACGTGGGTGGTAAGTTGCGAAAGGCGAACGGAGGTTTGAAAACGTAGTGAGACACACGATGTCCATCAAACACGGCTAATTCTTTGGGTGCAAAGTCTTTTTCTGAAGTCTTGAAACCTTGCACATCGACAAATAGCATGATCGAAGCGTGCGACTATACTAATAAAGGTAACATGTCCTTGGATGTATATAACGATTTCCTTTAAAGCTGACGTACTTGCTTCGTCAATGCATTATACGTAAATACACGATCGTGCAAAATGAGACAGTAAGCAGTAGTGTTCGCTGGAATGCTTTTGTGAGTTTCGAAAGTAACTCGAAGAACGACAGCTTTGTGATTTAAGATATTTTTGAAGGCTTTTTTATCTATACTGCTTGGTTTTTCCCTTTAGGGACGACACCAAACACCTATTCATTCAGTGGTGCCAGATATAGTTAATTAATTTTAGTTAATTGTGTGTCCTTATTAAACGTCTTTGTCTTATTTATTTATGGTTGTTTGTTCTTAGTTATTTAATAGTGCCTTTTACAGGTATTTGTTTAGACTCCTTCTGAGCTAAGTTATCACTTCGTGGGACCATTTCACACATTACCTGAGTAATCTAAGCAAATAGAACTTTATTCCTTTGTTTAAAAAGAGCATAACACTATGATAAAGCATAATGTAAATTTAAAGAGTTATTCTTCTTTTTTTTGTTACGAGGATGTAATAGAGTATTTAGAAAACACTAGGCAAGTATTTGCTGTTAATTTGCATATTTTCCCAAGTTGCTAAATTGCATTTGCAGTAGTATAAATGGATATATAAAAAGAATAGCATCAGCACTTCCAAGTGGCGTGACTGTCTTAAAATGACCTGCAATATATAGCTGCAGTACATGCAATCGCAGGTCGCACTAACACAAACCGTTGCAGATTTAGTAACGAGATTGAAACACTTGGTCGTGTGTTGGGTAGATGCGAGCATGGTGAGTTGCTGTGCAGAATAGCCATTGACAGAAGAAACAATGAAGGCTTTATAATTGACTCCACAATACGCTAGGAGGGTGATTAAAGCCAACCAGAACTAGTTAACCAAGAGAAGAAAGTAATATATAGTTCAACAATAAACTATTATACGAAATTTGCAGTATTAAATATTTCAATTAAAAGGTTAATGTTTGGCTCGTGGATACTTTGGTAAAATAGTATGTTGATTTTTGAAAAAAATTCAAAATCTAAAATACATCCTCAGAAATCATTTTTTTGGCATTAATTCAAGTAAAGATTGTAGTACTTGCAAAACTTCATCAATATAGAACTTATATATTTATTTCCTAGATATAATATTTAGTTCCGAAAGTTGTTCTTTAGTTAAGTTAATTATAATCTTTTATTATAGTCGTTTCTTATTGTCTTGTCTTTTAATTATACATACTTTGATTATACTTAGAATTGCTATCGTTCCTTCATAGCAACAAACAGTATCATTCTTATAATTTTAAAATAGTAACAATTATTGTTGTATACTAATATCATTTATCAAAAATTCAAGTTTAGTCATGAAAATCAGTTATGTACGATAAGTCCTAATCAGTTATCTTAACCATCCTAAATAAATTATACTTCTTTCCTTCCTTTTTTACAGTTCCAGCTACAAACATACACGATTTGGTAATACTAGTCATTTCCATTGCTTATTTACAACTTTCATATTTTTCCTACTAATTATATAAAACTTTTTATTTCATACTGTGTCACATTTGTCATTTTTACGTCAAACCTTTCAGTCAGAAAATGCGATTTAACAGTCTAGTATGATTGTAATAGTAATTTACGTTATAAGTCCTGGAAATGGAATTTTACAGTCGAGTAAGATGTTACGGACAAGGCGACGAAGGAGCCGAGTCCGGAACATCGAAACGAGACTGTAAGACCATTTCCAGGACGTATGACGTAATGCGTTTTATTTCATACTGCAATTATTGGAATATTGGTTTAATTTAAAAAAAATATATATAAAATAAATTTCCGAATGCAAAATATGGACATCTATGAAGAACGAGTTTCCATGGTAACTGATTACGTACTAAAACATTGTACACTTGATTGATTGTATTTGCGTCCGGTAAAATTTTTTACAGTCACAAGTCCTGTAAAATTTTTTACAAGCATACTAGACCGTAAAATCGCATGTTCTGGACAAAAAAGTTTGACGTAAAACTGACAAATGTGACACAGTATGAAATAAAAAATTTTATTTCATACTGTCCGGTAAAAGGGTATTTACCGGACTCATTTGAGTCCGGTAAATGAATTATTACGTTACAAGGCCGTTAAAAAATTTTACCGGACTGAAAATCCAATTTGAGTCCGGTAAAAAATTTTACCGGACTGAAAATCTAATTTGAGTCCGGTAAAAAATTTTACCGGACTGAAAATTTTAAATGCATTTTTTAAAAAAATGAACAATGTGAGGCAGTATGAAATAAAACGCCTTACGTCATACTTCCGGTAAACCATTACAGTAGCTCGTTTCAACATTCGAGACTCGGCTCCTTCGTCGCCTCGTCCCGAAACGTTTTCAACTCGCTACTGTAAACTTGGGTTTACCGGACTTATAACGTAATATACTATTACCGGACGCAAATGCAATCAATCAACTGGACAATGTTTTTGTACGTAATCAGTTACTATGGATACTCGTTTTTCGTAGATGTCCATATTTTGCATTCGGAAATTTATTTTATATAATTTTTTTTGAATTAAACCAATATTCCAATAATTGCTGTATGAAATAAAACGCATTACGTCATACGTCCTGGAAATGGTCTTACAGTCGACTGTAAAATTCCATTTCCAGGACTTATAACGTAAATTATTATTATTTTTCTTTCTTTCCTTGAAATAACACCTACAACTATGTTATTTGTGATTTATTTGATTTCCTCTTAAAGGGGATGTAGTGCAAAAAAAATAAATTTTAGAATAGAAAAATCTAAAGTAAGAACAATACTGAAAACCGCACATTTTAAAGATAGCTAATAACCGAGATGCAGCCACTAGAAGTTTGTCAGAGTTCGTTCGTGACGTCACACCGACACGACGTAACAAAAATAAATTAGTTTTAAACTACCAATACATAGGTGTGATAACACACAAAAATTATCTTGTTCTGAGATGAACGAGCAACCAGTACTGGACCACTTGGAGAATTTCTAGGTTTTGCGAGTTTCATCGCATTTCCCGATCTGAGCGCCAATTTCTAATTTATAAAGGTTTTAGTATTTTATATTTACAAGATTTTAAAAAAGAATCATGAAAATCAGAGTAGTTTTAACCGGTTCCGAGATAACGCATTTTTTTGCTTAACGCGATTCCACTATAGTTAGTAAGTAAAAATGTGGGTTAGATTTTAAGTAATACTACTATAAAATCATTCCAAGAATTTTATCCCCCTTTTTAAATTGCCACGAATTCATTTTAATAGTAGTTAGTAAGTAAAAATGTAGGTTGAATTATTTCATAGAATACTAGTCTATGAAATAGTTCCAGGACTTAGTTTACCCTTTTTAAGTTGCCGCGAATTCATTTTTATAGTACCTAGTAAGTAAAAATGTAGGTTAAATTCATTCATAGAAATACTACTATAAAATAGTTCCAAAAATTATGTTCTCCTTTTTAAATTCCACGAATTCTTCTTTAATAGGATTGAGTCACTCCATACTACGAAATCGTCTAAAAGATTTTTTTTGTTGCTCCACTATTTTAGATTTTGCTCAAACTTTGTGAGCATCTCCTTTAGGGTTCCAAAGAAGGAAATCCATCGTCATTTAATTTTCGCATGCGTCAGTTTCCGCCTGCCCTAAATAAAACATTTAAAAATCGTCAAACATATGCACTATTCTTCACAAATCATTTGTAAATGTAGTTTTACACTTTGATAGTTTAGTAAGAAAGACAGTAGAAGAAAGACAACTATAATACAATAATTGCTGTGGCAGGCATTTAGTTTGTCGCAATTTTGTCTGTTGGAACCAAATCTTGACAAACGCTTTTCTTTTGCCTCTTCTAAAGATGTTTGTGTTATAAATGTTCTTTGTCAGTTCCAAATGTAATTTTTCTAATTCGTTCGGTTTTGTGTCATAATTTAATAAAGATATGTGGTGCTTTACTGCTTTATAATAGATACTACTACAAATACCCAAGTTTAAACGTTTTAGCGAAGCTCGCAAATGACAGAGAAGTGCGGAAGATACATGAGTAGTGCACTTATAATTAGATAAAAAATAATTGAAGGATATGAGGAAAAACAAGGAATGTCGCACTACTTTAATTAGAGATATTTTGATTTTAAAGGTATTATATAACACCGTAAAAATGCTTGCCATGGATTATAGGCATGCTCTTTTCGCGTGGTAGTTTGTACACTAAATAGTCACTAATAAGGTACACCGTTATGATTTTGAACAAAACTTGCAGGATTAATAATTTTACCTTTCCACACTTTATAACGCTTTCGTTCTTTTTCTTTTCTAGTAAAATTATGAGGAGACACTGATGGATTTTAAATGTTATTACACCCAACAACGCAACAGTTAAACATTTTAACAATAAATTACGCTAAAAACGTAAAATATTATTATAGTGCAAGGGTAAGTCAATATTAATAATGCAACGTAAAAAAATGCTGCGCAGTAAATAATGTGTGGATCCACAGCGTGCATCGCTTCTTTAAGGCTGATTATCACTATACGGCAAGCTACCAACAGTCACCGAACCGACAAAACATTGTATTGTACATTTTATATGAAGGTATTCACATCAACCATCACAGACACGGACCGTCGCGACCATATAAAATGTACAGTACGTTTTGTTGGTCCAGTGACTGTTGATGGTAGCCTGCCGTATAGTGAGAATTAGCCTTTAACTTCAAGTTGAGGCAGTCGTGTCGATATGATGTCACACACTAAACACGCTATTCTTTAGGAGCCGATATCTACTAAACTACTATTACTAGACAAGTGCGGTTTTCATTTTCATTCATAGAATTTTTATTTTCAAATGATAATGAAAAAAAGGATTTTTGCACTACACCCCCTTTAATTTATGGTTCCTAGTTTTGCAATTTTGTAATTGTTTGCATTTGTGTTTTTTCAGAATGCTCAGTATTTTTCCAGGTACTCAATTACTGGAAAATTCTAGCACATGCTTTGAAAATCTATTAGACCCTGAAAACACTAGCTATGTAAGTTTCTTTCAACAGAATACTGAAACCAAGAATAAAATCAAAGGAAGAAAATGTGTGCCTTGATGTCTCAAATCTAAGATGTAATCTATAATGAGTATTAATCAATAAATGCAGACTCAAAACTGTCAGCAAGGTTACCACTTCCATGAGTTTGTTGACATTGCGGCAGGGATGTTGATGATGCAGTCATTATCACACTATTTCGATAAAGACTTTACATGACAAGTTCGGTAAACATTGTACCTGATTAGTGCGATAGTGATAGCTACCTTCATGCCTTATGAAGAGAAAGAAATCACCCTGAAACACTAAGCTGAGAGTTAACATGATATTATGAAATAAATAAAGATTATTAAAAGTTTCACAGTTTTATTAAAATATACCTGACAATATTGTTTCGACAGCTACACTCTAAAAAATTACCGGTGAATTATACCCTAAAAAATGGAGGCAACTATGTTACCTCCATTTTTTGGGGTAAATTTACTTCAAAGTGTAATTTTCATAGAAAGTGAAAAATTTCAACATTAGGTTAAGTTTGCATTGTAATGTTTCCTTTTTAAGTAAATTTACAGATTAAAATTACAATCTCAATGTAATTTTACATTTTAACATTAAAACACCTGTGTAAAGTTACATGACAAAGTTAATATTTCATGGCAATAGTACTTTTCAGGGTTAACATACAAATGTGAAAATACTTCTTGAATGTAACGATGACTTGCGAAAGTACTTGCAAATTCAATCGTTCCTCTGAATATTGCTTACATAGGTAAAGGAATTGTATGAAACAAAATAAAATCAAAGTAATTTTTATTGAACGTATGTACTTATATAAAACATAAGACATTAACAGAACTTCTTTTCAGGGGCTTTCGGAAATATTTGGTCTCTCAAAGACATTCAGATAAAGTTTCGATTCCACCTAGAAAATTAAAAAATTATAAATTATATAAACAATTATACACGAGTACCTTTCTCAATTACAGTTATGCTAGTTTATTTCGAATTCTTCAATTTTTGATTCATCCTAGAAAAACATTAAATTAAATATTTTTATTTTATTGGTTTAAATTTGTAATTTTAACATATAGGTACTTACCGATTACTATTTTTTAACTTCTACTATAAAATAAAATTCTTCCCATCTTCGGTCATACTTGTAAATATTTGCCTTTAATAAATGCGCACTACACTACAACGAAAAACAAAATATTAATGACAATGAACACTTCGTTCGATATCGATAGAGTACGCCTCGCCGAAATCATAAAAGAATGGTACACACCATTCCGACCATTCCCCAAAAAGCCTATTTGGACTGTTCATAATGGATTCCTGAATTCTTTCACGAAACGAAGGTCACAAACAAGTGCGATCAGCGAATCAACGGTTAAAAACATATTAAGGGTAAAATTACACTATTCTTGTTCAAGTTCATCTTATCTTTAATATTACATTAAAAATGAATTAAGTTATTGAGCAATTATACATTTGTAAGGAAAAAATTGTCTGAGTTATGTAAATTTATATTATGGATAGTGATTTTAACCAGTTCAATGTAGTAGAATTACTTATATTTGTATAATTTTACATAATTACAGGGCATTTTACCACAAATAGTAAAACTACTAAATGTATAGATAAAATTAATTTTAGGGTAAAAATACCGCAAATAATAGCGAAAAGTTACCTCTTTCCCAAGGTAATTTTACCTCATTTTTTACAGTGTATGCTGTCATTATCAAAGGTAATATAATTAGAAACAAACACGTCGCTAAGGTAGATACAAAATAGGTAACTAGATAAAATAATAATAATAATAATAAAAATTAATAATAAAAATCATAATTAAACATCTAATACTTCCAGTAACGGAGAATTACTGAGCTCAAGTTGTTCATTCATTAAAGGTACCCTGAGTTTGTGTTTGTATATCTCAAAGGCTTCTAAAATGTCTAATTTGCGTTTGTTATTACAAAAATGTAGGAATTTAATATTATTTTGAGGAGTCATTGTGTGATTTTGTTCTAAAAGGTGTTTGGCGTAATTCGATTTTTCAGGATGTTTATTTTTGTAATGACGTACGTGTTCTTTATATCTTATGTCAAAATTTCGAAGTGTTTGTCCAATATATACCGAACTACAAAAAGAACAATTTAAACGGTAAATGCCCGATTTCATGATATCATGTGTTCTGTCTTTAGCATTAAATAAAAATGAAAAAGTGTTAGTGTTGGTTTTAAATGTTATTTTATAATTGTTGGTTTTTCTTAGTATATGTGCAATTTTTTCTGATATTTTGCCAAAATATGGTATAGATATGTAATTTGTGTCTTCTGTTTGATTGTCAATGGGATATATTCTTTTGATAGCTAACCTATAATCTTTTTGTTTAATTAAAGTGTCAATCATGTTCGGATTATAATGATTTGCATGTGCTAGTTGTTTAATGGTTGATATCTCTTTGCTAAAATCTGATTTTGTTAGTGGAATAGTTAAAGCTCTGTGTACTAATGATCTGTATGCTGCTATTTTATGTGTATTGTGGTGACAAGATTCATTTGGTATTGTTATGTCTGTTTGTGTTGGTTTTCTGTATATGGAAAATTCAAAAAGATTGTCTGCGTTAATCTTGATATTTAAGTCTAGAAAGTTTATAGCCCTGTTTTGTTCTGTTTCTAGTGTAAATTTTATATTAGGATGGATATTGTTTATAAGAATTAAAAATTCATTGATAACTTCAAAAGAACTGTCAAAACAAGCTAAAATGTCATCAACATAACGAAACCAGAAGATAATGTGTTTAGAGAGGTTTAATTCAAATATTCGATCTTCAAACTTGTCCATAAATATGTTAGCTAATAGAGGACTTAGAGAATTACCCATATGTAAACCATCCTTTTGTAAATAAATTATGTTATTAAAAGTGAAATAATTTTGACTTATACAAAGGTCAAATAATTGAATTAACTCTAACCTTTTAACTAATTCTATATTACTATTGATCAAGAAACTATCTAATAAAGGAATACATTCTTGTGGTGGTATTCTGGAGAACATGTTGCAAATATCAAAACTAACAAGTTTTGAATGTGGTGGAAGATGTATGTTTTGCAGCTTATCTACTAATTCTAATGAATTTCTAACAGAGTATTTCGATTTGTAACCTATCGTGTTAATAATCTGGTTCAGTTTTTTGGATAAAATGTGATTAGGTGCATTGATGTATGATACAACTGGTCTTATTGGCATATTCTGTTTGTGGGTCTTCACTAATCCATACAGTTTAGGTATTTGTGGGTTTTTATTAATGATTTGTTGCTTTTCTAATTCTGAAAAGCAGATATTGCAGTTTTCTAAACCTTGTTTTATTTCTTTTTGGAATTTTGTGGTTGGGTTTTTGTTTAACGTTTAATGAATTAACAACTTGAGCTCAGTAATTCTCCGTTACTGGAAGTATTAGATGTTTAATTATGATTTTTATTATTAATTTTTATTATTATTATTATTATTTTATCTAGTTACCTATTTTGTATCTACCTTAGCGACGTGTTTGTTTATAATTATATTACCTTTGATAATGACAGCATAGCTGTCGAAACAATATTGTCAGGTATATTTTAATAAAACTGTGAAACTTTTAATAATCTTTATTTATTTCATGATTATGGAGTTCCACAAAATAAGGCTGGAAACAATAAATAACATGATATTAATTTGCCTTAAGTTTTATTCATCTGTTTATTTAAAGCCGTTTCAGAAAAAAATATTTTATGCAACATGCCCCTAAAGTGTCTTGACCGAATCAACAGACATTTCTGGTGGATGAGTTCCTAATCTGTGGATGCTTGCTACAACAGGGAAGGGGATGGATCAACTTGTTGATGTTGTCCAAGACATCCATAGAACAAGTACAAGCCGATCATTAGTTTACTTTTGTGTAGTTTTCCAAAATTTCCTCACACATGCCCATTTTAAACAAAATATCTTTTAATTGATAGATCAGTCATGAGGCATGTTTTGCCTTTATTGGCTTACCCCACTTGCAAACTATAACCAAATCAATTTGAGGTAATCTTGAGGTAAAGAGAAAGTACAATCTGTGGTACAAGTATTTTCAACTCACAAAAAGGGTATAAATACTTTAGCCATACAATTCTTCGTTATATACCCTTGTGTAAAATTATTAACTAGACATGTAAACGTAATGAAACAGATTTTCTGCGACGTTTTATAACTGTTGACGAAACGTGTGGATTCACGTCAGGAGCAGTCAAAGCAATGGACAAAACGTGTTGAGCCAACTCCAAAGAAGACAAAGACGATTCCGTCTGCTGGGAAAGTCACGGTTGCCGTATTTTGGGATTCCCGAGGAATAATTTTTATTGATTACTTACAACACGGGAGGACAATAACGGGCGAGTATTATGCGTCGTTATTAGACAGACTAAACAAAGAAAACTAAATGGCCTCATTTGGCAAAGAAAAAGGTCTTGTACCACCAGCATAACGCCCCATCCCACAAGTCGGCAACTGCGGTGGCGAAACTGCACGAACTACGATTCCAGTTAATTGAACATGCACCCTATTCGCCAGACTTTGCTCCGTTGGATTTCTTCTTCTTCCCAGCCAACCATTTCTTGAGATTTCAAGAAATGGTTGGCTGGAAAGATTTTTTTTAAATGAATAAATTTTTTTAAGAATTTTTTCTATAATTTTGTTCAAGAAATTTGTCAATCTATCCTCGTAGATCAAGAAATTAAATATTTACAAAGGATATTAAAAATGTTGCCTATTTTATTAAATACATAAATTAAGCATCTTTTTAAAATTATTGTCAAAAAGGCATTGTACGTGAGGACGTGCAGAATCCTGCTGAGAAATACTGCAATGGGGCAGCATTAAGGATTTTCTCAAACAATGTAGATCCAGTTATTTTTCGTCTGCTGATTGATATCTACACTCCAGTTTTAACGAGATTTATAGTATCTTCTTGAAATCATACGCATAGCAATTAACAAGGAACCATCAAACATAACAGTAACATCAACTATTCCATCTTTGTATAAATTACTGTTAGATCGTTGCCAATATTCTTAAAAATTTGGAAGTAAAAGTTCTTGATGTTTTGCATTTTGTAGATACATATGAATATCTTGTAGTGAAGTGGCTTATAACATTGAGCAAGGTAACCCTAAGATAGTTGCTTAGACTAAGCTAGTTGAATGACAATTTCAATTACATCTTTTTTCTAAATTAATTTCTGCAATTTTCAATCGAATATCTGGCTATTTTACATTATCTAACTATGTGCCATTTCTGTAACAGCTTTCTAACCAAAATACTTCCTGTTGGTGTGTGAACATAAGTAATTTTAAACAATTGTGAATACACTTATAATAATCTGCACGAAACTAAACTTTCGTAGAATTGACAGTAGTAGTCCCTTGAAATTAAATAATTATTTACTGAGGTATTTGGTAACAAAATGATATCTATATGCAGTAATTAACAATGTTTTAACTTAACATAACTTCCAAACCTTCCCATGTAATCTGCTCCTACACAAACTTTACAGCACCATTGTTGCAACACCAGGTTTTCCGGCCAGACCTGCGCATAACTAGTCATAATAAAAACCTGCTAGAGTGCAGGGCAATCTTCAATACGTCCCAATTATTTTCATTTTCAAAGGTGCAAAGTTTACAAGTGATGAAAAATAGAAAATGATAGATAGACAATATATTTTTGTTTTATTAAAAAAATGCTTGCATACAAACTAAATAAAAACTTAAACAATAATACTATAACTGTTACTCTTTCTTTTGTAGAACATCAGGACCAACTATCTTGAAAAGTTTGTTCAAATGTGTTTCGTCTAATGTAAGAGATGAATTAAGCTTTATTGCTAATGTTGCAACTTCTTCAAATCCACTATCTAATGCATACTGAATACAGTTCTGCAACAAAATAACAAAGTTAAAATTAAAGTGATACCTGAAGTAGTATCAAAGTTATAATCAACAGCCAAATAAAATTAATTGAAATAAATTTATAAGACTCACAATTGCTCTAGTTGGCAGACTTTGTTCAATACAGTTGTCCACAAATGAAGACAAAGCTTCAAAGCTTGGTGTACCAAGAACCGACTGTTGATCTTGATCCAATTTATCCATTATTGTGCATGCTTTTTCAAAATCTTTGTTTTTCAAGAGCAATATCATGATATTACCTAAAATATCTCCAGTGGGACTAAAAAAATTCTCATTTAACAAATCCATATTGGAGAAAACTAAACTACATACTTAATTTTTTGAAAACGATTTTCACTCTGGCCTTCAATTTTATTCCAAATATCCCATGCAATATTTGAGAATTTCTCAACTAACTCTGATTCTGGAGGAGGTTCATTAGTAATCATAATATTAAGAATTAAAGTAAGTAAATTTTCACGATCAGTATGATCAAATATGACCATATCTGACCATAATTTTGGTAAATATTCAATGTTACCAGATGCTTCGACACTTTTCAGAATTTCTGTCATAACACTTGGTTCTGGTACATAAATGTGTGGTACTAACTGATGATATACTTTTTCCATAAATTCTTCAATTGGTTCCGTTAAACAAAGTAATGTGATGTAGTGTCTACTGTAAGCCAAAATTAAAAGTTGTAAGTTTAATAAACCTTTTTTATAATTCTTTGCTATACTTACTAGTATATAGATTCTTTATATGAATCGCCAATTAAATCATAATTATTACCGGAACAGAGTAACTGATTTACTCTTTTAGCTAAATCTTTATCACGTAAATGATAATTACATATATCCATGGCAGTAACGAAGAAGAAGGTGTCTTTTAAGTCACGAATTGTTAGTTCTTTGCCATCCAACTGATCCATGATATCATATAGAATAGGACTAACAGGACCTCCTAATTTAACATATGTATTATTATTTTCATATACAATCTGATATGTACAATATATTAATAAACAAGATATTCTATATTATTTTCAACTTTATTATCTTTAATTGTATCTTGTGAAACTACACCTTAACTTGTGTAATCTTTACAGGTGCTTGATAGAGCATGAAAAAGACGAATGTGTAAAAGAACAGAAGCACAGGTGATAACGTACAAAATGAAATGGCAAATGCGGTAAAAGTATATTTATAGGTAATTATTAAATATGATCCAATGGTAGGTGAGTAGTGTGAGAGCACTACTCGCATTCCAAAAGTCGTGAGTCAAAATTCCACTTGCGATGGCAGAATTTTTCTAAATTGGAAAATTGGGCCACCTGAACTATGAGCCTATGTGATTGCGTTACATCTTAGATGGGGGACATGACTATTGATGTTGGTTCACCGTAGTGTTGGTGTAATAATAAAAAAATTATTAAATAAATTTTTTATTGAGTCCTCTTTTTCAATGTTATTATTAACACAGGTTTAAAGTATAACTAAAGATTACTTCTTTCATTAAAATGTCAAAAAATTGATCTTTTCCTTTACAACAAATAAACTATACTTTATACAGTACGTAAGTCTGGAATAAATTCAATATTTATTTTTTTTGTGCATATTTTGATTTGAAAATAGCAGATATGACTTCATCGATAATTTTTTTAGTGCAGATCTACAAGATTCCATCCACTGTTGTTAAATAAAATAAGTCATCAATGACATCATATCTGCTATGTCACCAACTTTTATGAAATTCTCCAATCGAACTGTGCACCAGAAAACAATAAATAAAATTGACGGGTCTAACGATATTCGTCGAAAATGCACATTTCCAAAAATACTCAATTTATTCCAGACTTTTCTAATGCATTGTATAAATTTTTTAGATAATTATTTCAATCATTGTCTGTGCCTACTTCTATAGAATGTGTGTATATTCTACATCATAAAATTTCTTCTCTGTATTTTACGTACGCATTATTGGATAGCATATTGACTAGTGGTGCAACATTTGACAAATTTTGATAAATGGTCTGGTGCTGCTGCTTGCAAAGCCAGTTGAGCAGATCCATTTGTGTACTCATTCACTGTTAAACCGGATGATATGATCATAAAAGATGTGGAAATTCATGTTCCATTCACAAAAAAAATCTTTACAGAACAAATAAGAAAGAAAGGTCGATCAGTGCGAAAAATTGCGTGAGAAATTCGTGAATTAGTAAATCTACAGTGCATTTGATATTGAAAGATGATCTTGGGTTAAAGGCATATAAAAAATATAAAATTCATAGAATATCACAGTCATTTAAGAAAAAAAGAACACATAGAGTTAATGGCGTATTGAGCTGGCATGCTGGAGATGAGTTTATTTTTCCGATAAAAAGTTATTTGTTTTAGAGAAACCGCACAACTCCCAGAATGACCGCGTATGGTCAGTAAGACTTTAGGTCATCCCTGAAAAAAAATTGTGTTAGTAAGTACCAAAATGCATCTTCTCTTATAGTTTGGGGAGATATATGCAGTAGAGGCAAACTTTCTTTGCGGCAATCATGCATTATTTATGGTGGTGCGCTTTGTCAGTTTTACCGTTACATCTTTGTAAGAACAGTTAGTCGCCAGCCAGGTATCAGCAGTATACCCTTATACACACATTTATACAGTCCACTAAACATCTCCATTTCTCATCTCCATCTTCTCTTATAGTTTGGGGAGATATATGCAGTAGAGGCAAACTTTCTTTGGCTTTCATTTAAAAAAAGTGTTAAAGCGGCAATCATGTATTATTTATGGTGGTGCGCTTTGTCAGTTTTACCGTTACATCTTTGTAAGAACAGTTAGCCGCCAGCCAGGTATCAGCAGTATACCCTTATACACAAATTTATACAGTCCTCATTTAAGAATAGCTCAGGCTGGTGTATACATTTACAGTTTGTATTTTTGAAGTTGAATAAATCCAATAAAATTATGGAAGTCTTTTTAATCATTCACAGTGGTGCATTCCCTATATACTATAGTTAGGGAACACTACCAAGTGGTATTCAAACCAATTCATGAACCTTACCAGTCCGATTTGAAGCCAGTTCGCAGCCGAAAACAGAACACCAGCAGCAAAATAGCATCGTCTAAGAAGATATTACAACCAAGGTTGGTCTTATCCATATTATTTCTTTTTATAAACAACCCTTTTACTTATACACCATCTTCCTTTAACCTTTTTTTATGTCTGTTTGGGGTTGTACCGACGTGTGTTAGAGTTTAATAATATTCAACTTTTATCAGATTTCATACTTTATTATTCTGATTTTATTGTTTATCTTAAAAGTTTTTCAGCCTTGTATATTTTTGTTTATTTCCCCCTACTGAAATCATTGCATTTGCTATTGTTATAAATTTAAATACTGCATTTTTAAAAATAAACCATTTAGATTATATTCATTTAAAATCAAAATGACAGACAAAGACAATAATAATAAAAAAGCCTTGTAGCTCGCAGAGCTAATATCAAAGCATCATTAACAAGGTTTGATACCTATTTAAAAAAACCCTCAAATTTTGCAATTACGAATAATGTACTTGAATCATAAAAATAAGTAAGATTGAAAGCAATTGGAGTTTTAGTTGCAGGTCATAAATCAGAAATAAGCCTACCAAAAAAAGCATTATACAGTAATACCCCGACTAACGCGAACTCAGAGTTATGCGGTTTCTTATTTTCCCCTCCCGCTTCGTTGCCCACAGCCCACTCACGCCAATCCGCTCGCATTTCGCGCAACATGGCGGATTTATGCGAACTATTCGATTTCTACAGACGACGAAACTTACGATCAGTTTGTGTAAGGTTTATTACAGTATCATTTATTTATCAGAGTATCACTTGAAAAAAGTTTGTGTTTTTGTAGACCTTCAGTCCCAATTAACTAAAATTTATATGAATTTATTAAATGCAATTTATATGCAAAATTGTACCCCGAGTTATGCGAATTCAACTTTACGCTATCTTTGTTGGTCCCACCTATCGTGTAACTTCAGGGTATTACTGCACTTAAAATTTTTGCTTGTTGTATCCGGAAAACATGTACGTAGTAAGAGATAAAGATTATATAAATGAGATTTCAAATGTTAGTTTGAAAAATGCTGATATACCCATGCTCGTTGTAAGTGAATTTAACTGTACATGTAATGTCACAAGTTAAGCTGCATAGTATAGCTGGTACATGTAGTCTGCTCCAGTTAAATTACAAATAGCTATTTTAACTTCTGACTTTCAGCCCCTGGGCAATCACAAAATTGCAAAACAAGTTTTTCTCTAGTTTGATATCCATTCCTTATACATAGTATAGAATATCTTTTTAATACCAAACCTGCTTATACTTACGCTCTTTGCAATATATAATTAAAACATAATACCACGAAGCTAGAGATGGTTCAATTCCTAATGCTTTAAACTCTTTTAAAGTTTTCAAAACATTTTGTCTAACACTTTGCCCTGAGCCCATAGTGCTCAAAGTTTTTAATACTACGTTCAATGTACCAAGAGTAGGTTTAATTTCTGCTTTAGACATTGCCGTCAGCAGGTCAACAGTAAAATTCCACCTTAAATCGTAACTTTCTTTAAGATAGCTTGCGGCACCAATAAGTGCATTATACACATCACATGATACTATTAGATCTTTCTGCTGCGACTCTTCAAATAGTTGCCGTGCTCTTTCCACTTGACCGTACTTTATCATTCCTTGAATTATAGCAGAATACGTTTCAGCATTTGGATTGTCGATGCTAATAAATATTTCCTCTGCTAACATACCATCCCTAAAAATGTAAACTTTAAAATATTGAACAAAAAAAGTATTTAAAGAGCATACTTCCAAGTCTTTCTATGCCTTTCTTTTCCTTTTGCACTCTGCCTAAACCATCGTTCTTCAGTAAATTCTTCTGGTAAAGGTTCTTCGTGATTATAATAACAGAGTAGTTCTAATAAACTCTCTCTTGTATCTGCTGAGATCTCAATGCTTTTATCTTTTAACAATTTATAAATTAAAGTTGCATCACTAACAAACGAATCCTTAATAACATTTTTCAAATCTTCTTCTGTAACTTCACTATTTTCGTCGTATACCGCTCTTGGTATGAAAAATTTAATCATAGGATCTGCTTCTCTATGTTGAAATAATTCCGCATTTTCCTGTCGTACCCAATGGGCAGCCTTGCGACCTGCCTCTTGTGCCATTGCAAATGTTCTTTTACCCAAATTAGACATAGGAATTAGAAATGGATCATCATGATATTTGTAATGAGCTGCTGTAGGATCTTTCTTGATTGTGCTTTCAAGTGCACGTAAAATATCTGTGGAACTGCGATGTATCCTTTTGGGAATAATTATCTCTTCTTTCACTTCAGTTGAGTATAATCTGGACGTTCGAAAGAGCCTAGGAAAGTTTTTTCTCCTATTGATCGATACTTGCCTAGAATACAACAAAGTAAGTGAAGTAGGGAAAATTTATATTTTTGGATACATACAATTTCGAAATTTTTGTTGCAAGCGAATTCATGTTGCAATTAGTTATAGTCAATACACTACAAAATGCTTAATGCATAAATGTGAGGTTAATTCGACTTTTAGTTTGTTTGCTAACTTTTAATGAAGAGTAGGTTTAACCATATTTTGCTTGTAGTAGATTATATGTTGGAAGTCACAGACACTGGAACTAAAATATTAAAAGAGAGGTTATGAACTTTTACAAACAAAACCTGATTGATAAAAAATAATAATGGATGATTTAAATGAAACACGCAAATGTCTAGAAAGTGTTCTTGGAGAAGATTTAAAGAAACAATATTTTAACTTGCTAAAACAATGGTTTCTTTTTTCTGGAGCTATATCAAAAATGCAGTTTGATTCTGCAGTCCGTAAACTAATGATAACAGAAGAGCAAATTCGTTGTCATAACGCATTTCTATTAGCATTATACACAAAGATAAATAGTAATCGAACAAAAAGCGCCAGAAGTACATGCGACAAAGGTAGTTTTGAGTTAGCCGATTTTACAGATTATTTTGCCCCTCCCAGTCCAACTTTCACTCTACCTCCTGAAATAGAAAATCGTAGTGCAGCTGCAGAGCTATTTTTACCTGATACTGGATTTATAACTGCTCGCATTGCTGTACATGCTTGGGAAAATGGGTTAGAGGGTGCAGATGAAGGCGTTACAGACATAGTCATGCAAGCATGTCAGGTAAATTGTTTCTATTTTTTTATTGAAGATCTAGATAAAATGTTGTCGTTGTTACAGACATTTGTTAGAAATATAATTACTGCAATGATCTCAAGAAAGCAAGGTTTTAAAATACGTGATGGAAAATTACAATATGGTTTTGGCTTACCGGTTCCAGACCCTTTTATAAGAAATACGAATCATATTATTGATACATCACAAGAAAGTAAAGTAGAAGTATCGAATGATGATGATAGCTTTATACCTGCCTGTCGACCTTCACTTGAGAATGCCGAACAACAAGCCGCTTTTGCTTATTCGTGTGGAAAGAGAAAAAGATCTAATGGAAAACTTACTATAAGACTATTGTATGATACATTAAGGGAAAATTCAAATATTGTAGGGCTTACTTCTGTACATAGCGTTAATTTATTAAAAACAGGGTTAATGTTAGAAGAGCCATAAATCGCTAAGCAATCGCTTGAATTAGTTTTTTAATATTTCTAAATGCATGTTTTATAAGTTATACACTACTATTAAAACAAATACATATTGTTAACATATTTATTGTTATTCTACATTTTTTAAGGATCGCTTTTCAATGTCTAGTTAACTTTTAATAAATGTTTGGTGAGCTTTTTGCATTTATCAGGTACTAGAATTTGTTACCTGATAGCTAGGTTTTTTGACTCGGGAAATTCTCTGGACCCAAGTTCCGGGAATGACTCTATTTTTTGTGGTCTTGAGTCCCCGGAAAAATCATTCGAGAGACAAGTCTTGTATACAAGGTGTTCAATTAAAATTCTTAATTTATAATTAAGGTTTTATTTGTTTTATTTTCTTGAGCAAAATATTATTAGTTAAAAAAAATAAATCTGAACAAGAGTGTTGCTTTGAATTATGTTTTTCTTAACTAGTTTTTTAAGTACTGAACAGTATTTGCAAACACATACAAATTATTTACAACCTGTTTATAAACAATCAATAAAGGTAAAGGGATTAGTTTCAGTAAGAAAGTACAGTTAGGTATGGTGCCTGGTCAGGGTATTCTTTATAAGTGAACTTGCAGTTTCTATTCAATTAAGTACATATATTGAAAAAAGTCTCCATGTGGAATTTCCTCTCTTATTTATAAACAGGTAAGGTATTCCTCCTAAAGCCTAAACAGAATGTTTTATTTAAAAATTCATATTGAAGTATGAACCGGTTGTTTTCAATAGGAAAGGGTTCCAAGAAAATTTTAAAAGTTTTTGTAATGACAATAGTGCGCTTTTTAATTGCGTATTTACTAGATTTCTGAATTTGTTTCATCTGTCTTTTATTTACTTTCTCCTACTAAATTTAGAAATAAAACGTTTTCTGTTTTGCTTCAAGATGAAAATAAACCAAATCGTAGTTTGAAATCGTTTTAAAAATGTCAAAACAGCCCAATCAAATTATTGCCTCAAACAAAGAAGAGTCCCCCTTATCAGAAGAACATATCGTAACGACTGACAAAGCAGTTGCTCTAATGTGAAAGCAACAATGCAATCAATTTCATTAGACCAGTAGCATGAAACTAGTTTCATGAAACCAGTCGTGCTAGTGAAAAAGCTGCCTTAGCTAGGAATGTAAAAAATTTTTTTTGTTGCTAAAAAAATACATGCTGTTTTTTGCAGCAGACGGGCACTTAGTAAAATAAAAACTTCTTGTAACGATTAGGGAAACCAGAGACCAGCCGATTACTTTTCACATATACACTAAGGTGGACCTTAGTTACTCTTGATGAGTTTTTTTCAAAATTAGATCCATGCGATTCCTGCAATCTATTCTACTTACGGCAAAGTTAATTTTCTCCAAATTTGGAGCCGATCTTTGCTAAAAATATATTTTTCCATTGATTATTAGATATTATTCTAATGTAATATTCTAATTATTATAGGAAAAAGGAAATCATTTATAAGGAAAAAAACAAAAAATAAAAGTGATCAATGTTTTGTGTATGAAGTATTTAATTGTTTAGGCTATTTACTAACGCATATAAACTTACAAATTACAAAGCTTAATTAAATATAAAAAAATGTACATATATTATAAATACACATGTACTAATTCGGAAAATAAGAAACCATAATAATACAGTGAAACTTCCCATAAGCGGACACCGATGGTGCCACACTTTTTGTCCGTTAGTTGCAGACATCCGCATAAAAAAACGACTATTTTCGGTTATAGGACGTGCCCACTTTAAGAGAGAACTACGACTCGACCAATACAAATCGACATCAGCGACGATTCTTCAAAAATTCAAACATCTGCAAAATGTACGCCGATGACTCCGATTTATTTACTCTGCGCAAAAACGACATTCAAGCATTATCTTGAAGTAAAACTCAGCGTTTGCTGGCAGCGCATTAAGTTCGACAGAATTAATCATTCCGTTTCGCATTTGCACGTAAGGCGTAAAGTTGCATGCCGCATATTTTCCTTGTTATGTTTAGGGTAATAACACCAAAAAGCAACTAGTATCTTGCATTTTGCACATCATTGTTTTTTTAACAATGCATGAAAAGATTGACGAAATCGTCGAAGAGATCTATTCATTATTAACTCGTATGGATCATGTCCTAAACCCTATGCTTGTCTTAAAAATAGCATCGCGATAATTTTGCATGCATCTAAATAAAGCTCCAATGAGTTTTGAAGAGAAAACCTGTTGTTTTCCTTTTCTCCGTTTTGGATTGCTAGGCTCAGGTATATCCAAATCACCTTTAACTTCCGAGGCACCGGAGACCTGCAACTTGTCAGGAACGTTCTCAATGCTGGAAGTTTCAAGTAATGGAACATTCATTGATCCTTCACATCACTGATGGATGATGCAAATTACAACTGTAACTGTTTCTGTAATGCCATAGAATATTTATTAAATTTATTTCTAATAAGTTAGTAATATATTTAAAATAATTAAATTACTAAAAATATTTTCAGTAGGTAACTGATTGTTGAGCCCTTTTGTTGCAGCATCTCTCTTCGTTCTGCTCAAAGAGTTTTTCGCTTCTCTTTTTCAAATCTTCTTTTCCCCTGCTTCGACAGAAATATTTTGTCTTCTTCGTTGTTCATCATTTCCAAAGCATTTGCATCACTGATATCAAGTAAATCGGCCAACGATTCTTTAAATTCTTGTTCTCGTCGTATATGAATCGCAGTTCGTCGATTCGAAGTCTTATTTAGTTCTCCACTTGTGATAAAGCGATTCTATTCTAACTTGTTAATTCTATCTGCTGTTTTCTTCATTGGAATTGGTGTATTTTGCCAAAAAGTTTCAACTTCTTTTAGAACTAGAGCCGCACTAGTACGAATATTCAAGCTCACTTTTCGCAAATTAAAAAAAGCGGTCGTAAAACAACAACAATTTGTTGTTCGAAATAGTCTAATAAAGACAATTTATCACTTATTCTTGTCTCCATTTTTGCTCACTGTGACACAAGTTCTACTGAAGGACAAGCGAGCGAGTAGGAAATCGGTTGTGAAAAAAGAGGAACAGTCCCTTGATTCAAACAGGAAAATTTCTATGACTAGAGCTGTGCCCTCGCCTAGACGGTGCATAGTCGCTCTATTTCTGCTCCCTATTATAAAAATCTGAAGTCTCGAATAAATTGTTTAAACTTTTAAGAGAATATTGTTATTAAAGGATGATACTTTTAAATCATAACAATAACTTTCATATTTAAATTGTTAAATTAGAGTTATACGTAGAATTAGAGTAAAATGATTGAAATTTTCAAATTTCAAATCGATTGTGGCACCTCTTCCCATTGTCCAATTGAGTTTCCATTCTGCAAGACTTATTTTTTTCCTGACTAGAACAAATCTAGAGGGTCGCATGCAAAAAATTCGATGGTCGAATAGGGTCCACCCTAATATACACATACCAATGTCTTGCAACCTTTGAACTGATGGAGAAGATTATTATATTTAAATCAATAGATAAAAAGATGAAAATACATAGTATATAACAAGATTAGGACATACTTATCTCAATGTATTTACTGTTAGGTATTTAGTTTAACTGCCAAAGTTACATATTTACAGCCTAATTCACGTTACAGTGCAAGTTTCAGAGATATCTTTTTGTAAAAAAGTTGTCATACATCACCAATCTGTAATTTTCTATACAGCATATAAAGTCCAATGAGCACATAAAATATCAGCGACTCAATTAGTGAAAAGTATATAGTTTTTAAATGAGTTAGAGAATGAAAAGAAGGATTTGATATTCCAAAGTATTTTTTCTAAACTCCCATATTCTTATTGATTGGAAAACATTTCCAATTACAAAATTGTTTAATTTGGTCCATATTTCCAATAAAGAACTAAAATAAACGATTAATGGTAATACAGTTCTTGGAGTCGAGCACTGCCGGCTGAACTGAACGGCTATAAACGCTGTAAAGCTTCATGCCGAGGTAGTACAGAAGAGCGTATAGTACCCTGACGAATAGAAACACCTGCAGGGCAACGGTAAAGGGTGAAGTATATTTTAGATGCGAGATTTCTAAACCTAATGGACTTTCTTATGGATCTACATTGTAGCGCCGTGATTGGCTGTTTACGTTCCCACTAGTGGACGGCCTTCGGCGCTTCGAGAAGTTTCATAACCTTGCTTGCCTTCATCTTTACAATATAAAAGTCACAATAATTGGTGTCTAGTATTTATTAAATACTGTCGTGTTGTTGCGCTATGATTGTTGTGTGTTAATGATAGTGTTAATCGTACGTAATAATAATGGTACGTGATTTCCAGTTTTATGCTTTGCTAGATGCTACCCCTTATTAATATTTCTTATAACAAGTGCTTGTGCTTTATATATTTCTGTGGATTATAATTAGTTTTTTGGATTAAATGGGTATTTATTGAGTAATTAGATGACTACTTTATCTGTAGATGCATTTAAATGGTTTTTCTCCAATTCTCCGAAAATATGTATCATGATTTCTTTTTAATTTAATTTTTAATTAAACTTAATTAATCGTCAGATTTGAATTAAGAAACTTGTTACTAGTTTGAAACAATTCCATAGATTTAATAGTTTCCTGTACATATTATCTCACACACGAACTATAATTTATTTTAAAGAGCTTTACATTAGATTTCCTTCTTTTTTAATTTAAAATCCTTAATAATGTACTGATGACATTTATATTTTTTGATATATTCTGCAAGTTTAAAGGCTTTTTCCTTGCAAGCAGTGGCGATTAACTTCGAAAATTATTTAAAATATTGATATTTATGTCACATTTAATATTAAAATTAGTCCTATTTACATAATAAATTTCTAAAAATGTGAATGACCACAATCTTCATAATCATTTGAAAGAGATGATGGGTTCTGATAATTCTTGCAAAAAGTTTAGTCGACCCTGCTGTTTAAATTATTGTGACACAGTATTCGACAGCACGAAATCGATTATATTATTTATTTAAAATATCAAAGCTTCTTTTAATAGTTAAACCTTTAAACATCTATCGTTTTAATTAATTCTAATTAATTAAAACGACTTATTAATTAAACTATTATTAAGTCACAAAAAGGATTAATATGCACTCTACTATAAAACAACATTGAATTTATCTAAACACGTTAGTTGTTATGATAGTTTTCATTTCATATTTGTGCGCCACAGAAGCTGACCAATCACGGCGCCACAATACACGTCCGAAAGAAAGTCCATTAGGTTTAGAAATCTCGCATTTTAGATACTTGGAAGGGGTGTACAATTAAGTCCCACTAGTTCTAACAAAAGTGAGTCAGCTCCTACCCAGTGGCGGAACAGCCAAAAACAACGCGCTCTATGAAATGCGGAATAACCTTGCTATGATACGTACTAAAAAGTATAGTTTTACTGTTTCACTGAATTTCCGAAGCAAAGATAAAACTAAGTGGTTTGTTATACAGATTAATATAATAATAATATAATCTTTATTCATAATAAAATTACAATTTTGTCTTATTATAAATGAAACACTATAAATAAATGAACATTACAGGAATTGCAGAAGCCGAAAAAATAAGCTTATAAGTGATTAAAAAGAATAATTCCAAAACAATTTCTAAATGATTTTAAAATTGCGCAACTTTGTGATTATTATTTAGACGTTCTTGTCATTACCGCTTATTACTTTTAAAATCTCATTAACAGTAATCCTACATCAATCGTTCCTGACTATTAATTTAAAAAGTATATCTACATTTGCCATATGATATTAGCACTACTACGCGTTTTCTACGAATTCCTTCATTTTAGAATTTCTTCTCAAGTTCTAATATTGTTTTAACGATGTTTTATAATATCCCTCTTTAAATAAAGACACGCAAATAAAAATCTATAATATAATAATTACTGTCATATCAATTATGCTATAATTATTATATATAATAATAAGTATTGTCATTTGCATCCAGTTACTTCAGACATAATCTAAAATATTGGACCAGCTTCAATATTTTATAACAAAATATATTACATACAGAGTGTTCCACCGAAAAACGAAACGAGCTCGTTTTGAGGCACTAAACTGCAATTTTTCGAAAAACGGCCAGACACGTCAAATTTATTAGGAAGGGGTGCATGTCATATGACTCTTTCCGTTCAGCCATTTTCAACCCCAAAATGTTTAAATGGCATGGGGTGGGAGAAGACATACCATTTGAAACCTCAATGAATTTGCTTTGCAGTATTATTTTTTGGATTCCGAGTTATTAGATTAGTATTAGAAGTACAAATTCAAATTTAATTTGTAGCGTTTGTCGATTGATAACACGGCAGCAAAGGTTCTGCTCAAAATGTCGCCGCACGTTCTGGAACATTTGCGGTGTGATTAGACGGCATTCAGTAATTATAATTGTCGTAAATCTGCTAAAAAGTCCGGTGTCGTTACGTAAATTTTATTCTTCAGATGGCTCCACAAAAATAAATCTAGCGGAGATAAATCTGCCCTTGGAGGCCATTCAAGAGCACCCCTTCTTCCAATTCATTGACCCGGAAACCTTCGATCCAAATACTATCGAACAGGCAGTGCATAATGCGGAGGAACCCCGTCCGGTAAATGCAAATGATCTGCGACGTAATGATCATCATTTTCTACGATATCAGTTAATATTGGACCAATGTTGTCCTCTAACATTCAGGGTGAACGGCCAGGCTGTCGTTCTAGGAGTCGGGCATGCACTACTGTCCGAGACTAGCTCAGGATGATAGAGATGCGGGCAGTCGTTTGAGGTATCGGACATTGGCTAGTATCCGAGAGTAGGCTGGTTGCAGACCACACCGCGTTCACCCTTAGAACTGGTTGGTATGTATCCAATCCCAGGTTAGGAATGGAAACGTGCCACAGGCCGTCGTTAGGGGTGTCGGAGATATGATACTATGATTCTAGACGAGATCTGGAGTGGTTAACCAGGCTGTCGCTAGAGGTGTCCGATAAATCGACTCACTAGTATCCGAGACGAGACCTGAGGAGGTAGCTGCCAAAACGTGGGTAACGAACGATACAGTGGGAAGTAAAGTAAAGTGTAGTAGAGATTCACGAAAACATTTCTCGACGAAATACGAGGGTAGATTGAAAAGTTTCCGGAATGGGCAAGAGATGGCGCACGTATCGTGAAATTGTTATGATGGTTGTCAAGGCTAACCTATTTTAGGAAAGCTGTCAAATTTTCAGACACGTGCGTCGTTCCGTTTATGTTTACTAGGATATCTTGTGAAGCAATTCAGGCACTTTTGCAAAAATGGATAAAAACGAATTTCGTGCAGTCATCAAACATTTCTGGATGGACGGGAAAACGGCGACGGAGATACGAGATATTTTGCAGAAAGTTCATGGCACATCCACACCTTCATTTTCGACTATTAGTTTCTGGGTGAGCGAGTTCAAACGTGGCCGTACGAGCACCAAGGATGAACCACGCAGTGGACGTCCAAAAACGGCCACAAATGAAGAAATGGTCGATAAAGTCCATGATCTCGTGTTAGCCGATCGACGAGTGAAGATGCGCGAAATAGTAGAGACCACGGGCATCTCATATGAACGTGTGCAAAATATCGTGCACGAACATTTGGGCATGAGGAAGCTCTCGGCGCGATGGGTGCCGCGTTTGCTGACTATGGACAACAAGCGAAATCGTGTGACCACTTCGAAAGAGTGTTTGGCCTTGTTAAATCGTAATCCAACGGATTTTTTTCGCCGATTCGTGACCGTGGACGAAACATGGATCCACCACTACACACCAGAAACCAAGCAGCAGTCGAAACAGTGGATTTCTCCAGGCGAATCTGCTCCGAAGAAGGCAAAGACTGTCCCATCTGCTGGAAAGGTCATGGCCACCGTTTTTTGGGATTCGCAAGGTGTGATACACATCGACTTTTTGCAGAAGGGAAGAACTATCACGGGACAATACTACAGCGATTTATTGGATCAATTCAACGGCATTTTGAAGGAGAAACGGCCTCATTTGCAGCGAAAAAAAGTGCTCTTCCATCACGACAACGCGCCGGCCCATTCATCCCGAATCGCCAATGCTAAATTGGTTGAATTGGGCTACGAGGTGGTGCCGCATCCCCCGTACTCTCCAGACCTGGCCCCGTGCGACTTCTTTTTGTTCACAAACATGAAGACTTGGCTCGGAGGCAAGCGCTTTACGTCAAATGAGGAGGTCATCGCCGCCACTAAAGCTTATTTTGCAGAGTTCCCGAAATCATATTTTTCTGAAGGCTTAAAAAAGTTGGAGCACCGCTGGGAAAAGTGTATCGCCCTGCAAGGATATTATGTTGAAAAATAAAAACAAAAACCTGTTCAATTACTGCGTTTTCTTGCCCATTCCGGAAACTTTTCAATCTACCCTCGTACTTATTAACGTTGAGGAGAAAACTCTGATACATGAGTACCGATGTGGGTGAAATTGATTCTTACCGCAGACTTGGTCTGATGAAGGAGAATCAAGTGAGGTTTATCTCGGTTGGGGGGGGGGGGGTAAATCCTGGCAAATGGAAAACTGCATGCCACGAGATAGATGTGTTTGAGGAAGAAAGTATGGGGATTATGCTATGACTGTGCAGTTCCAGTCGTATGATCCACATAAACTGTTAGGAATCACTACGCTTGAGGGATTTTGATGCGAATATATAGCCTCTCACGATCAACTTCACACCTTAACGGGTACATACCGAGTTGTTGACAAAACAACGCTATCCGAGTTGTTGACTTAACTCACTAGTTTAGACATTTAGTTTTTCGGGGTATTGAGTATGTGTTTCACGAAATATCCTCGGATTAGAATCTCCACCAATGTCAAACCAATAGCGACAATTATGGCGATTGACTACCATTTACGAAAAACTGAATTCGTCGGAAAAGCAGATGTTAAAAAAGAAATTTATCGCTCGTTCACTTAAAGCCTTACAAAATTACAAACGGCGATCAAAGTCGTCTTCATTGAGTTCTTGTTGCAAATAAATCTTGTAGGGCTGAAACTTGTGGTGTTTTAAAATTTGTTGAATACTGGTTCGATTAATACCCGATACTATAGTATAGCCTATAGCCATTTGTCTTGTACTCAACGTAGGATCGACAATAACGTGGCCCAGAATTGTCACTTCCACCACTTCATTTCTTACTGGATTTTCAACATTTCCCTTTTTATTTGCCACACACCTGGTCTCTCAGAATATTCTTAATAACTTCAGGACATACTTGCGATTCACATGCTTATCTGGATGTCGTTGGTTGAGCAACTGAGCGCTTCTTTCGGCATTTTCATTGTTTGCGAAGAAAAGTGCAATTATATCAACTCTTTCTGCAATCGAATAAACAATTGGAATATTGAATGAATAGTTACAACGAACACTTCGAGATTCGGCGTTTAATTGCCTAACTTCTAAAAGTTCATTTTCTGCTCTTACTTAATCTTCTGGGTACATATCGGGTTTTTCTGATTTTGGGCCATAGTCTACATCTGCTTCAATTTAGGCTGGTTGCCAAAATATTTTCTTGTTTTTGAAATATCCAATATCTTTTACTCAATCTTTTTGCGAAATTTCCAGGGCTCTGTCCAGCTAAATGTTTTGGTCTTTTAGTGTTTGCAGACAAAACTGCAACGGAACAGAGGGCCTGATAAGATTGACGTAACGTAAAGTTTATTCTTTCCCCCCCCTATGAATTTACAAAATACACTGTTCAATTGTTTCATGTAGTTGCTATCTACGTCATAAATCGGACTTTTGCTGTGTTGAGCCAAATTTTGAAAAATGTTCAGTATACTTTCATGCAAAGGATATTTTTGCATTTCAGATATACCATTACTTTTTTTGGCGAGTTTTTGGCGCAAAAATATTTACGGTTTATACAAATTTCAATTTTATATCTTTTACGTTTTCGGCCATATTAGCATTCTCCCAATGCTGAGTTTTTTCAGGACTTTCTTATCGCAACTTTACTTTTTAGGATGTTACTGGCCACTGATTTTCTTAAATCTGGCGGTCCCATTTTTCGGTCCAACAAATATGTTGTTTCTAATCGTGAGTACAGAAACTTTCAAGAATAAAATCTTTAAAAAATGTATCTTTGAAATGTTTGGATCACATCCTAAAAGGTACATTTTCAAGTATTTTCTTGAGGAAGGCTTCAATCGAAGAACTCTATATTATATGCTTCCAAGACTGTTTAATAATGGTAATTCAGAAAACAACAGAAAGCCTTGTCGCAATTCGAAAACATCTTGCTAAGAAATTTAATGCCTGAAGTTATCAACTGGCACAATTTAAGGAAGAGGAGACATGAGAAAAATGTTAAACCAAAAGTTACTAAAATACCCGGCAACTATTATGGCAAAAAACATTTTTAAATGCAGGAAGGTCATCAAAATGGTGAAATGAAGAATTCTTCACATTCTTGAACTGCTCTGGTACTATAGCAACCAGGACTACGTATTATTCACATGATGAATTTTTTATTACCTATATGAGAAATACTGATTTGACAAAAATCCAACAAGTTATGGGAGGGATTAAGGAAACACAAAGAAAAAGTAGAGAAAATTGACTTTTAAGTTCGGCTACTAGACATACATTTTTTTTTCAAAAATTATTTCCTGTAGCACGAATGAATGAACTTTTGCCTATTAATGACTAAAATGACGTTTATTCCATTGAAATATTGAAAAAGGTCACGCACAAACTACTTTAAAATTTATGGACGCTTCGAATTTCTTGAATCCATTGCAAAAGAACGGAGAGATAGGATCGGTCTAATTTCTGTGGAGCTTAAAGCCCTATGGAGCAAATCATTGAACTTCCCGCATGTATCTGATGAAGCCATTTGGGCAAAACTAAAAAACCTTCTGAAAGAAAACTTTGATTCATTGAATGAACTGTTTGACGTGACCAAGGTGAAATGCGAATGGATGTGCAAAGAGGATGAGAACCTCTACAAACTGCAACAAACACATTGAGGGCTTTGAATATCAGTCCGTGGTCCTCAAGAATGAAGCAAAAGAAATTAAGGTGACTGCGCTCAAATTTATGGAAAAGCTGGAACAATCACAGAAGGACTCTAGGGTGTGTTAGAGGAGTTCAACCTGTGGGGATCAATTGTGATCATTGTTACCGACTCAACAAGCGTGAATACCGGGAAGAAGACAGGCGTTGTTGTTCGGCTGCAGCAAATGTTCGAAGAGAAAGGTCACCCCAAACCCAAGTTCATCAGTTGCCAGCACCATGTACTGGATCGCATTCTTCGCGTTGTCATGGACGATGAGCTCTATGGGTCGACTAAATCACCAAACATCGAATACTTAGTTGTGCAGGATTTGATGAGCAATTATGATAAATTGAAAGCAGCCTTCAGCAACGGTAAAACTGAGATCAAGGAAACAAGCGGCTGAAGAGACGACATGAAGTTTCTCTACCACCTCACGCGTGTCTTCCATCATTTCACTTAAAAAAGAATGAGATACCCTTTGTGAAGTTTCAAAACATCCCAAACATCAGCAATGCACGCTGGAACTCTCGTACCATTCTAGTCCTTCTTGCGTTTATTCTGATGCCTGAAACCTGGAGAAGGCTGCGTAAAATTTGTTCATTCATTTATTATTCATGAGCTGACCATTGATTCAGCAGCCAATTGTTCCAAGCTGAAGATTTTGATGAACTATCTGCAGCTCTAAATGGATACCCAAAAGGTCTCAAATGCTTGGAAACCCACTGGAAAGCGGATGAATCTCCAATCAACATTGCCCGAAGCAACCAGTTCTGTGAGAGTGCGATCAAGGTTATGCAAGACTCCTGCCGCAACAAGGACAACCTCCCACTGAGATTCATCTTGTCCAATGACATTATCGTGAATAATTGCCTTCCTTGTGTCTTTGATGACCCTATATAATGTTGTATATATGTGTCTGTAAATCTTGTGTTCAATTTTGTATCTGATTACAGTGACTTCAAAAACTGGGTAAAACGCTGATAATTAAAATTTCTCAAATCATTTTGTGCGTGATGTTTTTTTATCAAATCACCTTGAAAGTAAAATTTTATCTTCTTTAATGAAAGCTCATCAAATTATGATACAGGGAAACCAGGTTGTAAAAAAGTCATCACCCTAGTGTCCTACTTATGATATATACGTTATTACATATAAGTAATGTAAGTATATTCTTTGTTATAACTTAATAATTTGAGTGAAAGTGTTAAATTACGCTTTTTGGATAATTCTTAATTTTTGCGAGAGTTCTAAATTTAAAAATTAATAGTACGGGTGCTTGCAAACTCCATTATTTTCAAAATTTTGCTTATTTTTGTAATTGAGAGAAGTCTAACTGTAACAGTACAGCGGTTATTAATTTCCTGGTAAGTATTAAATGTTTTTTGCAAATCATTAAATCACGATTGATTTTCTATATATTAAATATACTTACCGTAAGTATATTTGAAATGTAGTTTCACGATAATTCCGCTAGTAAACAATTTTTTTGTCACAAACAGCGAGTGTTAAATAAAATAAATTATGTTACAACTGCACAAAAAACAAAACGCAAAAATAACATATAACATTGTCAACAAAATATTTGCTCGGAGAAGACTTATTATTGCACGTTTTTACTTAATAAACATTCGATGTTTCTTAACGGGTGCCAATGACGTCTCTATCCCGAATTAAAACTTAATACGTTCGTATTAGTACATTCGATCGTTAATTCAATATAGTGAAAAAGGATATTCAAATATACGGTAAAGTAAAACCATATAAATATAGAGGAAGACGTACTATATGTTTACATTAAAGATAGAGAAAGAACCAACATCACAAGCGACAAGTAGCTGTTGCTGCCCGTGTGGCGACACCGGACAGTAAGAAAATACGCTATAAAACTTCTAAAACGCGGTGCCGTAGAAAACGCGTACTAAAGTTAACCTGGCAGATATCGATCTAATTTTTTTAAATTAATATTCAGAAAGGATAAATCTATGTTTATTATTATGTAGATTTTAGAATATTAACAAAAAATATTGAAAAACTGATGCACAAAGTTAATGGAACTTTTAAAGCCAATTAAGGCGTTTTGTGATTTAATTTTTTAAAATCTACAAATTAAAAAACGTAGTTTTATCTTTTTTCTAAACCTCGGTGAAAACTAGACCTCTCTAAGTATCAAAATCAGGCTGTTACGCGTTTTCTTCGATATCCTGTTTTCGAGCGTTTTTGGCTAGGGTACTATATGCTCTTAAGGCCTTACACCCACCGCCTAACAAGAAGACCGTTGGGTATCACTGACTATGAACAGTGATATGCGATCCTAGAGATTGCATCCTTCTCGTGGTGGCCTTGATGAAACTGAACCATGCGGATCTAGACTGGAAAGTCGATAAACATTCCCCAACCCAGCCGTCGTGTCATGCCTAAGGGTCTGCACTTGGGCTAACGATACCGGCAATAAGGCGAACCTCAGGTCACGCCATTGCCATACATGGGTATCTCTGCGGTAGTCATGTATTACGATTACGGGGGATATATGTGCGGGGGATCTTGGCTTAACCGCCCGGATCGAGAGGAGACAACCTCAATAATAAATCCTAAATCCCACCGTATTGAGACCAAGTCAACGGGATGCGTGGCTGTCTAGTTGATCAGTCCCTACTGGATCCTCCCTTGGGCACCGGGTGCCCCTCATTGTATATAGCCATTATTTACTTTATTATGTTTTAGACTTGTGGGAATTATTATGGACACTGACGATATTAATATAAAACCTTTATTTATTTCAGAGGAGGACTCTAGTAGCGACTCACTGACGAAGCTTTTTGAGTCCATGGAGGCGGAACCAATTCAGGAGACTGACTCGTCTGTCAGGCCTGAAGCGGAACCTTCCGGCCTGAAAGGAAGTTGCAGACAAGGAGACCGAGAAACTGCAACCCAAGAGACTTTCTATGGACCAAAAGAGAAGGGCCAGAAAAAAGCAAAGATTAGGGAGGGCACGTGAACGAAGGAGACGCCCAGACCTAAGACAACTGAGAAAGAGGGAGATAAGAAGGAAAGTGAGAGTACCAAGAGACTCCGCTCAGACTCTTTGAGCCCGAAATCCAAGCAACCGGCAAAGAAGCCCAGGAGCGATGAGCAGATTGGTCAATACAGTGCAGCAACGGAAGGGCTAAGAATGACGATGTTGGACAGACGCTATCTAGACACCCTACTGAATCAAGGGCAATCGGACTTGATTCAGGAAAAACTTATCACTGCTCTGGATCAGACTCCTTCGGGAAGCACCAGTCCACCGCAGTTCAAAAGCTCGAGGTACACGGGAGGTGTTTTATGGATCATGTGTGCCAATGAGCATACTAGAGATTGGCTGCGCAGAACCATCTTAGACTGATTGTAGAGCGCTGATTGAAGGGGTTGAACTTTCAGTGGTAGAGGCTAAGGACCTACCCAAGCGCCCCAAAGTTCTCATCTGGCTGCCTGGGCTAGTCGATGAAAAAGCTACCAGGACCCGACTTGGGCTTCAAAACCCAGGGTTAAAAACGGAAGACTGGCGACTTTTTAGCTAAAAGGTGGGCAAGGAAGGAGTCATCCTGGCCTTCTCTATCGATGGTGTATCTTTCAAGGCCCTTGAGAACAAACAGTTCAATGCCTTCTATAGACTGAGGACGGTTACTTTCAGGACCATCCAAAATGCCCAAGATGTTGAGGGTACTTCAGATAAACCTCCAACACAGTAGGGCTGCTTCGGCGGCCATATGCAAGATGATGGAGGGCTACGACATTGCCCTCATCCAAGAACCTTGGACTTATCAAGGTAAGGTAAAAGGTCTCGGGGAAATTGGAGGGGAACTAATATATAGTAGATCCTCAAATAGATCCAGAACCTGTATTTTAGTTTAAAATAACATCAAAAGTCTGCCGCTACTGCAATTGTGTTCTCAGGATATGGCAACAGTGATGCTAACAACAAGTGGAGGAAGACCGAGGAAGCTTATACTAGGATCGGTGTACCTCCCATTTGATGAACCGGATACTCGCCTAGGGCGGTGGATGAGCTTGTGAGACACTGCAGAAACTTTGGTCTGCAGATGCTTTGGGCTGTGATGCCAACGCACACCCCCTCTCATGGGGCAGTACCGACACCAACATCAGAGGTGAGTCAATTTTACAATTCACTGTGGCAAATAATTTAGACATATTGAATAAGGGTAACAAACCAACCTTCGTAACCAGACGAAGAAGGGAAGTAACTGACAATAACAATTAGTACCTCTTTTGTAAGTAACTTTGTTAGAAACTGGCAAGTATCTGATGAGGAGAGTTGTTCAGACTACAGATACATTAAGTTGGAAATCACTGGGATTCAGCGAGTGACAGAAAACTATCGTAATCCTCGTAAAACGTACTGGGAAGCCTATAAGGCGGACCTAGATCAAAACTTGGCGAGTACGATAGGAAAGGTTCATAATAACCTTGAGCTTGAAATGGCTGTGGATCAGTTAACTGAGGCAGTCGTATCAGCGTATAATGAAAACTGTCCTTTGGTTGTAAGGACCTCCAGCAGGAATGTACCCTGGTGGAATTAAGACCTTGCAACCATGAGAAGACAAGTAAGAAAACTGTTTAACAGGGCTAAAATATCAGGGGATTGGGATACCTACAGGGGATCTCTAACCGAATACAATAAAGCATTGAGAGATGCCAAGAGAATATCATGGAGAAGGTACTGTGTCGAGACTGAAACTACTCCAGCATGTGCCAGACTCCGAAAAGTACTCTCAAACCAGATATCCCCTGATCCTGGTAACACAGCATCAAGGGAAGACTGGCAGACTGCAAGAAGAGTGGTAACTTTCAACAAACTTTTAACAAAATCAAATGGGCTATAAACTCATTTGAAGCCTATAAATCTCCGGGACCGGACAGAATCATTCCTGCCATGCTACAGAAGGGTTCGGAACTTCTTATGACAAAGATCTGCATGGTACTTAGGGCCAGCTTGGTCCTAAACTACTTTCCAAAATCATGGAGACCTACCAGAGTGGTATTAATGCCAAAGCCTGGTCGGGCACACTATTTACAGGCAAAGAGCTACAGACCAATTAGTCTTATGTCCTTTCTGCTTAAGACGTTGGAAAAATTGCTTGACAGGCATATTAGGGGAGGTATACTGATACACCAACCATTATACGAGAACCAATTTGCCTATCAAGCTGGTCTTTCGACAGAAATGGCACTTCACTACCTTACCTGGAAAGTAGAGAAAACGCTGGATAACAAAGAGATCTTTCTAGGTGCCTTTTTGGACATAGAAGGGGCCTTTGAAATACATCTTTCAACTCCATAACCTCGACCCTGAGAGGACGTGGCCTTGAGGAAACCTGCTGCAGGTGGATAGACTGCATGCTCAAAGGAAGGATGGTTTATTCGTCTGTGTATGACGAAACTATAATGGTCCAGGTAGCGGGGGCGTGTCCTCAGGGGGGAGTTCTCTCCCTCCCTGCTATGGAACCTGGTAATTTATGGAATTTGTTGACTATTATTCTTTATTTTACAAAAATTAGTACTATGTATTTATACTGCAACTCGATTTTCCGGTCTTTCTTAGATACCGATGCAGGTTTTAATATTTGTTGTTAAATTTGAAAGTTCTGGTTTTGATCTGCCTTTCTTAATAATTTGTATCCATAATAAAACTGTATCCAGAAAATTCTTTATTAATAATTTACAAACTGAATAAAAAAATCGTCCCGATTTGGATGTATCGGAAGTACTCGAACCTTCCACCGAAGCAGCTGAATTTGCAGTCGTGACGATAATGCAGTTTTAAATTTGCATACAAAGCAAACTAAATAGAATTATTTGTCTTTAAAAAAATCTTATATAAACTTATATAAATTGAAATAATAAAATGTGACAAAATACAGTCTCATTCGTAGATTTACACTTAAATTTAACAAACACTAAATCTAACAAATAACCAAATTATAATAAATAAACATTTGGACATGGAGCACACTAAAAATAACGGTCAAACAATGCTGACAGCATATTCCCGGTGAGGAATATTCCCCGCCGGGATTTATTTTGGGAATTTATAAAAATCACTGATAAATTCCTGAAAAATGTAAATTTATTTTTTATATTCCAATAAGTGAAACGCAAGGCCGGCAGTACGACAGGGTGGTTATAGTGGATTATTTCGCTGCCTCGTCTCACACCCACATATCCACTCTGCGGTTCAGTGCACCCGGCACCTCGACACCGGTAATAAGGGGTTAAAGATTTAAGTGAAACGCAAGTAAACGCGCATCAAAGCGTACTACACCGCCTAATACAATTTTGTAAGCTAAGACCTATTACCAACACGTGGCCGGATCTAACGTTAAGTTAACGCGTTTAATGTACATTTATCTTTGATGTGCATTGACGTGTAGTGAATTGACCTTTTTTTGAACCATTTCTCTATGATGGACCTTTTTTAAAGCAAAAATATAAATTCCCGATAAAGTGGGAAGTTAGGGAATATTCCCAGATATATTTCCAGGAATATTCCTAAAAAAATAAATTCCGGGAATTTACCCATCTCTAGGTAGGAGCGAGAAATTTGGACAGGTAATTGCACCGAGCAGCCTAATCTGGTACACAGATGGTTCTAAAATCGAGGAGGGTACCGGAGCAGGCATATATGCTGAGGCTCCCAAGGTAGAGCTAAGCTTTCCCTTGGGACAGTACGCCTCTGTCTTTCAGACAGAAATATACGCAATGTGTACGTGAAAACAGTAAGAGGACTTACAGGGGCCAGCGGATCCATATCATATCAGACACCCAGGCAGCTTTGAAGGATTTATCAAGCACTAAAGCATCATCTAGACTGGTATGGGAATGTATCAACGAACTCAATGCACTGGCAGAACATAATACGGTGAAACTGTTATGGGCACTTGGGCATTGTGGTATCTACGGCAATGAGAAAGCCGATGAACTGGCTAGGCAGGGATCTAGTGAGGCTTACACTGGCCCAGAACCTGCTTTAGGAATCCCACGAAGTGCTGTCCGAAGCTTTATCAAGGAGAGGATACTCACTCATCATGGGATGTACTGGAAGAATCGACCAGGGCATAATTTCAGCAAAACCTTCAACAAGGGGCCCCGCCAAAAGAGAGCTGCAGAACTTCTTAATCTAAGTAGGCCACAGCTAAAGACAACCATAGGGTTTCTCACAGGACATGCGACTGTTCAAGAACACCTTTGGAAAATTGGTAAATTCAATGATGACCTTGCATGCAGGCTCTGTAGCAAGGAGCCAGAAACAGTTTCACACATCCTATGCAAGTGCGATAAGCTGTGCAGGAAAAGGCAACACATATTCGGGAGTCCGCCCCTAGAACTTGAAGATTTTCAGGCACACCCTGTAAAGGACCTGTATCTGTTGATTCAGGGGATATCAATTACAGATTGGTTGTGAGTTTACTTATTAGGGTAATCACAATAAGCCATAGGCTGCAGTGAACATGGATCCATAAGGAAGACATACCAAAAAAATACAGTTTTTCATAGCCCACTTTTTTAATGCCACACCAAAGCAGTAGAGAGGAGTGTTCACTGTCTGGAGAACTCGATACAGGCAGATTTATTTAAGCCAGAAAAGATTCATGAAAGCTTATGCTGGCAGCGTTTAGAACAAAAAAGGAATGCAAAATAAAATCCGAAGGCAATTAAAACATTTAAAATGGAGGGTGGGAGTAGAACTTATCTTGTAGGTACCTCCTTGTAGTGGGTGCTAGATTATTTCTGATATATTTGCCAGAAATAAGCAAAAAGCTGCACAAATCTTCAATATTCCTTAAAAGCAATAAAAATCTTATGGGAGTTCGAATTGGTAGGGGTAGTGGCAATTTAGAGAGGGCGAAACCCTTATACATTTCTCAAAAATTTTGAAAGAACTTTTGGTTACTTTAAGGTGCTTAAATAATGTTTGCCATAGTAACCGCCACAAAAAAATTAAAAACAGAAATTTTGGAGTGTAGATAAAAGCCTTTGATATTTTTTAAAAACTTTGAACAGGCTGGGGTTATTTTAGGATGACTAAGAAATGTTTTCCACACTACACTACATGCAATGAAAATGTTTCAAAAAAAAAAATTTGCAGTGATAGCAACTCCTAAATATTTTTTTTAATTCTGAGAAAATTAAGGTAATAAATTGAACCAAAAGATAACTTTTCCACTCTAGCGGGAAGAAAAATTAAAATTTTTTCTTAAAATTTTCTTCAATCTAAAGTACAGCTGATTTCAAATAAATCTAAGACAAGTCTTGGGAGTAGTTTTTGCGTGTGAATCAGGATTTAAAATATATTTTCAAAGGTAATACATAAAATTTGTTTTTCTTCTCCTTCTTACGTAAGTCAAGTTTGCTATTTTAACAAGACAACTGCAACCGAAGGAGAAACATGCAATGGTCTCGTTGCTAGCTACGAAAGTAGTACTTACGTGGCCAGGACAAAAAAGTGAATTATTTCTATTTTGACGGGTCGCTAGGTGGTTACCAAGGTTCACACAATGAGCCACCTTAATTTTCAGCCGCTATTTTAGTTTTAATTAAATTTTTTCATTGTCAACTAGCTGTCCGCATCGGTCCTTAAAGTGTCACCTTGGCAGAAAAGTTTACTTACGCATCTCTGAATGTAAATAACTAAACAACAAGGTAAAGAAAAAGCAATATTTATATTATGGAATAGTGACTGTACTACATTTATTTGAAATCAGCTGTACGTAGTAAACTCATGTTAAGTTGCCTGCTGGACCACTGAAAGAAAAGGAGAGAATAGGGAAGTTCTGACTGGTGAACGTTATCGACAATGTCGAGCAGAGCCTACAAAGTTCCTTTTCTTCTAAAGACGTTTTCTTAATATGCTACTATAATATTTTCTACTTCATACTGTATCGTAATAAAAAACAAAAAACGCAATGATTTTTAAAAAGCTAGTAACGACGTCAAATGGTCGTAAATAATGACTGACTGACGTAAAACTGACATCATTATGTCACAGCCTAAAGACGTCAATATAAGAACATCTCAAAACATCTTTATATTGTGACCACCTGCTAAATATGATCAGTATTCCTTGGCCCCTGTTAAAATAATATCTTTTTAATGAAACTTGTATGTATTGCATTGTACGTCCAAAAGACGTCGTTTTGAAGACGTCTACGTACGTCCCATTATATGACGTCTTATGAACATCATTTATTAGTCATATGACGTCGTCGGCCAATATTGACTTAAAAATAACGTCATTATAACCTCAGTGTGCTGGCTGGGTACCGGATTAGTCAGGTAAAGCTTTTACTGTACTATTTATGTAAAGTCTTTTACCGTACTAGTCCGGTAATAACTGACTTGCCTGACTTTTAGTAGGAGAATGAAAGTAAGTTACTAGTCTAAAGCCATTACCGGCCAGGCAAAGCCTTTACCGTACTAATCACGTAAGTTCATTTACCGGACTATTCCGGTAGTGCCTAATTTCTCTGTCTCAAAACATTTATTAAAGTGATCACTTTTCTGACAGTTGCAGAAAAATTTTTATTTGTACAAGTGGGAGAAAGATACTTTTCTCAGATGTTGCACATATTATTTTTTTTGTGAAAGTACCAAAAACACTTGAAAACTCGAAAACATTAAGCAATATGGAGTAATGTCCGTATTCAAACTTCTAAATGTGCTATTAAATCTTAACAGACATATTAAGCAATCTGATTGGTTAAACGTTTTTTTGGTATCGAAGCAAATCCGTTTAATTAAATCTACTGTTGTACTGTAGTTTTGTACTACCAGGAGTGTCCCATTCCTCCCCTTGATATTGTGTCTCTTCGAATCTTTCCAAAAAGTTGTAATAAGTATGGCCCTTATCAGTGGGTATTCTCGAATAAAGTTTAATTTAATTTAATGTTTATTTTTAATACTGATGTATCATCTAGTTGTAGCCACAACCCAAGCTGAATGTATAAATCAAACTTTTTAAGAAGCTAGTAACATTAAACCACTAAATTCAATATTTACAGTCTGATCAGTATTTCAGCAAAGTAAAGCAGTATTTCGATTGTTCGTTTTTTGCAAAATTTAAAGTGAAAATCATTTCACTTAGATTATTTTGGAAGGGTGTATGTGTTCACTGGTACTTAGTGTAGATGAGACGTAAAATCACAAAATGTGACAATGTGACAAAATCATTTAAATTAGGTTTACTGGAAGTTTTTTAAAAATAAAATAAATTGTTTGTTACGAAATACAATTTTACCTTGCACATTCTCAACATAGTGTCAAACGTAGGCGCCCGGAAGGGGGGGGAAACTTGCCACCTCCCCGTTTGGGAATGTGAATGTGAAATGGACGTTTGAGAGTTTTGCTCAAAACCTGCCTGTTTACGAAATAATTAATCTATTCCATGCTTTATATGCGCAATGCAACACTCTAGAATTAATAGATTCTTCAATATTGGCAGAGCTTTTATAAAATCCTCATTCTTTTACGTCTATAATCACACCAACCCTGTTTTTTTACTTCTAGGCAACACTAATTACTAAATGCATACTTAACGAATTTTTCTTAATGGAATACGGTTGTCTAACCAAAGAAGCAATTATATGGTATGGTTGGTAACTATACCATTCAACAGAACAAGTTCACACAGCAATTAGTATAAAAACTTTTTATGCACAACTTAGTTTATTGATTTAATAAATTACATCAAACAAAATAACTTAACTAATATTTACAACATAAGTTGAAACGCCCCATTATAACCTTCTTACCAGGCATAATGTGCACCAAGTCCACTAAAGGTAGCATGAGAAACAACAGCAGCTGGTGAGTAGGCCACAGCGGCGGTCTTGGCGACTACAGGAGCGGCGTGAGCGTAGGTGGCAAGAGGTGCAGCATGAGCGTAGGTGGCAACAGGAGCAGCATGAGCGTAAGTGGCAAGAGGGGCAGCATGAGCGTAATGGGCAACAGGAGCAGCATGAGCGTAGTGGGCGACAGGGGCAGCGTGAGCGTAATGCGCAACAGGGGCAGCATGAGCATAGGCGGCATATGGAGCTACGGCAAGAGCATCATTGGTGATGCGGGTGTCGTATTTGCGGACGCTGGAGAAAGCACTGTCTACAGCTTTGGAGTAGGTGGAAACGGCTGCGTTACCGCCAAGGGAGCGGAGTACGCTTTGGTGAGAAGCGCCGATGGCGGGGCTGTGGATAGCGTATGGAGCGGCATGTACTGCAGCTACGGCTGGAGTAGCGTGGAAAGCTGGAGCAGCATGGAAGGCTGGGGCGGCGTGTACGGCGGCTAGGGCTGGCGCAGCATGGACGGCAGCTATAGCAGGAGCAGCGTGAACGGCAGGAGCGTGAGTTTGGTGGATGTAAGAGCTGCTCACGGCTGGGGCAGCAGAATAATGAGCCACTGGAGCAGCAGCAGCATAAGTCGCTACTGGAGCAGCATGAAGGGCTGCGGGCGCTCCTAAGAATCCGGCTTTGGCGACAGCCAAAACAGTAGCGAAGATAATGGCCTGGAATGTCAAATACTTTATTATTCTGAATAATGTATTAAAAAGTAACATAAAATCTTTTAAATTTAATTTTTGAAACTATTGATTTAATTTTTTTGATAAAACTATTTTTTCCTACCTTGTACATGATTGTTGTTTATAAATTACTGAGCTTAGTTCACAAGAAACCAAAATGTAAGACTGATGTATTGTTCGGGGTATCGGACATTTTATACTCGAATTTGTAGTTGCAAAATGTGGATCACTGTTGGTCCACTTTCGCTTTCATTGAAGGTCTGGGTTAGGGCGGTACCTCTTCGTTGTCGCAAAAGTTGGCAGTTACAAAACGAATTCATAAAAATGTTTCTGCAAACATTGCTGCCGGCATCGTCTGCATTAATCGAACGAAACTGGTAGTAATTTCTCAATATTTAATAATGATCTCATCTCGTCTTGTAATAAAACAGGTATTAACAATATGTAAGGTTCATATTGTAATGTTATAAGATTGTTGGTCCCTACGTGTTATAATTATTTATAATGTTTCCATATATGAAAGAGAACACCGAGTCAACAACTTGACAAATTAATGCAGTCTTTTGACGAGGTCAAGTGCGTACTGTAAGCTTTTGGCATTTAAGTTGGGTGCAAAATCATTTATATTATTTTAAAGTAATTTTCTAATCAACTTTTTTAGATCTCATATTAGTTATTTATTATTTAACATGACTCGTGAATGATAAAAGCTTATACAATAGAATATTTAGTTTTCTTATTTGTTGTTAAAAATAATCTTACAATTTCTAATTTTAAGGCCATTATTCTAAACTTTGATTTAATTACAATGGGTACGATTATTTCACCAAGCATAACTAGGTAGTTAATTTCTGCTTAGGGTTAATCGAATGTGGTACACGACCCTATTGAAGCCTTAAATTTTATCTAATTTTGCAGAACTTAGTTAGCAACACTTGTATGCCGAAGTTGTTTTAAACTGGGGAATTACAGCCCATCAAATATATACAGTGTGTTTGGGAATTGTAAACAATTAGGTACTGTAAGGAAAACATAATTTTCAAAGAAATTTTAGAAGTTACTTTTAGTTAATTTAGTTACTTTTAGAACTTTTAGTTCTGAATTGAGTATAGTTAATTCACTTTATTTAATATCTTTTATAAAATATTTTTTTAATAATTACAGGATGATTGCTATCAAAAACACTAAACGCAGATGAAGTGTATGACAGGTTAAACAATTTTCTTTTTATTCTCTTTTCTTGTCCACTCTCATAGAAAATTCTAACGGGTGATTATAAACTGTCAACATCTCGGTTGCTGTGAAAAATAGAACGTAGGTACTTTATATAGTATGCTAGCACGCTATACGGATATTGACAGATAATATAATTTATTTGAATAAAACACATCCGTTTTAAGTTTCACAGCAACTGAGATGTCGAGGGTTTATAATCACTCGTTAGTTTATTTACTAACAAAATCAGGCCCACCAGATCTACCGCTATTCTCTGGTCCTTGCTTAGTTCAACCACATATATGTGGATTTTATAAAGGTACAAACATACCCACTAACAAATATGCCACGCCTACCAGATATCTACCACGCCCACTAATATGATGCCACGCGTATCAGATCCACCCTTCGTACTTTTCTAGTTCTTGTTTAGTCCAACCATACATGTAGATTCTATAAAGGAATAAACATATATGCCACGCCTTCTTTGTTCTTCGTTTTTGATTAGTCCCACCATATATACATATACCGGGTGTCCAAAAAGTGCGGAAACGCTTGAATTTCTCGAGAACGACACATTAGATTACAAAAAGAAAAAACACGTGTTCCTTTATTTTTTGAAACCTATTCAGTGAAGATATGCAAACATCACCCCCACCCCCCTGGGGGGTCGGTCGGGAGTAAGTTGCGAAAAATTAAATGGGAACACCTATTTTTTATTGCACTTTTGCATTCTCCATAAAAAACTGTTGTCAAATTGCAAATTTCGCCCCCCCACCCCCGACCCCTCTTGGGGGTGGAAAGAGGGAAAATAATGTCCGCAGAAAAACGATCTTTTTTTACTTTTTTTTCCTCTAAAATTCTCACCCCCAAAGGGGAGTTTGTAAATCTGTAAATCACAAAAAAAAATTTTGGAGGAAAAAAAAGTAAAAAAAGATCGTTTTTCTGCAATTTTCCCTCTTTCCACCCCCACGAGAGGTCGGGGGTGGGGGGGCGAAATTTGCAATTTGACAACAGTTTTTAATGGAGAATCCAAAAGTGCAATAAAAAATAGGTGTTCCCATTTAAGTTTTCGCAACTTACTGTCGCCCCACCCCCCCGGAAGGTGGGGATGATGTTTGCATATCATTACTGAATAGGTTTCAAAAAATAAAGGAACACGTGTTTTTTCTTTTTGTAATCGAATATGTCGTTCTCGAGAAATTCCAGCGTTTCCACACTTTTTGGACACCTGGTATATGAATTTTATAAAAGGACAAACGCACTGACACAAACATCCTACTATCTCACTTTAGAGTGAATAATAATAAAATCACGCACACCATATTCAGATTCACTCATTGTACCCTTCTGTTCCGTGCCGAGAAAAAATAAAAATGGTAAAACATCTTTGACCTATCACATCGTAAATCTAGTTGCCGTGTCGTGGCTAAGGGCCGGCACAGTGGAGAAACGGCTTCGGCTAATATTTATTCTAACTAGATGCACTCGCTTCTGTGGCCATGTATAGCGGACAAAGACCATATCTTAATTGCCCGGAGCAAGAACAGACAACCTCAATAAAAACTTAAATCGTACGGTGGAGAGACCAGGTATAGAGATGCGTGACTGACTAGAATATTACTGGTTCCTTCTTTGGACCACCGGACACACCCCATTTACATTAGCCCTTATGTTATTAAAATGTTAAACATTCGTGGACATGCAGAATCTTAATAAAATTTTCCAAGATGGGGAACTTAGCCAAGTAAACTCATCAACACAACCAATTATTGTCTGAGGAAGTGCATATTCAATAAGTAATAGCCTTGGCCAGTAGAGAACAAGTTCCCCAAGGAATTACAGGAGCAATGAACTTAGAGAACTCTATCAAAGAAACTAGGAAACTTTCCGGGGGCAAACGGAAGAAGATTCAGGAAGCAGAGAAAATACCGGTAGGGACTTAATAGACTAAGAGATCTTCCACTTCAAGAACGAATGCGGAAGAAAAAAGAACAATGTAAAGAAGAAGCGACCATGGTCAGACGCCAGCACTCCTAAACAGCAACAGAAATTGTAGGCAACTGTAGGCAAACGTCAACTTTTAGATCAGGCTAAAGTCTGACAGCCATCCAGGATTCCCACCTCAATCCAATCCTTTCGCGACAAGAATCCTATGGTTGTATTGCGCAAGCGAGTTCACCGCGGCTGCAGTCGAGGTTGCGGAGTTAACAGTAATTGATTCTAAGAACCTTCTAAAGCGACATTTAGTGCTCGTTCCCGTATATGATTCGGAGAAGAGTAGGTAGCCAGTAGCTGGAACAGCAGACAAAAATCTCTGCTGAACATGGCAAACTATGGATATTGCTCAGCCAAAAGGTGATGGGATGGCACAAACTATAACCAACTCCATTAATGAAGAGTTTTAGTAACATGGAATAGGACCAATTCCGAGCATAGTGCAAACTGGGAAGGGTGTCTTAAGGGTCTTCCGCTAGGGATCATCTAATTCAGCTGTTTGGATTCTGTAGCTCTTGCAGGTGCAATTAAGCTGCCTTCATGCAACAACGACTGGGTTAGCAGGTGATTTAGAATAAGTTTACCTAGAACGTTAGAGTCTGTATCCTTAGCAGAAAAGTGCTAAATATACTACTGCTAACAAACTTCTGTTCCAGAGATGTTACTGCGGTTAAAGTTACGTTCGATTGCGAACAGAGACCCAGAGAAGTGATCTTCATATAGGCGTACCTATAATTAATAATTGATTATGTCAATTCCCACACCTGATTTGGGGCAGTACCAACAATCAAAGAAGTGAGTTACTTCTGGTAATTCATTGTGGTTTGGAACTTTATTTATAAAAGTATAAAGTTCGTTTATTTTATTTTGTCATAATTTTGTCATATACTTTTTAAAAATGTCATAATTTTGTCATATTAAAAAAGTCATAAATATATAGTATGAACAAAAAGTAACTCCATCTAAGGCGTCTTTGAAATTTTGAGGTCATGTGTATTATAACACCAGAAAATTATACCAAATTAATAACAACTGTCACTGTCAAAGGACTCTGATTGTTTTGTAGAATTTTCTGGTGTTTTTTGGTGAGCTACTTTTTGCTCATACTATATAAAAATTATTTTTTCCATTTTGGCAGTGACACCCTGTTTGTTTGATTTAAAACGCCCCACTGTGTAGCAACTTCATTTTCGGTCAGAAATAGTATAAACCCTATACAGTGTCTGCCATAAAGTTGGATCCATATGGGAATTTTTTTTAATGTTCTGATTGCAAAAAAAACTTTGTGGGACAATCACCTCTGTTTCTAAAAATACTTAAAATGCACCATGTCAAAGTTAACAGATGACATTAGGTATCTGTAAGTCTCTATTTAAAAAAACGGCGACAAATGACCTTATTGGTTAAAATATGGAAAAATTTTGTTAAGGTTGTTTCAATCATTTTAATAATATTTTTTTTAACAATTGATTTTGTGTCTTTATTTACATTTTGTTTTTAGAAACATCGTGCTATGAAGAAAAAAAATATATAATGCAGAGCTTTTGTAAAAAATTAAAATCCAAAATCTTTTTTTCGAACAAATTTTAAAACCCAATTAAATGTTGACCTTTTTTACGTAATGAATCTACGAATAAATTTCTATGTCATGCTCATTTTCTAAAAGCCGAAGGAATTTGGGTTTAAGAGAAAATAATTATTAAAGCTTGTAAAATTGGCCCGTAAATCTTCCATCATCTTTATGTACAAGTGAGTTAAGTAAAGTATTATCCACAAGTGAGTTAAGTAAAGTATTATCCACAAATGAAAAATTGACACTCGAGGGCTGGTAGTGGGTTAGCTTTTTTGAGTGGGTAATATTCTTAACACACGTGTCCCATGCAATGTTTTATCCAACACCTCTTTATTTAAGTTTCAATATCGAATTTACAATGTATTGTCAGTCTGTAGTTTTTACGGTAATAACTACATTTAATACGCTAACCCGATGACTAGATTTTAATAATATTATGCAACATAAGTTGGTGATTGGTTGCTAGAATAATCACAAAACGAGAAAAGCCTGTTGACGTCGCCTGCGTAGTAGATGACACTACGTTCGGACGAGTTTATTCTTTTAATAGGTGGATGTTTTACTTATCAAGTGAGTCTACCTTTCATTTACCCATTAGCGTTTTGCTGGTGCCGCGGTGTTAGCGCGAAAGTGACGCGCAACTTTGATGACGTCAACAGGCTTTTCTCATTTTTCGATTATTCTACCTATAATAGCAGACAATTCTACAGTGGATAAAACGTTTTTCTATTATCTTGTACGTAACTCTCTTGTACCATAAATAACTATTCATACGAACTACCATTAAAAATAGTCTTTAACTTACATATTCACTTCAGTTATAAAAAGTGTAACTTTTTTGCATGGGTACAGCAAAATAAATTATTATTATTATTAGTGCCGACTCTTGTATATCGGAACTGAATTTCAATTTGTTAATCCAATTAGTTTGTTTCATTCCATCTATATTTTTCTTTTATTTGTTTTTTTTTTCTTTTAGGAAATACTATAAGATATAAAACTGTTTTTTTACGCATTATTATTTATGCTAAATTAAAATAAAACATATTTAATATATTTATAAAAAAAAACTTTAGCTGCAAATAGCGTGATTAAAATCAAATTAAAATTCTATGTACTATCTAATTCTAATCGCCAATTAATAAAATATTTAGATACCAATATTAAGTTGAAACTTCTACAGATTTGGTTTCTATGAAGAGGCAGACAGTTCGGCGCCTGGAAATCGCATTGCAAGAAATATTTATAATAACTTTAGGATTATTAGATTTAGTTAAAGCAGCATTCTTGTTCCTGACTGTTTCAAGCTGGTGCAAACTTAAGAGCAACTGATTAACATTTGAATGTTAATGCAGTCTGTAAATTAGGTTGAGTAATTTCGTAATGCGAGTAGCACACCCATAATGTTGATCAGTTGCAGATTCTGCACATACATATGTATAAAAACTGTGTGTGTGTGTGTGTGTGTGTGTGTAACATTACGGAAATTCCCCTGTCTGCTACAATTTAGCAATTTCAATTTATAGTTATTAATAATACAAGTGCGAAAACACAAGCTTAAAGTTTGAGGTTGTTGTTATGCAACGAGACGAAGTCGAGTTGCATATATACAACCGAAATACTTTAAGCGTTTTCGCAAGAGTGTTATTCAAAACTTTTCTTGTTGGTCAACTACGTTGAGCATGAGTCGCTATGGGAATGTTTTTTGTTTATTCATTAAACAAAAATGGAAAAGTCAAACGAAATGGAAGTTCCTGAAAATATTTTAGAAAAAGGGAAATTAGTGCGGGAAAAATTATTGCCTGTGAAATCTAAAGCTGCGTATGAGAAGGTTTATGCAAGTTTCTGCCAATGGCGAGAAAAAAACAAAGTTTCTTCAGTAACAGAAGAGGTGATTCTTGCTTATTTAGACGAGAAGGTAAGTCTGCGATAAATTCACATCGTTTGTATTCAATTTATTTGATTTTTAGTTAACAACGTTGTCACCTGGATCATTGTGGCCCCATTATTCGATGCTGAAGTCTTTTTTAAAAGTGAAGGAAAATCTGTGTATTGAGAAGTTTGGTAGTGTCATTCCTTACCTCAAACAAATAAATGTAGGGCATCAAGTGAAAAAATCAAAGGTGTTATCTCGTGAACAGATTGAAAAGTTTTTAGTAGAAGCTGCAGACGACACATATTTATTTGTGAAGGTATTTACGTTAATGATTGCTAAAATACATAATAAGTCAGTAACAAAGTTTCCTTGTTTTATAGATTGCTCTAATTTTTGGCATTGCTGGAGCATGTCGACGCAAGGAGCTATGCGACCTTACTGTAAATGATATCCAAGATACCGGTGAAGTTCTCATTGTAACACTTCGAGATACCAAGACGCATGTAGACAGAAAGTTTACTATTATTGGAGAAGGATTTGTGATTAACCCTTTGGGCGTATACCGAAAATATACATCTTTACGTCCTGTGAACACACCTCACGATCGGTTCTTCTTGTCGTATAATAATGGAAAGTGCACTAGACAACCTGTGGGAATCAACACTTTCGGTCAACTTCCATCTAAAATTGCACATTATCTGAAATTAGAGAATCCTAAAGATTACACGGGGCACTGTTTTCGAAGAAGCTCGGCAACATTGTTGGCCTCAGGAGGTGGAGACTTAGTTACACTGAAGCGACATGGCGGCTGGCGTTCTTCAATGGTCGCAGAAGGATACATCGAAGATTGCGTAGAAGAACGTATCAAAATTGCCAGAAAGGTGTTTGGGGAAACTACGTCTACAACTACTACAAGGTGAGTCAATATAACAATAAATAATATTATAACAAAATCATTTCATCTTCCAGTTCTGCCAATGTTACCGAGTTCTCTGCAAGTAACGTCAGTTCATCTTCTACGTCTGCCAGTAATATTAGCAAGTTTTCTGCAAGCAACGCTTCATCATCAAGCAATAATTATGACAGAGGTCAATATTTTCATAAATGTGAATTTCACTTTCACATAAATGATAAGTGATAAAAATGCTACCTAAATGATAAATTGAATTGTTTGTTTTGAAAATTAATAAAAAATGAAGGTATTATTCTAATAATTATCATTTACTTCTAAAACACGATGCTATTGGCAACGTGTTTTAAAATAATTATTTACTTTTAAAACACGATGTTATTGGAAACGTGTTTTAAAATGGTCTTTATATCCATGGACTCAGATATTAAAAAGATGACTTAAAATGTGACCAACAAGAAAATATCTTTTTTTTTAAATAATGAATTAATTGACAATGCTAAAACATGACGCGGCACGAGATTGGAAATACATCAAGAGATAATTAATTGGAGATAATGTATGTAAAGTCTTTTGTAAGATTGAACATGCCCCTTATTCAAGTTTTTAAGTTGTTATAAGTAGGCCATTGTTAAAGACCGTTGGCCTATTGGCATTTTAAGGTTACAAAAATAATGAACAGCTAACTATATATGGTTGGTGCGGTACGGATATTTTGATAAGGGCTAATCAAATATTTTATCACTTTATTGTGATCTGATAAAGTTTGAGTTTATTTGAAATGCCATTCAAAATAACAAATCTTAATAAGGTAAGGGTTTAATAATTATGAAATAAAATAAAACAATTATTAAATAATTTCAGAGTTAAATATTTATTACCTGACAAATGTTTTGTTATAAAATATCATATCAACAGCAAAAGAAATAATCAAACACGTCGTTATGAAATATCAATATCTGGATAACTAGACAAATTAACAGAAATTAAATTATCTAACATATCTAATAACGGAGAAGTACTAAGCTTAATTTGTTCGTCCATTAAAGGTAGTAGCCCCTGTTTGTATACCTCGAAAGCCTCTAGAATGTCTTATTGTAAGAAGGAGTTTGATGTAATTTTGTGTAATGCTGATTGATTGTTTGAAGCGTGATAGATGATAGGTGGGAGTGGATGCCATTAGAAGCAGGCTTTAGACTTATTGTGTTACTCGTCATATTTTTTAACAAGTTCTTTAGAATTGGCTCTTTCCTCACATCAGAGATGCATATATGCATTATAAAGAGGAATATTTCTAATGTGTCACATTTTGGTAGAGTTTAGATAGCTTAGCCTGTCTTAGATATGTTCTGTTCATTAGTATTCTGCTTCAAGCCACCACAGAAGCGACATCCATAGGTCTCACTCCAGTAGTGCACAACCAGTATAACATGCGTGGTTTTAGTCACCATGTTTCATCCAGTGCTGGCTTTGTTGTCATAAGAGTTGATGTTGTCTTTGCAATATTTCTTACGTGTGAGTTCCAGATTAGTCTTACATCTAGGGACATACCTAGTTATTTAGTCTCCTGGTCCTTGCTTTTTGCGAATTAAACCAGTGCCGTTTTCTATGGATTTACATTTAGACTCTCTTTGGTATAGCAACTTTCCACAGTGTTTAGAACTTTTTGTATTAGCTCTGAGTCTGTGTCGTCAAACTTTCCTGAGATAGCCATGTGCCTCTTATATATGCGAGAAAAGCGAACAGATGGCAAACTGTGTTACATTTAAAATTATAACAGGCAACAGTCACTTGTTTACTTGCAGATTTTGTATGGACCATATAGTTGTATCATGTTTGAGGAGATTTGTGAATTTTAAAAAGGTGAGAAAATGCTGCCGTGTTTTTATTGTACGTCATTACCATCCCTTGCTTTAAATATAGACTTAAGTGCTGCAGGATGAGAGTATAATTATTATATCAGCAGCACAGATGTCCTTCTAACATTAGTCTGTTAAGTATGTTGAATATTACTTAACTTTTTTTAAACTATCTAAAACCGTAACAATGTAATTACCGTCCTTGTGATTACCGTCTCTTATGTAGAATTATCACTGGATGGTAATAAATAAACATAGGACGTTGTACCCGAACGGCTACATTGATTTATTATAATTAGCTAACTTGGTTTATTAGTTTGTATCATTTATTCTTAAACTATTTTTAGCTAAAGTTCATATTGTATTGTACCCGAATGGCTACATTGATTATTATAATTATCTAACATGATTAGTTCATTAATTTGTAATATTTATTTTTTAAACTATTTTAGCTAAAGTTCATATTTACTTAGTTCTGCAAATAATAATTGCATTTATAATAATATATTTATTTAGGGTTAAATGAACTCCAAGGTACAACTTATTTATTAAAATTTAGTTTTTGCATATCTAATATGAAAAAATTGCAAATCTAGCTTCCCACGGGAAATAGACATTATATTTTCCTTTTGCGAAAACTATGAAATTCTATATTTTTTTCAAAATGCTTATTCTTTCATATGTGATAAGGCTACTTCCTTCAAGACGTGCATAACTGCATTTTTCTAATATTAATCAAAAGAAAGTAAGTTTTGTCTTGGAGTTTATCAAACACACGTACACTGTTAATTTAATTAAGTTTGTTTTGTCACCTAAACTGTTTTCTAAATGTCTACATTTTTACTTAGGGTTTTTCTTTAAGTTAGTTCTGATTAGGTCCTCAAGAAAGAAGGAACTCACTTTCGGTTTTAAGTTTTTATAATCTTTTTTTCAATTTTTATTTAAATTCAACATATTACTCCTTCCTACGTGAAAGTAATAAAACTTCAATAATTTATGTTCGGTGTGAAATAATGTTATAAACCGATTTACTAATTTGATTAACAATAATAAATAAACTCGTCTTTAATTATTAACTATAAACTGTGTTTATATTACTTGGATTACCTCTCCCTTTCTGTAAGGAAGCGAAATTAAGGTAAGTGCACTTGATTATTATCTAGCTCAGCACTTCAACCCGTTGGCCTCTGAGGGAGCTACCAAACATCATAAGTTTCAGCCGAAGGGTTACGTGCGGATAAGGGTTACAACTGCTTAGGGTTACAACTAAGTATCCCAAGGGTTACAACGTTAATGACAAAAAGTCAATGTTTAGAACTATTTCAATATGTCCTGAACATAGTGGAACTAATGGATACCAAAGGATTAAGAAGATTAGAAGTTAATAAGGTGGAACTAAAGCAAAAACTGTTGCTGGCAAAAGATGAACCTTTTGAAAAACGAAAGCAAGAGAAAAAGAATGAAAAACTCAAGGAAAAGCAGACCACTCAAGTCTATATCATACGCAACAGAACAATAACCAGAAGTGAGAAGAAAAAATGCGTTCTAGGTAAATAAATAACTGTATACAGAATGGTATTCCTTCTATAACATAAATTGATAGTTTTTATAGTTATTTATGTACAAAGGGCAATATGACGGTAATGATGCCTGAGCGGGCGTTATAAATAAAAATGCTCTTTTATAATTCTCTGCTTGTTATAGACTTGTTTATACAGGGTGTCAGCAGATATAACGCGTTGATTTTAAGGGGTGATAGAAAACATCAAAATGAACAAAAAAGTCTTATACAACTTTGTTCTAGATCGTACTACTTTTTCAGAAAAAAAAAATAAAATTGGAAACTTTAACATTATTTTGCCGCGTTAATAATAGTACTTTAATTATGGGGGTTTGTCGACAGTTGCATCTCGTCTATCACAACAACAAACTTCAATAACATTTTCTCATATCGTATGACGTTTCTGCGTAATTCTTTTTAAAATTAAAAATTCATTCACTCAATTAAGAAACGTGACAACCCTGTAAAGTTTGTAATAAAATCTGCCCGACAAAAATACTGATGTAGGATGTAGTTTGTTGAACTTGGAATAAATCACGTTTTGTTTACAACCTTACAATTTAATGAAGAATATTTGGGTCAATGCCTAATCACAGCTGTGTAAATAATACCCCTTCAGAGTTAGATAATGCTGAGTTTGTAGTTTGTTGATCTGAAATAATATGAAAGTATGTTGAACTTTGTTTATCTAATAACAGTTTTGACCGTTGCCATCGTGTAGGTAAAGTTCACGTAGGTAATCCTCGTGCTGTTATTGTGAAATTTATAAGTTACAAGACAAAATTTGAAGTGTTTAATAACAAGAAACAGTTAAAGGGATCTAAGATAGTTATTACCGAAGATTTGACCAAATCGCGTTATAATTTATTAAAGTTGTCACGAGAAAAACTTGGAAAAAATAAAGTTTAGTCAGATGATGGTAAAATTTGTACTACAATTAATAATAAATTGCGTGTCATTGGCAAATCTTCAGATTTAGTCAAGTTAAATATTGAGAATACTACAGCATAAAATTGAATCTACTGCTTATAATATTATGCTAATAAAATTGAGAATTTCAGTTATATTTATCTTTCTTTTTTGTTGTGGAATTATTAGAATTTGCCATAAAAAAATGTATTTTATTTTATATGATGTATAGTATCTGTTATAAAATGCTTAAATACAATTGACCATTACTATTATTTTTATTCACAATAAGCTAGAACACGATTACTTTGTTATATTAATTTTTTTTTGTAATAGGCGATTACTTGTAAAAAGGTTTAATTTTGTTGAATTGATTGGTTATCAGCATACATAATGTAAAGGAATTTTATAAGCCCAATTTCCTTCTTTTATGCAGATGCTTTGTGTTAATCTATTATAATCTGTTATACACCAAATGTATGTTTTACTTACATGATATCTCCAGACCCTGTAAGTTCCGATGCACGTCATCAATAATTTTTTCAAATTCTTTAAGGGCGGTTTTTTGTTGTAAACTTGACAAAAATAAATATACGAGTGCTTGTTTTTAAAGGTTTTTTGAGTTATTATTTTGCACATGTAAATTTTACTGTAATCCAGTAAAATCATGTTATTTATTCCCATCTATTATATTTTGAATTTGTATAGTCGAAATAAAAACTGTAAAAGAATTAACTGCGTATAACTTTCATATTTGTCTTTCGACTGTTGGCAATACTGCTGTTTCTCGTTTGCTCGTTTACATATCTATCTACAATCGATTTTTATTTTCATTGTTTTAATTTGTGTTTTGGCGTTTGCTGGTTGTGGTCATAAGGTTGAGGTTGATGGTTATATTTTTGCGACTGTGCTTCGCGATATATTTTGTTCACGTGTCTACATGTTGCGTAACTATTAAAAACAGTTTTTCAAAACTAAATAATTCATTATCTTGCGTAATTTCTTCGATTTGCAGGAATATTAAAGTGAGGTTAGGATAACACCCCCGCTTTTGAGACAGTCAAAGAAGCTAATATTATCCTTAGTTAATTATTTTGAGAAAAAACGTAATAATGGTGCTACAATCTTACCACTCACTGCAGTAAGAGAGGTAGGTACATTTAAGAATGTTATACAATGGATATGTGTATCATGCATCAGTTATAATTTAAATGGTTGTTTACAGAGAGCTGCAAATGCGCTTAACATCAACATTTGCACAATAAGTGGTATTTCTGAAGCATCAAGAAACAATCAGCTTGTGAGAAGTCCTAAACGGAAAAGAATACGCACGAAGCCTGTTAGAAACAGAGACAATTTTGACCAAGTAGCTATCCGTATGTTGTTTATGAGATGCATCAGAAACGTTCGTATAAATAATTTGACTGTTCTCCAGTTTAAGGTCGCCACTCGCAGCCGCACATGCTATATTTTTATAAATGAAGCATCACTAATATTTGCCTCAAAAACTACAAATGTCGATTATTGTGGTGAAATGAACAAAGATAACTTCTTGAAGTGGTTTGAGCACCAACTGCTAAAGAATTTAGAAGAGCCTTCACTGGCCAAAATGCCTTGGATATGTGGAAAGAAGCTTTAAATACAATCGCACCAGAAATATGGAAGAAATGTATTGACAAAGACGAACAAACAATAAACAAGCAATGAGAGAAGGAAGTTCGATTTGTTATTGAGGATACTCAACCCCTTATAATACATGTCGGCGATTCGGACGATGACAGCAGCTAGAACGATTAGACGATTAGAATAAATATATTTTTGAATATTTATTTTAGAATAAATGTATATTTTTGTATATTGTTTGTTTATTATTATACTGTATCTTATTTATTTGTCTTTTTAGAAATTAAGTAAAACTATGTAGTTGTGTTATTTAAACTTTTCCTTGTTACTGAATGTAAGTATTTTCACAATATGCTATATGCTTAGTTCAGTTACTTTAGGCATAAACATGGCGTCTGTTCATAAATCCTTTTATTTTGTTTTAATCGCTTTATTTTATCGTTTTACAAACTTAAACATTTTGTTTAAATTAAACACATCTGGTGTTTTTTAGTTCATGGTAAGGTACGTACTTCAGCAAAACAGACAAATAGGTAATTCTTGGAAATGCTTATTTAATCTTAACCTATCCTAATTCCAGTGACACCTAATAAGTTTTTGTAAATTAAACGAAAAGCCTTTTTCGCGTTTATTATTCATTTTTCTCCCTTACTTGTATAATGAAAATTGCTTATTTTTCTTTGCACTATTTGCCATTTCAATTAATGACCCAAGTGCCATAACATCCTGTATACATGTGCTAAATTGGTTGCATATACATAAATAGTCATTCCACTCATGCAAAGAATGTAAACATACTAATTTAATGACGTCATTTGAGGTTATGACGTAGGATGTGACGTGCATTGGAACTTACAGGGTCTGGACTTTTAGAAATGTTTTCGTATCATTGTCTTAATACTATTTATATAACGTAGAAAACGACTACTTTCATATTAGTAAAATGTTTTTTTGCTAAAACATATTGGTTCTTATTATCTATTGATTTGCAGACTTTTATGGGAGTTAACATTATTTCTTTATTTCTGTTTATTTGTATGAATAAATTCGCCTTCTATGAATGTATTTATCTACAGCTACAAGGATATTAGCGATATCTCTTAAAAGTTACAACATTTAAACCTATTACAGATTATTTTATTTTTCTTATTATTATACATAAATAAATGATGAATTGTGTCTATGTTATGTTATTGGTTACCAAAACAAAGATGTAGCTAATAATAAGTTTTTAATTTTGTTACATTAATTTGGATTATTATCTTTGGTATCAACAGTGTTCTTTTTCTTCTACTCTCTATTTGATATTTTATATTATTATTTATTATGTATATAATTAATACGTATTTTTAGTTATTAATTCCACACATCCAAAATTTGTCTATACCTTTTTACATGGCTTTGCCATTATTTTTAATCATATTAAGAATAGTCTTTCACCGGTTCAGCATGGTTAGGTCCGGGGAAAATTCACAACTACTAATCTTTGTTGTTTTGTTAATTTCATATCTGAGGCACTTGATCGAATTCAAATTGATACAATTTACACTGACTTTTTTAAGCCCTTTGACCGTGTACAGCATTCTATAATTCTGGGTAAATTACATAGATTTGGGCTTTCCGAAAACTTAATTCACCTCATTGCTTCGTATCTGGCAAATAGGACTAACTTTGTAGAATATCAAGGTTTTCGTTCTTATGGTTATCAAGCTGCAACTGGAGTACCTCAGGGTTCAGTTCTCGGACCTCTGCTTTTTGTCATGTTCATAGATGATCTTTCTAACCGTTTCAATTCTGAATGTTTACTTTACGCGGATGATCTTAAGATATTTAGGTTTATTAGAACTAGTGATGACTGTAAATTACTACAAGAAGATTTAAATATTCTTTAGAAGTGGAGCGTTACCAACTGTTTGAATTTAAACATTAACAAATGTAAAAGTCTTTGTTTTTCAAGGAAAACTGAATCAATAACTTACCAATACAAAATTAACAACGAGTGTTTGCAACAAATTGACGTTATTAATGATTTAGGTGTATTGTTTGATTCAAAACTTACTTTTAATGCTCACGTTACTGCAATTTGCTCTAATGCACTTGGTCTTCTTCGGTTTATTAGTAGAAACACTAAGCAGTTCCACGGTAATGAAGCACTTATTAGTTTCTATAATGCGTTCATTCGTTCTAAATTGGAATACTGTTCAGTTGTTTGGAACCCAGCTTATGATAAATACATTGACAAGATCGAGTTGGTTCAACGTAAATTTTTGAAAACATTATAGTTCCGAAAACATCAAATATACTTGACACATGATTACAATTATACCAATCTTCTTGAAGAATTTTCATACATAACTTTGCAACATCGAAGGATTATCGTTGAAATTGTGTTTATTTACAAATTGCTACATGGTTTCATTACTGATGCTAATCTACTTCCTTTGCTCAACTTTTACATACCTAGAATCAATAGTAGGAACCACTATACCTTTTATATACAGACATCTAGCACTCGACATCGTTCGTTTTCACCTATGATATCTATGAGTAAGAATGTTAATACGTATTGTTCTAATGTTGATATTTTCAATGTGTCTTTAATTTCGTTAAAAAGCTACTTAAGTAATTATTTTTCTTTAAAATCTGTTTGATATAATATTTTTGTTTAAGTTCTGTTTAGTAATTAACTATCTTATATTCAAGTTATCATCTTATAATTATTCTTAATTTCTTTACTATTATTATTATTAATATATTATATGTTGTATTGCATGTACTTATTGGTACCTATATTGTATTAAAATAAGATTATCCTGTAATTAGTAGATTTGCTACTGTTGGATAATAAACTTATTATTATTATTATCGTTTGTATCTGCCACGGCGGGATTTGTTGCATCATTACCCAAGATCTAAACTTCATCGAAGCAACTTGATAGCTTTTTTTAATTTTAATTTTTATTAATAACATTATTTTTTAGGCAGTGATTATGATATTGAAGGAATAAGGTTTGCACAAATTAATATATGTTCGTTGGCTCCTAAGTTACCTGATGTTGAAGAGTTAGTATACAACTCAAATATTGACGTTTTGGCGGTTACAGAAAGCTGGTTAACTAATGAATTTAACAGTAATGTACTAAGTATAGTTGGTTACAAAGTATATCGCAAAGACGGGAGTGCCAGAGGTGGAGGCGTTGCGATTTATATAAGAAATACACTAAAAACGTCATTAATTGATACAAATGATAATATAGAACAATTATGGATGTCGGTGAGTATTAACAGCAGGGACAAGATTGTGCGTGGTGTGGTATACAAGCCTCCAAAATGCAATTATAAGCTTTTTATTGACGAGTTAGAAAATTCGTTTATGTTGCGTTCAATGGGCTCGCCTAATGTTATATGCCTCGGTGATTGCAATGTCGATTTTTTAATTTCCGATAGCTATGATACTATTTATTTCAATAATATGTTAGATTCCTTTAATTTAACGCAGTTAATCAATGAACCTACCAGATATGGACTCTATAAAAATTCACTGTTAGATTTAATAATCGTTTCAGAAACAGATTTTGTTAATTCATGCGGTGTCATTTTTTGTAACCTATCAGATCATGAACTTGTTTACTGTGATGTTTCTAATTCTCCTTTCAAATTGCCACAAATTGAACATACTTTTCGGAATTATAAAAATTTCAACTCGGATGAATTCTACAGCGATTAGTAAACTTTTTAAACGCTAATTTAGTTAACTTATTTGATAAGCATGCCCCATGGGTTACGTGTAAATTTAACAAAGAGACATCTCCGTGGGTTACAGAAAATATAAAATTACCTATTAATTTAAGGGACAAAACAAAATCTAAACATAAAAAGAATCCCACCCGTGGTAATTGGGAGTACTACAAAATGCTTAGAAATTATACAAATGGTGCCATTAAACGTGAAAAAGAAGCATATTTTCGATCCAAATTAACTAAATCCAATACTAAACAAATGTGGTCGGAATTGAAGAGGTTGAATATAAACACGAGCCGGGTTAATTGTGACGATTCTATTATTCAGGATGTTGACCAAATTAATAATTTTTTTTTGAATAGCGCACCTCTTACAACAATAGATTTAGATACTCAAAGTTTTTATAAAAATAACACTTTGGTTAATGACCCACTTAGTTTCAGGCTAGTTAAATATGAAGATATAGCTAAAATAGTTACCACCCTGAGAAGTAATGCTACGGGACCCGATGGTTTGAATGCAAGAATGATTAAACTTTGCTGTCCTCACATAATACCGTTCATTTTACATATTGTCAACAGCTGTATTTTGGAGGATAAGTTTCCCAATGTATGGAAACAGGCTCTTGTTTTACCATTGCCAAAAGTTGCACAGCCACAATCCACAAGTGATTTTCGCTCAATTAGTATCTTGCCCGTATTGCCTAAAATCTTGGAAAAAATTATCAACTCTCAGTTACATGAACATTTGGAAGTTAATAAATTGTTACCTGAAATACAATCTGGTTTTCGTCCTTTGCATAGCTGTGCAACTGCACTACTACACATAACAGATGATATTTTTAGAGCATCTGATATGGGTCATTGCACCATTTTAACTCTGCTGGATTTTAGCAAAGCCTTTGGATCTATTGACCACAGTTTGCTTTTATCTATATTACACTACATGGGACTCGGTCAGCATGCACTTGCCCTCATGCAAAGCTATTTAAGTAACAGGCTCCAGAGAGTTAAAGTTGGGCATAGAGTGTCTGAGGTGGCGAATATTACAAGAGGCGTTCCTCAAGGGTCAATACTTGGTCCGCTATTATTTACATTATACACTTGTAATTTCTGTAAACACTTAAAGACCTGTCGTATGCACATGTATGCTGATGACACACAAATATATCATTCATTTGCTCCTACAGACATTAAACAAGCAGTAAATAGGGTAAATAGCGACTTAGATATTATATATGATCTTTCGACTAAACATGTATTGCATTTAAATCCATCTAAGTCTTGCGTTATACTCTTTAATAATAATTTATCTAATGTACAAGTACCTCCTATTAAAATAAATAATACTCCAATTCCAATTCAAGCCAAATCGAAAAATCTTGGACTTGTTTTGGAGAAAACCCTTAGATTTAAGGATCATGTATGCAAATGCGTTCAAAAAGCTTTTATGAATTTGAAACTGCTATATCCTCATAAACTATATCTCAGCAAAGAAATAAAAATCATCTTGTGTAATTCGCTAGTCTTGTCACAGTTTACTTTCTGCGCTCCTGTTTATAATTTTTGCCTGGATTACGAAACATCACAACGTATTCAAAGAGTTTAAAATACCTAAAAAAATGAACACGTCTCACCTAAATTAAAGGAAGCACATTGGCTGTCCATGAAAAATAGGAGATTTTTGTTGTCGGCAACGCTATTTCATAAAGTAATAATTACAAAGCAGCCACCGTACTTATATAATAAGATTAGGTTCAGGACTGACATTCACAACTTAAACCTGCGACACAGAGGTTTAATTACCATACCTAAACAAACACAAAACTTCTTTTTTTGAACGTTCATACAGTTACAATATAGCATCAGTTTATAACAATATTCCTAGCCCATTAAAAGAATTGTCGCTATCACAATTTAAAAAGAAATTGCATAATTATTTGTTTAGCAAGCAAAAATAAATAAAATTAGCCAATTTATTCTCTTTACTTAGTTTACTCTTTTTGGTACTACAAATCTGTATTTGTTAAACTTGCCGAAAAACTTTTTTAATTTTGACTCTTCGACATCTTCACATCACTTTTGTTTTATGATAATATGTCTTATATGTTTCACTTTCATATGCCACAGCATATAATTCAACTCCTTTTCCTTTATATAGTAACACTGCCTATCTAATAATAATTAATTAATTATATTAATCAGCAAAATACTTAAGTCACTTTAATTTTTTATATTGAATGGAATTAACAAGGTACAAGTGGAAGATCAGCGATGGCTGAACTTGCACCATGAGGTTCTATAAATTTGGTAAAATATGTATTGATTTTTACTGTATGTGTATATGTATATTATAATATTTCATTTATAATTCATTATAATCAATACTAATAATTATGTTTTATAAAACTTTCTCTATGCCAGATGTGTGGAAAAAACGTATTATTATTATTGATTTTATAAGAGAATATCTTTTAAGGAGAAGATTTGTCTAATTTAAATGCAAGAATTGTCTACTTCAAACGCCTGTAATCCGAAAACTATAATTTTGGGGGGATCTCCCAGTTACAAGTGTTGCCAATGGATTCTTAGTGGTCGCTGTTTTTAAGGACTGCCAACAATTTTTAACTCTAATCCCACTGTATGCATCTGTACTGTATGTAACGTGTATTGCATGCAATATATGACCAAATTTACCGTTTAAAATGTTTTCTAGTAAGCTATGTAAACCTGCCTGTTTAGCTACTCTTCCAAATTTTGAGACAAGGTAAATACGAGTAGCTTAAATTAATGAAGATCAGTTTAACGGTGTCTGATAACCAAAAGGTCTTGGTTAGTAACTAAACTAAGCTAATTTTGTGAAAATTTACCCTATGAATAATAGTAACACAAAAATAAAATTAAAAAGAAATCATTAAAACAACTACTCTTATACAGGAATGATAAATAATAAATATATCAACTTATCAACAAATACTTCGGTATTATTTATATTAATTTTTTATTTTAAAAGTCTCTTTTTCTAGCCTTTTGTTTTGTCTCGAACTGCCACATGATAGTTACGCCACTGGTACTAATTTTTATTAGTAAAATAATATGGCTTGAGAAATTACACGTTACTGTTTTGAATACAAAAAGAATTCTATAATAATATAATATCAATTATTCATAAAGTTCAAGCGCCGAATTTATTGTTTTCATACTTGAAAAACTAAATATTTGTCACAGACATATTCTGGTTGGGATTAATGTGATTTAAGGAGTCTAATCGTGAAGCTTTATTATTAATTATAATAATTAAATCGTAGACTTTTTTTAAAGAAATTTTTCAAGATTTCTTTTGTTTAAATTTGCAAAAACAGTTTAGGATTTTGTCGGCTTCGTAAAGTACAATGAATGATGAAAGGTGTTCAGAACAGATGATTGTTATTTAAAATCTAATTCTGGTGTTAACTAGGTTAATTCTGGTGAATTTTAGGTGTATTTATAAAGTAAAATCGTTGAAGTTGCCTATTTTTAAAATAGTTTTTCAGATATTGATTGGCACAAGGACTTTTACATCATATTATTCAAAATAATATACATATACATACAGGTTGAAATGATGTAAAACGTTTTTGTGAATTGTATCACTTATTAATTTCGCATTTAAAAGAGTCATTTGTTTATACCTTTACTTGCATTTTTTTAATTGATTTGTGCAAGGTTTGACTTCAAAAAGGTATGAAAGGATTATTTCTTTTTATGCGTTGGAAGCCTGTGCCAAACGCCTTTTAGGGATAAGAATGTTAAGTCTAAATGTAAATCTCGTTTTCCTGTTCTACAAGTAATATGAGAAAAATTTCAAAAAATCATTCAGCTTAAATATGTTTTAGCATTAATAGAAAATCCGGATTATCAAGCTGAAAAGAGGTTGTAACTAGTTTGATGAGTACGTAAGTGCCATAAAACCAATTTATTGATTTATTTGATATCCAAAATGTATCTCAGTCGTGATTTCGTTTAACTCTACAAAACAATTCCTTTAGAGTTTCGATTGACACTAAACATTGACTGCTAGGTTTCGCTACAAAATATTGATTTTTGAACATATCAATGTACAACTGAATAAACCTAAACATATTTATTATGATGTAAGGTAAGTTTTCTATAATTATTGCTTTGGATTCACATCAGAAGCAGAGTTGTGTAGTCCAGAGTAAAAAACTTCAATCACCATATCGCATGTTCAGAACATACCTATCTGGTCTGATCGGGTGGCGGCGAATAGACCGAACTCAATAGACCGAAAGCAGTTGACCGAACTCAATTGACCGAATAGCAATAGACCGAAACGTCACTAGGCCGATGCAGCAATAGACCGAAAATCACTTGGTCGAAAATGAGTTACGGTTAAAGTACACATTCGGTAAATGTGCACATTAAATATCTCGAAAAATTACATTTATTAACAATAGCATCAACCTCCCTTCACACCTTTTCCAGGCTTACGACTGGCAGCATAAAGGACCGGTTCTAGGTCTGATCCTCTTGACCATACTGTGAGAATATTTGTTTTAGAGAAATCTCTATCTCAGTCTAAAACGCTCCGTTGCTTAGTTAGCTTTCGGCAGTTTGCTTACAATGGTGGTTTGCAATGTTGTCAAATTGCTATTTTTGAGAGCCTTGAAAAATTACAAACCCGTAAATAATAAAATGTCCATTGCTCCATAAATATTAAGTTTTGTAAAAATGGATAATATACTTATAGTATACTTAGTTTCCCAGCTCTCAATTACATTTATAAGTACAGACGTACGTGACAAACCCAAGTTGGTTGCAATACAAAGGGTTAATTTGCAATACTTACCATATTTTGTATGCTCTTAAAACGGAAATTAAAAATATGTTCAAACAGTCCTTGTTTTCTGAACATTTCCTGCTCTTTGCAAATAGGCGTTTACAGTTTTACATGAATTATATGAAAGGCTACCGCATTGAAAAGAACTTTAGTTGTATTTCAAATATTTAACAAAATACGTATTAAGAACTCGCAGAAGGGAAAGTACGGCATCCCTTTGAAATGTGTCGTGATCTGTTTATCGAATTACCAGTTTTCAGAAATTATTGTATTTGGATTTTTATAAAAGTTGCTTAATAAATGTGATCTTACATTTTTAATCTACTTGTATGTATGTTCAAAATAATCCATATGCTATAAAATTGCAATAAAACCAGTATCACAATATGTAATTACTAATTACCGTTAGGTGTAAAAAAGGTGTAAATGTCATGTTTCTTTGCTACATCTGTTTTAATATCAACACAAATGCATACTTAAAGTGTTTGCATCGGATCAAGCCATAAAGTAGATTTTTTATGTGACATACAACAATAATTTTTAAAAAGCAGATACATCTAAAAGGTATCACATTTAATTACAAATTAGTACAAATTAAATTTGTACAAATCAAGGTAGGTTAGTGTTACAGGGTTGGACTTGAAATCTAATAAAACTTTAAAAATGATTTTTTCGACAACTATTCCTTTGAAGAACAAACTTTATAAGGAAAATTTGCTCTACTATATTTCACCTATCTACCATTCAGCCAAAAACCTTCAATTAGTATACACCCTGTATATTATTAAATGGCATAAAATTCTCTATGTTCTTGCTCAGAGGATTCTGTATTTACTAAACCGGTATGAGAGTGATGATGGGACGTTTTTAAATTACTATCATAGGTACTTTTTTACTAAAATCGATAGAGTACTTAATATAGAACGAAGTACTTGAAAAGTAGGATAGATACCATAGATAATCTTATGCCATTTAATGATGTACATGCTTTATATCATTTCTGGCCGAAAATAAAGTACTAAAAAGCGGGCCTCTTTAAATCAAGCGCTCATCGTCCATTATCACGCAGTGAATAATAATAGTATATTATATACCAAGGTTGTGAAGAGTTTTTTCTAGAGCCGAGTATTATTAGATCCCGAGATGCGCAGCATCGAGGGATATAAGATGAGAGGCTCTAGAAAACACTTCACAACCGTGGTGTATATATTATTTTTTTCACTACTAGTACTTTTATTCCTTTTATTCTTCTCACATAAAAAACGTACTATCGCGATCACGGATTTTTTCCCGGATGCCAGTGTATAATGGGATGAATTTTTGCCCCGTGTTACACTAAAATCTGGATTATTGACTAGTAGTCAATAATAAAAAATTATTTACCACTAGGCAAGAAGGCTAACTTCACAAGGTGACAACAGACTAGATAATAGTATGTTTTAAAGCTAGTAGTGAAAAAACATTATTCATAATTAATATTATTCTAAATCTGTTTTAATAATTATTATTATTGGTAATTTTATTATATACTATTAATTTATATACTAATAATCTCGGATTTTTATATATAACACAATAAAAGGCAAGAAAATCTAGTAGTTGCGTAGGAATGCCCTTGCCTGATCGTCACTCAGCTCGCAGTTTGAGGTTACAGCTTATAATGGCTTGAAAAGTTCATTTAAGAGTAATAAATCGGTATGGTTGAAGAAAAATTAATTCGTATTAACCGTGTATTAATAACCATCATTATGTAATCGTTGCATAATGTATACTATTATTTACTGAATTGCTATAGGGCCATTCCATGCGAAATCGACCACTAAAATCGATCGATCTCACGGATTTCAATGAAAACCAATTGTGAGGTAGTAATCAACTAAAGATCAATTTGCTAGATTACGCAGAACTTTGGAAATATTCAAACTGAAAAAATTATCAAAACTGCTTGCACGTCTTTAAAGAAATATAAATATCTTGAAAAGTATTTATCCTAGAACAAATATTTTTTTATATATTGCTCGCAAGAAGACGGGCTTTTTGTACGGCCTAGTAATTTTTTGTTACCAAACGTATTTTTAGTCTTTTTTAAACGAAATATTTTTAAAATGCAGAAGAATCGGTGTGGTTACATTTTTAGAAATCTGAAAATTGTACAGATTCTTTGAACATTTCTGTATTTAAATATCAAATGGCAAGCTGGACGTTTTAATAGTTTTGGCAGGACAAATTTTCATAGACCGTGTTGCAGGCAGCCGGCGCAGCATTGTTCACGGCAAGCTGGCGCAACCCGCATTCGCTACCTTCTAGTTAGTAACAATACGGTCCATAATCCTAACGATCTGTCTTAACTAAAGCTAGTGTACATAAGATAAATGTATATCTGTATAGATGTGATTATATCTAGTGATTAATTAATTACTTATGTATTTCAATCGATTTCTTCGGGTGTGATACATAAAGTATTTTTCTCGCGACTGTCAAAGACCCTAAAATATAATGCAATAGCTTTTTTAATTTAAGTTTTAAGGTCAGTTGGGGTAATTGGGTCATAGCTTTACAAGTATCTTGCTTTAAACTGCTAAAATAATTATTTAGCATTTTTATCATGAAGTATAAGTTTAGGACTTTTTTTATAATACCTTTAATATATTTTCCAAAAGAAAATGTAAAAATAAAGCGGCTCTAATGCCAACTACTGTACTAAAAATTATTAAAAAAAAACATGTTAGGTGGTTGCAATCACCCAATAGATTGGGTCGTCTACATTTTATATCCACATTACTTTATACTATGCTCTGGGTAACTGGGACACTCTAAGGATATTAATTAAAATGTTCCCAAAAACTAGGGCTGTTATAGGAATAGTTCAGGAATTATCGCAGCTAAATCGGAAGAGTGTACAGGGTATAGTCGATAAAAATTCACGTAATTCTCATAGACGTTTAGCGATGGCTTTACCTTTTATTAAGCAAAGTTCCAGTTACTCCATCGCTCCAATAATCGCAACTGACCTTATTAAACATCGGAACCTACAATAGAGATCAGTAATAGTAATTTATGGTACAAGTGAGTTAATTAAGATATTCTGATAATTTTTGCAGTGGATGATATCATTAACTCACGTGTGCTACAAGGTCAAATATTGAATTTATAATGTACAGTTGCGGCAGAAAAATTCTCAACGGTCTATTGCGACTGCGTAATTTCGATTTTTAAATTCTCATAAGAGACGTCACTTTTATTCATTTGATATGTCATAAATAGCATACAAGCCAGCCATTCATACGATGCGAATATCAGAAAAATGTGCTAACTTGATAAATTACCGTTGAAGATTTTTCGGTCGCAACTTCCATATGCTTCAATGCCTTCCTGATGGAAGTTATGAATGTAATGATATCATGGTGATCATTTATATAGCAAGATCATTATATAACACCCGGTAATCGTTTATAGGTATATCATTTATACAAGATCATTACTGTACCTCAAAACTGTTCTATTCAGAATCACACATACTACCAATTGGCGGCATATTTAAAACCTTGTGGTTCCATTTTGCAGCAATTCCAATGTCATTGGTATCAAATGTTCCAATATGAGTCTTAATAATGGTTTTGTAAAGCCAACATACACTAATTCCTTGCGATCATTGCGATAGCTAAAAGCTTGTTTGGATGATTGCGTGTAGAATGTTAAATGGGATACTCTGTATATTAATAGATTATTTAATTCACTTAATAACTTCGACTATTATTTCTTTGTTTACCTTACCTGTTTTTCTTTAGTGGTCCTTCCCTTTCTATAAAGCGTCAGCCTTAAATCTAATAATACGAAATTATAAGTTGATGAATGAACGGCCTGAACTTATTATTAGGTACATTGTTACAAAGTCAAGTTTAAATACGCCAAAGCTAATAATATAAATCATTAGATAATTCCCCATTAATTATAGTAGTTCTGACTGCAGACACCCATAAATTAGTCAATGCTTCTATTATTACACATAAAGAATGCACTTTAAAAAATTTGCATATCAGTCTTTGCAATTTTGTATTGCAAAATATCTAATACATGCTGTTTATAGTTATTATTTTTTCTGTATCAAACTAATTTGTTATTAGCCTTTTGACCTCTATCTAAATTTTATACGTATTACAATATTATATCACTACCCGTCTCGTACTTTCTTTAAAAAAAGGTGGAGTAGGCACTACATTGAATCTAATGTGATATTGTTACATAATCGTGTGTTATTAACCTACTTTGATTCACGTGAATAATAGGTGTATAAAGTAATGTAAGACGATCAATTTATTTTGGATATATTTAAATTGCTGTAAAGGTGGGTTAAAAGGGCAATTAAGTAGGTAAAGATTAATATACAGTGCGTTCTTCATGTTATGTTCCCCATCATCTGGTTCTTGGCTTCCCTCTTCTGCTACATATGGTTTCTATTCTATTGATGATAACGCATTCGCGTTTCATTGTTGATGACTATGATTGTTTCGTTCTGCGTGGCCAAACCATTTTATTTTTTGAGCTTTTATAAATCTGACGAAGTTATCCGGTTTTAGTCATAATTCTTATTGTGTTGTCATCTGTCTGTTCTTAATGAACCTAATATACGTAATTCGTAATATTTTTCAGATTCTGTTGTATTTCAATAAAGTTTGGTAATGAAGAAATCGGTATTGTAATTACGGCAATTTTCATCACTAGCGGTTATAATAAAATGTGCATTAACGCTTCTAAAGCTAGATAATAAAGGCGTGCTTTAATAGTTATTTATTAGTCCGGTCAAAATAGACAATTCAATTTACAATAATTCGCATAGAGCTGAAAATTGGTACAGGTCTTAGGTACACTATTACAATTAAAATTTTGAAAATCTCGACCGTTCCTACATCTGCTAAAAAAATTATTCAAGGTCAAAGGTCAAAAGTATCGGTTTTTTGCATTTTTCTCGTAGACGGTAAGTGTTATTATACAAATAGATCAGACAAAGGTTGTAGATCATGCAATTATCTACAAAAATTGTTCTTATACTTTTTGTCCTAGGAATCACCATTCCTGAGATATCACCATTTGAAATATCGAAAATAATAATATGCACGTCTACGCCGCACAGTGCGTTGTTTAAATGGAAAGTCTGGTCAAAAATAAAAAGTGTGTCTTTTTGTACAAAATCTGTGCAATTTCTCACATTAATTGGTAGATTATACTTAGATGCTGTATAATTTATAGAGTAAGATTTTTTTCTGTAAATATTCCTGTAAAATGAGATAAATAAATTTAAATCAAACTAACTGGTAACAAAAAAATCATGATGTAATAAATTAACTACAACTTGATGTTAAATCATAAAATTATACGCAAAACTAAAACATTTAATTTAGAGTCAGTTGTACAGTCACTAGTTCCTTTTTTGCGAGTGCCGTGCACTCTTCTGTTGCAGACCGTTAGCGTTTCCCTCCTACACTTGTATTGTGCGTGTCCAATGATTACAAGGATACGAGACCTAAGTTTAAAATGGACTCCGAATCACCCTAAGTACATATAACTTGGATTTTTTATTAATTTTAGTAAGTTTCCTGGACAAAGTAGACCTGGGTGGTTTACCATTGCCTTCCGAGGGAGAAGCAATTACTTCTACGAAAAATTGTTGATTCTGGGCAATTATTAATAGATTAATACTCATATCTTTTCCAGAAGTATTATCAACCAACTTCAGAGGTACAAAAGCTATTACAAAAAAAAGTTATCAGTATTTTTGGTATCAGAAAATTTTTGTTTAAAAATCGTATACGATTTTGAACCGCTGCCGAATCCCTATTTACATGACTTTTATTAAGATTTTTCGAGCAATTTTCTATACCATAAGAATCAAGAATGTAAGTAATAATATTTGATACTTTGTCGATGTGTTCGCTAAAGCTCCACTCTTCGAAAAGGTCATTGTTATTCAGTTTTGAGGGAATGCCTAAAATATTCTATGAAGATCAGAATTGCAAATATTTGCAGTTATAAATTAGCAATTTGGATAGAATAATAGTCAATTTAGTATTTACAACAAAAATCTCATATACGGTTTTATCTTTTTTGAGATATCTTTTGCTCAAGTTGACGAGTCATTCTTGTATTTGAAAAATTGTGTGGGACATTTTAAATGTGGATATCTTAATTAAAAATAAATAAAACTAGACTAAAGTTATTACTGTCGGCAGAATGTACCTTTAACAATATTTTTCACAAAAAATAAAATAGCAATCAAGATTAGTTTTATCACTATCGACCGATATGTGCAACTAACAACTGCACTGTAGAATATTACACATAATACATTTTATGTATATCAATGTTTTGAATAGCTTTTAGTATAGTTAGGACATTATAAGAAAATTATTTATAGAAATTATCGGGATATTTAAAGTCTCCTAATGACTTCTAAATGATTATTTAGATCTAATTCGATGACTTGATTTTCGAATTTTGTCCACAGGACAACGCACTGTGCGCCGCCTTGAAATACTATTATGGCCGGTTTCACAAAGCTTGATTAAACTCTGATTAACTTAATTGTGATTAAACTTGAGATCCAGAAATATAATGGATAAAATTTCAATGTTATGTGAAAAATTTACAACTGCGAACATTTTAGTGAAACAAGCTGATAATGTCCTCATAATTGAAACAGCAATAGAACAACTTAGTACAACAAATACAACTATTGTTGTTGGTGAAGATGTAGATTTATTAATACTACTGACTGCACGAACTCCAATTGATAAGATTATTTACTTTTTGAAACCTGGGAAGGCTCAACAACAAACAAAAATATATTCATCGAAAAGTTTATCTGCTTATCCAAAATTTCAAAATCATATCTTATTTTTACATGCAATAACTGGCTGCGATACTACATCAACAATTTTCAGAAGGGGTAAAACAACAGTATTTAAATTGTTTGAAAAGCATGATTTAATGATTGTGCAAAAGTATTTAAAAAATTGACTCTTCTCCACAAGTCACCATCACAAACGGGATTCGCTTTCTTCTTGCTATGTATGGAGCTCCGAAAACAATTGATTGTATAGACAAGTATAGATATTTAAGTTTTGTAAAAAATACACGGAACAATAAAAGAGGAAAACTATCTTGTCTTCCTCCAACATCTGCTGCTGCTTATCAACACTTATATCGAGTATACTATCAAGTTCAAATGTGGCTAGGCAATCAACTGGACCCAGAAGACTGGGGTTGGAAATTAATATACTTTGGAGCCAATTCAAACTTTATTCCCACCTGCTCCGGAAAAACTTCTTAACACCATTTTTTGCAATTGCAAAAAGGGTTGTAGTGCAAATTGTGGCTGTAAAAAAGTCGGATTATTTTGTTCACCAGTATGTACCAATTGTCAAGGCCAGTCCTGCTCCAATGTTGAATCAAATGCAACAGATGAGGATTTTTATGATATCAATGAGGAGGCAACTGATGCATCTTTCTTAGAACAATTGACAGATATCCAGCAAGAAGAAAAAGAAGAAGAAAGCGAAGAAGACATTACTGTTGAAGTAGCATTTGAAGATTATCAGTCAGACTAAAATCTTCCCGAAATCAACAATAACTCGTGCCACTTTAATCATTTCCAATAGTACCATTTTTTAGTTACATTATAGAATATTTTTGAATATTATTTAATAAAACTGAATCACAATAGATCGCAGAGTATGCCTGCCGGGGAAACCACGTTAAAAAAATGCGCCAAGTACACTATCTCCCAGGTGGTGCGGAAATGTGTACATATTATGTAAAATACGACTTCTTCAACTTTTAGAATCGCGATATCTCAGGAACGGTGATTCGTAGGACAAAAAGTATAAGAAAAATTTTTGTAGATAATTGCATGATCTACAACTTTTGTCTGACCTATTTTTATAATAACACTTACCGTTTACGAAAAAATGCAAAAAACCGATACTTTTGACCTTTGACCTTGAATAATTTTTTTAGTAGACGTAGGATCGGTGGGGTTTTTAAAATTTTATTTGTAATAGTGTACCTAAGATCTGTACCAATCTTCAGTTCTATGCGAATTAATGTAAACTTACCACTATTTTTTCGTCTATTTTGACCGAACTATACGTTACTAGTGGAATAAATGAATCATTATTATATCTGTACTATTATATCACGTTGAAGTCGAGTTTGATAATGAAATGAGTTCCATAAAACAAATTTTAGGCGCAAATTGCGAATAGTAATTTATTAATCGAACACTTATACACAATAGAATTTTATTAAGTTTTACATTAAAAAATTAACTGTTATGTATTTCTCAAAATCAAATTATCTTTAATGTTTGGTTTTCATTCCCCTAGATAACGAAAGCAACAGATAGCATAGCAATTTGTAAACAGTTTTGAGTGCGTAAGATATAACGTACTGATCTTAAAAAAATATAGTGTGATCCAAAATGAGTGAGAACGGTTTAAATTTCGCGCCGGGGGTTTCAGTGTATTTTACGTTGTTAGTGTAGCACTATTGAAATGTGTTCAGATGCGTCAGATTACAGCGTCAACTAGTCACTTTCTCATTTATATCGTTATGCTTTGCCAGTTATCCCGGGTTTTCATTGAATTTTTGCTATATTTCGCTTGTTTTTTATTTTACAAAACAATTCTTTTCAGAATTAAACTTCGTTAGACGAATTTATTATCAGGTAAGTTTATTATTTAAAATTACGGAAGTTTATAAGCTATATTATTTTTGAGACGCCACTGTAAAACAAAAAAAGATGATAAAGATGTCTGAAAAGTATTTGTGTTGCCAACGTAACAATAATTTAAGGCGGCGGTAAATTTAAACAGTCTTTGATTATATTGGTGCTTTCCCACCCTTGTACTTTCTGCGGACTCGACGAGAACGACTACAATCTTTACGTGACAGAATCTGTAATTAAAAAGTAAGAATTTGCAGGAAACGTTTTTATTGTTTATATTTTCAATGTTTAGTGCACGTTTAATTACATGTTAGTCTAAAACGTCTTTTTATAACCAACTTCTTGGAGTTCTTCGATCAATCCTTTCTATTAACTTGAGTGTCTCGTAGCGATCCCTGCAATATAAAAATTGATTAAAATTCTTCAAATTTCCGTTGTTTAAATTAGTAACTTAAAAATACCAACCTTGATGCTTTAGATGTTCCTGGCTGTATAAACCTAAAATATGATAAAGATTTAAAAGGAATGTCTGATGTCTGTCTTAATTACTGTATAATACGTATTTACCTAGGTATCGGTGATTTGATCTTTCGTGGCGGTTCTGGTACTCTTTAAAAAATGCAGTTTTATTAATTTTTTGATGATAGAGTGGAAAGACTTACTACCTTGATGGTAATTGAATCAGCCTCATAGGATCCAGTAATCTGTAGTAAAGATAATATACATATGTAAAAAAATAATAATTTGCATAAATCAAGTTTTTGATGTAAAGGGTATAATTAACAAACCTTGCAGGTTTTGGTGCAACTCGAGCTTCTAGTTTACTGTGGAAATAAAGGTGTTACGAAATTTACACATTTAAATGTTATAAGAAATACCTGACTGGTGTCCTTTCAGTTGGCGATATTGGTTCAGGCAACCTAATAAAATATAAACAGGGTGCATGGGTAGATAAAACAACTTTCTTTGCAATATTATAATTTTAGCAATTAGACCAGATGTTATGTATTCTATAGTGCAGTGCTCTTTTTGAAACTCTAATCTTATATAATTGAGAACCCTAGGAATACCCCTATTCCTATGGGTATTCTTTTTTATATCTTACGCCGAGATCGTCCCTTTTGTTACCATCAGTTAAAAATCTCTCATAGGTGCAAGGTAATATTATATAGCAGTTGATTTCACGACTTTCTAGATTTCGCGCGACAAAGTCTCTTTCGTTTCGTGTAATCTAGAAGGTCGTGGTCACGATACCTTGTTTGACCCAACAATATTTCTTAACTCGCATGACAACAAAAGCTAATTGCTAAATCTTCTACTTACTTTTTACTTAATTAAACAATATAATTAATACTTCAATTAATAAATACTTATTAAATACTTCTATTAAAATTATGTGTAAAAATAAAAAATATATTAAATAAATATACCGGGTGCCCAAAAAGTGTGGAAACGCTTGAATTTCTCGAGAACGACACATCTGGTTACAAAAACAAAAAACATGTGTTCGTTTATTTTTTGAAACCTATTCAGTCATGATATGCAAACATCACCCCTACCCCCTGCGGGGTGGGGCGGGAGTAAGTTGTGAAAACTTAAATGGGAACACCTATTTTTTATTGTACTTTTGCATTCTCCATAAAAAACAGTTCTCAAATTGCAAATCTCGCCCCCCATCCCCATCCCCTCTTGGGGATGGAAAGAGGGAAAACTGCACATATCCGCAGAAAAACGAGCTTTTTTTACTTTTCTAATTTCCACCCCCAAAGGGGTGGGGGCGGGCGGACAATTTGTAAATCACAAAAAAAAATTTGGAGGAAAAAAAGTAAAAAAAAGATCGTTTTTCTGCGGACATGTGCAATTTTCCCTCTTTACACCCCCAAGAGGGGCCGGGGGGGGGGGGCGAAATTTGCAGTTTGAGAACAGTTTTTTATGAAGAATGCAAAAGTGCAATAAAAAATAGGTATTTCCATTTAAGTTTTCACAACTTACTCCCGCCCCAACCCTCAGGGGAGTGGGAGTGATGTTTGCATATCATGACTGAATAGGTTTCAAAAAATAAAAGAACACGTGTTTTTTCTTTTTGTAATCGGATGTGCCGTTCTCGAGAAATTCAAGCGTTTCCACACTTTTTTGACACTCTGTATAAAAATATATACATATACAGGGTAGGGCTAATAATAATAATCGATTAATCGGACCTTCGATTCATTAATAAATCAATCGATTAATTGATCGATTAATAAATCAATCGATTGATTAATCAATTAATCGATCAAATCGATTTTCTATTATCGATATCTATAATCGCTCCGATCGATAGTGGATTTCAAAATAACTAAGGTACTACTACTTGCTGTATTTTAATTTCCCGAAACCAAATTGATTAAAAAAATATTTTGACTATATGGGAATTTTAGTTCAACAGTAATCAGCATTGCTTCTATTTTTGAAAAATTGATTTCTTTGCTCGGACTGGGATCAAACAGAACATACACTTCGCACAAATGGAAGTGGATTTAAAATGGATTTTAAAGTGGAAAATATATTTTAGCAAAATTTTAGAAAACAGTATTAATTACTAGGTGAATCCAAAAAATGCTTTATACCATATAGGAAACACGAATTATCAAAACAAGTGATTAATCGATCAATCGATTAATTCGTTAAATGAATTGATCAATTAATCTGACATTCGATTATTTTTTAAATAATCGATTATTCGAGCAATTGATCATTCAGTTAATCGATCGATTGATTAATTGAGTAAATCGATTATTTTTCGATTATTGATTTCCATAATCGCGCAGCCCTAATGCAGGGTGTAGAACAATACAGTTTTCAGTGCATTTGTTTAAAATTAAATTCAAATTCAACATTTAATCTAACCTTAAAAATGATATACTAAAAAGAGGTAGCAAAATAATATTTGTAAAATTCAGTAACCCATTCAACTGTTCGATACTCATTGGAATGAGGAACAGTGCAACTATTCCCACCTAGACTAGAAAACTAAAACAAAAAAAAAATAATGTCAAAATCTATTTTTTATATAGGTATGTATGTACGTCAACTACAAAGATTTGAACAATTTTGTGATGAGAAGTTGATTATAGTATTTGACATTCAACAAATTTTATTATACTTTAGTATTTTACGTTCATACAATATTTAGTTAAAATTATAAGGATATATAAGGACTTTTACACCAAATCTTACAAAATCTTTTGTGCAATTGATTAGGAAATAGTATATTAAAGAACAAGTTTTATAAGGGTTGATTTGGCGCACGAATCCCAAGTTAGAAAACGAGCCGCAGGCGAGTTTTTCTATGGGATGAGTGCCCCAATGCCCTTATAAAACGAGTATTTTATGCTATTTTTTCTAATTTGCGCCCCCTTTTTTCTTATTTTAATACAAAAAAATATTTTGGTCGTCTAGAGAATTTTGTGTTAGTTGGTAACACTCGGCGCCCACTTGAGTTTTTAAATCATTTGTCATCATCCGTCACTTCAAATAAATTAGTTATTACTTTTGTTACTTTATTAGTGTTACAAATAAATAAAATATGAGCGAAGACAACTTAATTTGCACTCCGCCCGAAATTCGCGAAATTGCCGAAGCAACAACGCAAAATTTGTTGCCTGACAAATCAGAAGCGGCATACAAAAAACAATTTGCCAAATTTGAAGACTGGCGAAAAGAAAATAATATTCAAACTGTCTCAGAAAATGTTGTGTTGGCATACTTTGAGTCCCAGCGGCAAAAATATAAACCTTCCACTTGATCATTTTCTTGACATTTTTGAACTTGGATGCTTCATATTGCTTGAAACGGCTACAATATTGGGTGTTATCGGCACTTGTTCCTTTTACATAGCAGAATTTGTCTTTCGAGTAGCTACTAGAAAAGAAAATAAAGAAGCAAAGATGATTAAATCGATGATACGTGTCTTGTTTATAGTACCATAAAATTACAAACATGAATTGGACTTACTGATTTGTCCAAGCAGATTTGATGTAGGTACGAGACTTGTTTATGTTACTAATTAGGAATATCCAAAACCTAACCTTCTTTCCAAGTAAAAATAGACCATAACTTCAAGTGAAATTTCATGTAAGTAACAATCAACAAACAGCGAACCAATTCAACGATATTAATTAAAAATTTATCGGAGGTTGACAATTTTGACAGATACTTGCAGTTTGAAGTTGTCACATTCCACGCATTACCCATCCAACCCTTAAAAACTAAATAACCCTATAATTCATTAAAGTACAGTGTACTTCTATAGATAGCCATAAACGACTCCTACTGATAGACGTTAATAAACGTATTACAAAGCAAATTAGAAAAATGTATTTTTTCCATTCACGATGTGTTTTTGTCAAAAATCTCATGTCTAGACAGGACCGTAGCTACCGGCTTGGGGGCCCTGGGGCAAGCCATAATTATGGGGCCCCCACGTTATCTTCCCCTTTACCTTTCACCACTTTCATTTAGCAAGCCTTTTTTAAAGGGTGCTATTTGTATTTTTTCTGTTAAGATAGAAGAATGGGCATTTAAAACAGACAAAACACATATTTACTTGTCACATTGAGTTTAATATAAAACTGTACAATCTTGCTAACCAGTTGGCAGTTGGCCCCGGTTATTATTATTAATTTAGTGGTAGTCGTTAGGTCACGTATAAGGCGTCTATCGATGTAAAAACTTCTGCACCAGGCGGAGTACCACCGTTATACGACATGAATATAAAACTTAGGAAGTTAGAATATCATAAGTCTACGTAGGTTGAGTTTTAACTAAAAACAGAATAACATTAATTCTGTTTCCTAACTTTTCTACAGCGACTTTTAAGACAGCGAGTGTAGGCTAAAGCAGGCAAAATAGCAAAGGCGCTCGCGCTGTTATACATTATAAAATTTATAAGATAAAACTGGAAAAAACGCTATCTATCTTTATGTTTCACATGTTGCATATTAATTGTTGTTTATACCTGCGATACGAACTATATTAACAAGTCCATAACAACCAGGACATTATAAGCGGGTATATATAGTATATAACGCCCGCTTAGCGTTTACTTTGCAGTCGGAGCCGCCCTTACGTTTAATAGTATTGTAACGTGGTTTCTGGGTAATTCACGAATTCTTTTGTGTCGACTTCTGCAGAAATTTCTTAGATAAAATTATCTTCTTCTATTTTGCGTCTATATTAAAGCTGTTAAAGCACCAAAAACAGTGCATTAATAACTCATTTGAGTGCTGTAATAGCCCAATTTTCTCAAAGTTGGTAGCATTGAAAAAAAAATTGACGAAAACTTCACTCTAAAAATTTAAATTTTCAAATGTCACATCAGTGTTGTCAACTACCACAAAATTCCCTAAATTTTGAAATCGCGATTATATTTATTTAAAAAGGGAAAGAACTCGTTTCATAAGTCATTATTGCACTCCTCCTTTAGAAAACTCGCCATTTCTGAAATCGGGCTCGTTTTCTGAATTTGGACTTGTGCAATAAATCTTGCCTTATGAAACTCGTTCTTTAAGACGACATGTGCTACCTGTTAGGATTTTTTTTTGTTTTTAGGTTGATAACAACCAACTACAAAAACATTTGAATTTAAAATTTCATAATTCTGTTTGACTTTTGCAAATTTAGTAAAAGTTGTTACTGACAAACATAAAAATTTCTAGTTTTGCAAATATTAGATTGAGTCAAAAGTTTCTGCCACTTTGTGACTAATTTTGTTTTGAAGAGTTTAACATAGGAGCCATATTCAATTTGCATTGTTTACGTATGTCATTTTAAAGCTAATTTAATACAGATTTAGATTCTATATTTGCGTTCAACATCATTTTTACAGCGATTTTTAAGCCAGCGAGTGTAAGAGTGTGGTTGTAATAGCCTTATTGCAGGAAAAATAGCAAAGGCGCTGTTATACATTATAAATAAGTTTAATTTGCTAATGTTTTAAAACTTGATTTCGAACTTGATATACAGTGAGGATTTTATTTCGCTGAACATCAGCACTATTAACCCTATGTTCAGTTTAAAAAAAAACATGTCAATACATTAAAAGCAATTACGAGTACAATATATCCAAGCAACCTCTAATAAAACAATTGCCATTAATGCCATTAAAAAGTGTCAAACAAATCGCAAACTTGTTGCATACTATCATTATTGCAATTGTACCAGCGTACAATAGCAGTTTTTTCATCTTTTAAATACATGCCGTAAACCCTCGTGTAAACCGCAAGTGCAAAACTTAAAAAAAAATCAGTTTTGACACTTTTTAAGGACATTAATGGCAATTGTTTTATCAGAGGTTGCTTGGCTATGTTGTACTCGTAATTGCTTTTAATGTATTGACATGGTTTTTTAAAAACTGAACATAGGGTTAATACTTATAGTGCTGATGTTCAGCGAAATAAAATCCTCACTGTATTTTTAAATCGATTTATTTAATGTTGAAACAAGCTACGTTTGGTTCAAAACTTTTTAAGACAATTTCGTAAAAAAACTCTCAGCTTTCGGGGGCCTCGGGGCGCTGCACAGTGGTAGAAATCGCCGATCTAGTCGTTCAAAATTAAGTGTCGGGGTATTTTCACAATAAAACGTTATTAGGTCTCAGTATCATGAGACATGATGTAGAAAAATAAATAATATCTACCTTTGATTGTTATCTATAATGTATTAGTAGGTTATTTAGTAACTAGCAATATTATTTCGTGTAAAACAGTTCACAAATACTTGTAAAGCAATTATTACTTATAAGAAGGACCTAGTATTAGGGTATAGTAATTTAGTAATATAGGTTATTTGGCAATAAATCTTAAAAAACGTGTCATCACAGAATCTATCACTTTTACGTATTGCTCTTACACGTGTCTTGAATTTTGAATCCGCGGCTGAAACATCAGTCACTTTGATATTTTCAGGATAACAACGCTTTTTAGCTAATAATAAGTCATCATAGATGAGATATATGTCTGCATTCTGTTTTTTTTGTTTCATCATGTATTACTATATATTGGTCCTTCGTAAGTCTTTTTTAATAAATGAAGCTAAAGCCTGGTCTGGCGAAAGTTTGGTTGGGGTTCTAACAGTTTGCGAAATTGACTTTCTTAACTGATGAGCTTCCTTTGGAGACTTCTTCTTCACCATGCCTGCTGCAGTCCGTAAACATTTGGCACGTGAACTGACTTTCGTAGCAAAACTTAGCTCTTCTGTGCTTACTTTTTGACTTTTTTTAACCTGAGATTATTCGGAAGAATTCGTCCGTAGTCTTTCGATTGCTTTACTTGAGGTCGGCGTATTCGGAATTTGTTGAATTCAGTTTTTAAACATGAAAAATAATCTTCAAGCCAATGCCTTCACTTGCTTTTAAGATTACATAGACTTGAATGGCGTTCCTGCCACTTCTGGCCTGTTTGCTTGCATATGTTCATTGTTTTCTTAAAATGTCTTCGATTGTTTCCGCTAAATTGTCCATGTGAAACTTCTTTGTATGAATAAATCGCGTTGATTCTATTTTCATTGTTGGCTTCATCTCGACACACATTCACCAACTCCCACTGCGCGATTCCACTTGTCCGAGTTAAAAGAAGTCATACAAAATATTTATGACATATTATGACAAGTTCTTATACATCCCCGAATAGTCAAATAAATATACTATCGGATAAAAATAGAAAAAAATATTGCAAGTTGTTGCCAAACAATGTAAGCTTAGTCAAAACTTCCACATTACAAATAATAATATTACTTTTAATGGCTAACAATAAAACTAATTGAAAAAATACTGGAGCTTTTATTTAAATATTATGTTATACAGAATAACAGTCTGACCTTCAGATGACCCGAAAATAACACTTTCAAGAGAAAAATCTTTACTGATAAACAGAAAGGCACTGTTGGTTATTGCAATTAAAAGTAGAGTGAAAAAGGTGTAATTTTGCTGAGGGTTTATATGACTACTTAACCTCATTCGTGCATGAGCACTGACGTTTCTAAGAAAATAAAAAGAGTGGTATCGAACTATTTGATCCTATAAAAAGTAAGTTATTATAATTTCAAACAAATGGGTCACTACAAGTAACACTATTTTTGAACGCCTAGATCGGTAATTTCTACCAGTGTGCGCTGCCCCGGCTGCTCCGGTGGTAGCTACGGCCCTGTGTCTAGAATGGGAAAAATTCACTGTTTCCATCTTGTTGCACAAATAGCTGTTTCCCTTCATCGTTCCAAGGTATAATTGATTTTGCAAAAACGTAAGTTTTATTTTCTTTAATTTTTTCCGGTTACGATCGAAGACAATCCTTATCGCAAGGCATCGTTCGATTGGTAAATCTTCTTTTTATAACACTCTAGAATATCTTTATTGTAAAATAATTAGACTGTATTGTGTGTCAGGTTGTATTTTTTGTACAACATACACTATCAGTCAAAAGCTTGGAAACGATAGTACTATTTTAAAATATTTGAAATCTAGATACCATAGACCATAGACCATTTTAAAATTTTATTTGACTATATTATATTTAACAAAAAGACTATAACTACCCAATTAATGGTACTACCCAGTAAACGAATGACTTCTTATCGGAGCGTTTGCAAACTTTTTTATTTCCCAGTGTGGAAATAAATTTACGGCAAAGGTCAGACGCATGCTTAGGATCATTGTCTTTTTGAAAGCCAAAATTATGTCGACAAATGCGACGACCAGATGGTTTTGCATGATGTTGAAGAATCGTTAAGGTAACCCTCTTTATGCATTTTTCCATCAATTTTGACAAGATCCCCAACCTTCCCGTTTCCAAAGTAGCCCCAGAACATCATGCTTTTAATGCTACCTATAACTGCTACAAAACATTGCTTTGTACATTGAAGTGTATATGTTTTTAACATATAATACAATTAAGCTAAGAAAGCTAATTCAGCCATCTCTACATCATTTCTTTATCCCTTGTCTATACGATCACTCTATGATCTCTCTATCACTATATCACCTCTCTATCATCTTCATATCATCTCTATATAGTTTCTCTATCGTCTCATTATCATCTCTTTATCACCATTCTATCATATCACTATAATCTCTCTGTCACCTATCTATCATCTTTCAATCACCTCTCCATCATCTCCCTATATTATCTTTCTACCATATCTCTATATTCCATCTATCGTCTATCTATCGATATATGGCTCTGATCAGAATGTGACTCGCTAACAAGTTGCACAAACTTTTTGTGCTGTTGGAATATTATAGACAATTTTGAATCTAAGCTGTATGCCATTTTATAGATTATGGAAATGGCTATTGTTTAGTATATATATTTTAGTTTTACATATTTTAATTCCAAGCAAAATATTTAAAGATTTTGCCGTGACACACGGTACAAAATCTTGAAATTGATTTTTGCAATTTGACTTTTGTGTCACTTTTCCTGTGAATATAATTACCACAGTATTTCATCGGGCACTTCAAAACTTTCTACAACTATTAACCTCTCAGAAAAACAACTGATCAAATTTGTAGATGTATTTACTTAACAGTTATGCGCACTTTTTTCCGTGACTAACGCTCGTGACTGACGACCAATTTAAACAAATTAATAATATTATGTATAAATGTTAACTGTAATTAACATTGTCAAAGCACTGAAGTATGAATAAATATACTCGTACGTGATATAGGGCGGTGTTATTCTTAACGACAACCACAGGTAGGTGTTTGTGTGCTTGTCGGGACCGACTGCTTAACGTGTCCATCCGTCAGCAAGGCGAACTGTACTGAGGCTTTGTATATCGACGAAAAAAATCTTTATCTATCTTTAGTTTCCCAATAATACTTTTGATGAAGTCTGGCATTATTTCATGAACAACATTAATTGATGAAAACGCAACAGCATTACAGAACTCATGGACATTGGAACCGTTATTATCTTAATATCATTTTTTGTCTCATAAATATGAAAACTGATTTAACTAGCTTCAGTAAAAACGGTACCGTTTAAGGAAATTTTTATTTTTTGTCAAAAATTTTAATTATGAGTGATCAAAGCCTTATTCTATCGTCTCCTTACCGTGTCGCTGTGTCTTTATCGTCCCCCTAACGTCACTCTCTCGTCTCTCCATTGGCTCTCTGTTGTCACTCTATTTTCTCTTTGTCTTCTTTCTCATGTCTCTATAATCTTCCTATTGTCTCTCTATTAGCTCTCCAGCACTTTCGATCATTTATCTCCTACCTCTTTATCATCCTTCAACATCTCGCTATCACATTGCTATTATCACTTTTATCTTCTTTTTATAATTTCTTGGTCTTCTTTTATATCTCTTTCATCTCTCTCAATCCTCTAGCATGCCTGTATTATATTTTTTATCATCTTTCATAACATCCCTATCACCCGTCCATCATCTCTTTATTATTTCTTTATCACCTCCATTATCGTCTCTTTATTACCTCTCCATAATTTCGTTATCATGTCTATCATCTTTCCATAATCTGTCTCAATCACAGCTTGATTATGTCTCCATCGTCTGTCTATCGCCTTTCTGTCGCATTTCTATCGCATTTCTATCTTATCTCTATTGTCTCTTTATCATCTTTTTGTCACCTCTCTATTATCTGTATATCACCTCATTCATATCTCTATTTCGCTATCATTTTCTTTCTTTCATCTTTCTATAGCTTTTCTATCACCTCTATCGTCTCTATTACATCTTTATTATGTATCTATTTGTCGTTTCTCTATCATTTCTCTATCATCACTCCATCATCTATCTTTCTATCATTTTTTGTCATCTCTCCGCCATGCTTCTAGCACCTTTCTATTACCAATATCGTCTTTCTATCATATCTTTATTATCTTTGTATCATTTCTCTAGTATCTTTCAATCATCTCTCTATGAGCTCTCCACCATCCCTTCATCATCTATCTTCTATCTCTCTATTATGACTCCAACATCTTGCTTCAGAAATTAATTTAAAAAAAACGAAACATGTCAAACGTAAACATATTGGAAGAAAGCGAAAGTGCTGGATTACTAAGAATTTAATTGCAAGCAACCGCGATAAATAATATAAACAAATGCAAGGAATCCGGAAAATAAAAACATCAAAAGGTTTTTCAAATTACGTATAGACGTAGGTTGATTTAATTAATAAAGGAAACAAAAATTAAATACTATAAAAATAAAATTAATTGCAAAAGGTAGTAATGAGCATCTCTGGAATGTATTGAAGGAAATCGAAAATAAAAATTTGACGAATTCATTTGATCAGAAAAAGCTGCTAATGATATGTTAACCTGTGATAAATTTAAAATTGCTAGTATTATTAAACAGTAGTAGTATCTTTTTTTAGAAAAATACAAATTTTCCAAAAACACAAGCCGACAAATTCATTCTGCAATTGGAAAGATGTTTCACTACATTTTCACTATTGATGCTTGGAAGTTGGAGTCCTTGTTTTATATGTTCTCTGGGGTGTCAGGTGACTTTCTTTATCTGAACGTTTGGAAGACTCGTTTAGCGTGCGAGATAAGACTGAGGTCTCGCTATAATACACATCTACTATCTTACTCTAAAGTAACGTTCAAGTTTACAGCAGCTTATACGTTCAAATATTATATTACATTTAAATATTACAATAAAGGAGAAATATTATAATATGCCTTACAATGATTACAATGGGAATATTTCTAAAAGGGAAAATATAAATAAATACAAATACATATCGTATTTTTTGAATAAAGCTTTTTATATGTAAGTATATTTAAGTAAACAAAGGTATCTTGATGTATTAACTTATCACCTATATAACTCTCGAAAGGATTGTTCGAGTAAAGAAGTAGAAGAATATAAAATGCACTTGCTATCTTGCCATTATCCGTTGTGACATACCAGTTTCACGTCTTGGTCTTAAAGAAGAACAATTAAGTAGTAGTAGTTAACTGTTAAAGTAATAAGTGGTGCAAGTTTAACATTAAAGATTTTTTCTTATTTCTTCTCCTTCGGAAATAATTTATAGTATTAGAAAAAATAAATTTGTTTGTTTTCCTTTGTCTTCCAATGTATTACTTTGGTAAATGTTTTGATAAGAAATTGTTTGGGATATTTGGTAACATAAAGTAGGAATAACATAACATTAATGAAAATTATGTTTAAAAAAGTAGAAAAGTACATATATTAGAAACAAAAATAATGACAAATTTTTATAGCAGATTTTAAAATGTAAGTAGAAAAAAATATATAATTCGTAATCGTAACTTGGCAATATGTGTTAATTAAAATGATGTTGTATGAATGTTATTTATACCAGAATAATTACCGCAGAAACCGCCTGCAGTGTTAGTTAAAATCCAGATTGGACTTTTTACTTCTTTTCCATTCTTTATATTTGTATTGTTTCATATATTAGTCGCTCTGGGGCATATTTACTTGTTAAATGTTTGCACTGCTTTCTCATTATTAATTAAACTTAGATCGAAATCAAATTAGTAATCGATTTTGAATAAATTACCTTGGTGGCGAAGGAATTAAAGTTTCCGAATGCTGCTGGCTGAATCTAATAATATTCCAGTAGAGAATAATGCGTGCAAACGAAGAAAATTATACAATCATGAATGAGTTGCGTAACTGTTGTAGATTTCTAGGTTAATTCAATATTACGAAATGTTTACCTTGGGGTTGTCCAAACGGTGGGCTCGCCGCTGACGGTTGCTGTTAGTTTTGGTGGACCTTCCGATGAACTTCTGTAAAATTATTGGATTTTAGTAAAGGAGATAGGTAGGGAGGGAGTAGTATTATCTGTGGATGTATCGAAATCTCGAACACCTTAAAAGCCGGAATTACGGTTAATAGAAACTTCTCATGTCGATTTAATGACCCAGATGAATGTTCAAAGATTTACGGCAAATATCTGTAAAAGTTTTAAAAAGGCTTGATTCGTCTTTCATAATTTCTGTAATTAGTAAAATAAGTTATGAGTGTATTATTTAATAACAGCTAGTTAATTTTCTGAAATGAAATTAATGGAAAATTGATATTTTTAAAAAGTTTGTATAGGAATATAATGCCGTTGGGTGCTGTTTATATATTATTAACTAAGATATGACTTTATATAATATAACTTATATAACTTATTATGAACATTATTAACACATTTCGATTAAACACACATCTACTCTGAATTACTCTTGACTACTACAGTCTACAGATCTTACATTAATGTCTCCATAAACGTCGCAACTTAACGCTGTTCTGGGGTGCTGAATTGTTCATAATCTTTTTAAATATTGCTTTATATAGTATGAGCAAAAAGCAACTCCATCAAAGGTGCCTTTGGAATTTTGTACTCATGTGTATTTATAACACCAGAAAATTATAACAGTTGTCACTGTCAGAGGACTCGGATTATTTTGTGTAATTTCCTGGTGTTATAATACACATGAGTTTAAAATTCCAAAGACACCTTTGATGGAGTTCCTTTTTGCTCATACTATACTATACTATACTATACTATACTCAGTTATAATGCGCGAAATGCCCCTGGTAAGCTGGAAAAATCCTTTACTTGCTATATTAGACTTATAAAATCTATAGCAAAAACTAGCGTCAGTATGAATACTTTTAACAAAATTAAAGCTAAACTGAGGTGAGCACATGGGTTCGAATCAATAGAGCTTGCCACCTTTCACCTCATTTATTAATTTCGTACCAAAAATAATGTTTTACAATAAGATACACAAATAAATATAAACCTAAATAATAAAAATGCATAAAGAGGTAATAAAAGGTAACACAAGTTAAATTGATATTCAAAACTTTTAAATTATCCCCCCCCCCCACGGAATACGAACCCCAAATTAATTTTTAATAAATGAATTATTTTCAAAATAAGAATCAAGATGGTGCAATTGAATTCTATTTAATAATACAAATCAAACGTACAAAATGGGACACCCTGTATATTTATATTTTATATGTTTTAGTTTTTGAGTATTTACCAATTCATATAATATATTTTCTATTTCAACAGTTTTAAAGCTATCGTCGTTTTTATAATGTCTTGCTATTTAGGTATCTAAAATTAATTTCTCAGTCTAATCATAGATACCTCAACAGCATAACTTTGGTTCATCTACACCTCCCACCTTATAAAGAATGAAACAATGATAAAAAATATAAATAAAAAATATAGATAATGGGCTAATTTCATGCTTCATGTCTCGGCCATGTGCTTCAATGTTTTTGATCATCTAATTTATAGCCTTTTTATAGACTTGCCTTAGGATATACCTACTTGGTAGTTTTAGAAAAAAGATTTTTTGCAAAAATTTGCCTTCAGGGCCTGCTGTTCTACTGTGCAGTGTATTTGCACGTTTGATATACTTTGAAAGATCCAAACACTAGCTTTAACATGACATCTGAATGGGACAGATAACTCAACAAATAAGGGAGTTATGACAATTTTAGTTCAATGATGTATGGTATATCAAGAAACGTGCAAATAAATTGCACAGTAGAACAGCAGGCCCTGAAAGCAAATTTCTTCAAAAATATTTTTTTCCAAAACTGCAAATACACTCTTTTTTATTTTTTAAACATACCAAGCATATGCTAAAATAATACTATAAAAATAGTTTTAAAGCTGTGATAGTTGTAACACAGGGGCTATGTCAAAATTTGTAAAATTAGTCTTCAGAGCCAGCTACTTTTTTACTGTCCAACTTCTTTCCACGATTCTGTATATCCTGATATATCCTGAAAGACCCAGTAACTTTAGCTTTAATCTGACACCTATAGATGAACCAGATAACTCAAGAAATACGGGAGTTAATTAAGACAATATTTTTCATTTTTCATCCAAAAATCTGAAAATATTAATTTAATATTATTTCATATGCATCTATGCAAGGGAAAAATTGAAATAAAATCTAAGATATCAATGCACTGTCATGTTTTAAAATTAGGGGATTTGGCATGAAAATAGCCAATGGTAAAATAACGAGACAGTATGGAAACGCTGATATTTTTGAAACTGTGCACTGTGCAGTTTTGAAATACTAAAGAATATGTACGTAAATAGGTAGAGACTTAAAAGCTAATCATATAAAACATAAATAGAGGCACATAACATAAAAATGGAATTTTTATTTTTAAAAACTTGCATCTTTGATTTAGTGGTTGGGAGAGGGGGACACCTTGTATATTATTCAACAATTTCATGAAGTAGCGTTGACTTATAGCGTTTTCAATTGACTACTCTGAAGCAGTGCCGTAACGAGAGTATGAAGCGCTTGTGGCAAGAGTCTAACTTGAGCGTCTCCGTAACCCAATAATGACAAAAAATTAAAAATTTTAACGTAACAAGTTAAATTTTAAACAAGTTAAACCTCATCAAAATGTGTTGCCTGTACAGGGTGATCCAAAATTACTAAGGACTGTTTGAATTTACCGCCACGTTAAATTATTGTCACGTTGGCAACATGAATACTTTTCGGATATTCTTATCCTTCTTTTATTTTACAGTGGCGTCTTGAAAAATAATACAGCTTATAAACTTCAATAATTTTAAATAATAAGCTTACTTGATAATAAAATCGTCTAACACACCGTAGTTCTAAAAAGAACTGTTTTTTTAAATAAGAAAACTAGCGAAATAGAGCAAAAATTAAATGAAAACCCAGAACAACGTGGTAAAGCACAACGGTGAACAAGAAAGTGACGAGTTGCCGATGTAATTTGACGCAACACATGTCAATAGTGCTACACTAACAACGTGAAATACACTAAAACTTAAGGCGCGAAATTCAAACTATCCTCACTTAATTTGGATCTCACTGTATATACAATAATGTTTTTGTCAAGGTATTTGTATGAATAAATAATAAAAACATAAAACAGTTCAGCATATTTTATAAAGTAATTTTTCTAGCTTTTTCATTTGCAAACACATCTATTATATTGTCATAATTTAATGTTTCTTCTCATAAGCTGATCTTATGAACGAGGAACGACCAACAAAGACTGTAGCATCTTGCCTACACACTACACAGTATAAATCGTTCTTGTATGATCCTGCATTGACATGTGGCGGAAAAAACAACGTATCGTATCCGACGTAACTTGCTCAGCCAATCAGAACGTCGTATCAACGTCATCTGATTTCTCCTGACATTCTGATTGGCTCAGCTTTTCGCCCCATGTGAACGCGAGCTAGGAGTGTAAGAAAGAGAGGGAGTGTGATGCGCGCACAATAATACGTGTCTCTGTCTAAATTGGTCAGGAGACGAAAAACGGCCAGTGACAGTCGGTGTTTATTCATGTAGAGTAGAATGGTCAAGTAAAATAAAAAACCACGTGCCTTTGTATCCTTTGTTTTGCGTCTCAAACCCAGTTGCGCCCGTGGCGGGTGCCTTTTTCGTCACGCCCTCGTTACGGCACTGCTCTGGAGTGAGCTTAGACTGCTCTGAGATCAAATTCCGTATTCGATTGGTTCACCGAGCATTCCAGTCATCGAGATTTGCGTGTTCGATTGCTTCAAGCGCTGTGTAAAAGTACACCGAGAGTGCTCTTCGTTGATCTGTCTCGTGAGACAGATCAAAGCAAAAATCCAACCTCTAATTCATTCGTATCTACGTTACTTTAGCTGGAAATCCGCCTTCATAAAGTATTATTATGGATGATGAAAAGTGTTGTTTTGCTTTATTAGAAGTTTTATCATCAGAATCTTCTGATGAATAAATAATTACATATTACATACATTACATTATAGTATGTCACGTAAACTTACGGCGATCGAGATTGTTTTATTCGGTTGCGTGTTGTGAATCACTCGTCGGTCAATCTGCGTAAGAGTAATGACGTCATACCCGAGCAACCGCAGAGCAATCTGCAATGGAACAATCCAGGTTCCAATTGACAACTCCATTAAATATTTGTAACCACCGCGTATTACTATAATAATAATTAGTTAAATATAGGGCGCATAAAAAGTATTGCACTATGGATTGACGTGCAAACGGTTTGACATGCGGTGTGTCAAACTGTTCATAAAAACCAATCCTTTGACATGAGTTTCATTCGTTTTGTACAAGAGGTGTTTGTCGGACGTCACGATCTTGGATTTTTTTTATTATAAATTTAAATGCCAACAAAGGTTTAACTTTGCATCTTTTAAACGGTATTTGCTTCAGAAGTACCGAAAAGTACATCATGAGGTTGTTTATTCTAAAATAATGAAGAAATAGAAAAATACTTAACAATTCTAAATAGTGAAATACATTTTTGAAAGTTTAGTAAACAAGAATAAATCGTAATAAATGTTCCTTCCTGACAGAAATAAAGTTGAGCAATAAACGCTTCTAATGAATGATGTAGGTGTTCTGCAGGGATATTTACTATCACATTCCTAATTCGAGTTTCTAAGTCATCTATTGTTGTTGGCCTGTTAAAATACACTAGATTTTTTTAAATGTACTCAGAACAATAAGTCTGTTGAAGTCATGGATCACGTATCTCCATCAATATGAGGTACAGCACCATCTTGCTGAAACCGGACGTCTGTATGCATAAGTTGTGGATTTACTATTATTCCACATCAAACATTAACCATTTGTGAATATTGCGTGTAAACCTTGAAATTTACACGTGGATTATCTGTATGTCAATTACTTATGCCGGTTGACAGGACTGTTTAGCAGAGATGCAGCTTTATCAGAAAAAACAACATTTTTGATAAAATTTGGATCTTTTGGAGGTTGGTCATAATTCCTGCAAGTTGCATCTTCTGACAATTCGTGCACTGAATGTGGCTTGTAGGGGTGAAGTTTAGACAGTTTTAATATCTCTTTTACTGATCCTTGTGAGACATAGTCTACAACAAGTTGCTGATCGATTTTTGTGGCCTATGAGTAACATCCAGTAAAACGTTTAATACAATATTATCATTGGTTCTCTTCAGTCTTCCTGAAGTTGGACGAATCTTTGAATGAGTGCTGTTAAACTCATGCCAAGCTTCCAAATGGGTTCTCTTGTGATTACCAAAACCAACAATTATCAATAATTCAATACTGTAACGAATAGTAAATCCACATATTACGTCATCGAACATTCTAGATGTATCAGTCATCAATTGTATGACTCATCAATAACACCTGCATGTATGACTCATCAACAGCTGCGTGTCTGACTCAACGACGCGACTTATCGACGTGACTCATCAACAGCTGCTTGTATCATTCATTGGTTATGTTCTAGAACTTATGAGGGATATAAATTGAGTTCGCCGGTAGAAGGAGTTCAGTTGATGTTTGACCGGCATAGTGAAATGTACTCTGAATAATTAGTTAATAATTGTTGTAATATATAAATAGTTTTATATAAATAGTCCTCAAATAAATTTGTAAATATCTAGCATTTAATAGTTTGTTAAATAGTTATAGTGTTTTTAATTAAGTGTATGTAAGCTAATATTTCTCTTATGAATAGACGTTTTAAACAGCATTTTGGTTATTATTTTAAAAAGAACGTTACAATACGTTGGATTTCAGTTAAATTCATTTTGCTTTAGCTTAAAACTTGATACTAATTTGAAACGTTACTACTTATTTTAGGAACACAAACATACATTAGATCAAATAAAATACAAGGTGAAAAAAAAGTAGCTAATAATACAACAAGGAGCAATTACAATTTTTCTAATTGGAAAATTCCGCCACTTAAACTATGGATGTGTGTATTCATGTTGCATGTTAGATGGGGGACAGATGACCTTAGATGTTGGTTCCCCCGTAGTGTAGGCATGAAATAAAAAAAATACAACAAAGAAAAAACCTTTCTTGATTAAAATTATTTCAAAAAAATTTATTTCACCACAATAATTTTAGTGCATAAAAACAATTTTCATTAAAACATGTTTGACCTTGAACAATTTCAGAAAATTACCTGCACTTATTTTGAAATTTTCCTCTGGTTTTCAATCATGAGCTTTATTATTATTTATTAGAATTGTTAGTTTATTTTTCAGTATTTCTTCATTATTTTAGAATAAACAGCCTCATGGTGTACTTTTATGTATTTCTGCAAAAATGAGGCAAAAATCTTGTTGCCATTTATAAACATTTAAGATTAACACCTGTTGCGGAAAACAAATGGCCTTCATGTCCAAAAATCAAGATATTAGATTTACTCAAAATCTCTGCTGAATTCCGGTATTTTATACCTGAAATACTTATAACAAAGTGTAGAACTAAAAATCGTATCAATAAAATGTGGTTATATATAAATTCAATTACTATCTGAAAAATTGATATCTTGGAAAAAAAACATCAAATCTAGTAGCTGAGGTCTTAATCAATTTCCATATTCTTAAATCAATAAATTAACAAATCTTAAGATTGGTATCCCTTTTCTTTGTATTGGGTAATCAAATACGGCAGGTATTTAATCGGTTCCCAAGATTGCAAACGTTGAACGAACCAAATTAGGGCCAGGTAATAACATGCTACATAAGATTAAAGACCTTACAAAAACCCTAGGTAAAGCAACATGAGTTACTTTAAATACTTTGGGACAAATCGTAATGAGCCAGTTGAAAGTGAATCATCAATGCATTCAGCTTTGTAAAAGTAAATTTTCAAACCAACAAAAACTGGAAAAACCTTTAAGGTTCCTAATGCACAAATCCCTAGGTACAGGAACAAGAAAGCTTGCCAAAAGCACGAAGATCAAATAGACGAACATCTCCTTTCGGTAAAAATCTAAATGGAGAGGACTTTTTATGGACTCACCAAATGTAGAATTTATGGAATTGAAAAAAACATACGAAGCATATCAAAATAAAAATGCAAAGCTACATTTCGAATTAATTTATTATAATTATTCAGTTTGTAAATTTTCAAAACCTACTCCTCTTTTCCTGGTTTGCATTTTGTAACTGATCAAATAAACATACAACAATAACAATAACTGTCGGAAGGAGATGTTGCAACATGCAACGAGCGAATAAATAAAACTTATACCATTATAATTGTTGAAAGTACAGTTTAAGCCTAGTGAGTCCTAAATGCGTACAAAAAAGAACTTAATAAAAGGTATTTATTATGGTCCCGGCAGAAAAGAAAAATGAAATATAATATAAATACAAAGATTAGTTAAAGTTTCACAAGTTTTATTAATATCTTAACCTGACAATATTGTTTCGACACTTTGTGTCATTATCAAAGGTAGATAAGATTTATAAGCAAACACGTTGCTAAGGATAAATACATACAGAAAATAGGTAACTAGATACAATACATAACAAAAACTAAATATCTAACACTTCTAATAAAGGAGAATTACTAAGCTCAGTTTGTTCATTCATTAAAGGTACTGTGCGTTTATATCTGTATACTTCAAAAGCTTCTAAAATGTCTAATTTGTGTTTGTTGTTGCAAAAATGTAAGAATTTAATGTCGTTTTGAGGTGTCATTGGATGGTTCTGTTCCAAAATGGGTTTGGCATAATTCGATTTTTCTGGATGTTTAAGTCTATAAGAGCGTACGTGTTCTTTGTATCTTATGTCGAAATTTCTAAGTGTTTGTCCAATATAAACCGAGTTACAAAAAGAACAATTCAAACGGTAAATGCCGGATTTCATGATATCTTGTGTTTTGTTTTTAGCATTGAATAAAAATGAAAAGGTGTTGGTGTTAGTTTTATAGGTTCACATCTTCCAGCACATTCAAAACTTGTAAGCTTTGACATTTGTAACATGTTTTCAAAGATTCCACCACAAGACTGTATTCCTTTGCTAGATAATTTCCTAGTTAATAGTAATGTAGAATTAGTAAAAAGATTCGAGTTAATTCAATTATTTGATCTTTGTATCAGTCAAAATTATTTCACTTTTAATAATATATTTACAGAAGGATGGTTTACCTATGGGTAATTCTCTGAGTCCTCTATTAGCTAACATATTTATGGATAATTTGGAAGATCGAATATTTGAATTAGATCTTTCTAAACACATTATTTTTTTTTCGTTATGTTGATGACATTTTAGCTTGTTTTGACAGTTCTTTTGAGGTTATCAATGAATTTTTAATTCTTATTAACAGTCTTCACACAACATCACGTTTACACTAGATAAAGAACAAAATAGAGCTATTAATTTTTTGGATTTAACTATTACAATTAATACAGACAATGAATTTGATTTTTCGATATACAGAAAACCCACAAGCACAGACGTCACTATTCCTTACGATTCATGTCATCATAAAATGCATAAACTAGCGGTTTATAGATCTTTAGTACACCGAGCTTTAACTACTCCAATGAAACGATCACATTTTGATAAAGAAATTTCAATCATCAAACAATTAGCACATGCAAACCATTATAACCATAACATGATTGACACATTATTTCAACAAAAAGATTATAGGTTAGTTATCAAAAGAATATTTCCAATTGACACTCAAATACAAGACACAAACTACATATCAATACCATACTTTGGCAAGATATCAGAACAAATTGCAACTATAATAAGAAAAACCACCAGTTACAAAATAACCTATAAAACTAACACCAACACCTTTTCATTTTTATTCAATGCTAAAGACAAAACACAAGATATCATGAAATCCGGCATTTACCGTTTGAATTGTTCTTTTTGTAAGTCGGTTTATATTGGACAAACACTTAGAAATTTCGATATAAGATACAAAGAACACGTACGCTCTTAACTTACGACTTAAACATCCAGAAAAATCAAATTATGCCAAACACATTTTGGAACAGAACCACCCAATGACACCTCAAAACGACATTAAATTCTTACATTTTTGCAACAACAAATACAAATGATACATTTTAGAAGTTTTTGAAGTATACAGACATAAACGCACAGTACCTTTAATGAATGAACAAACTGAGCTTAGTAATTCTCCTTTATTAGAAGTGTTAGATATTTAGTTTTTGTTATGTATTGTATCTAGTTACCTATTTTCTGTATGTAATTATCCTTAGCAACGTGTTTGTTTATCAATCTTATCTACCTTTGATAATGACACAAAGTGTCGAAACAATATTGTCAGGTTAAGATATTAATAAAACTTGTGAAACTTTAACTAATCTTTGTATTTATATTATATTTCATGATTATGGAGTTCCACAAAGTAAGGCTGGAGACAGTAAACGCTAAAAGAAAAGAAAAACTTTATTAAACTGAATTTATTTTCTTATAACACCTGCCCTTTATTTTTTATTCTATTTTCCTATAGAGTGAAATTACATGTTCAGTCTTACTTTAATATTTTAGATTAGAAGTATGTCTTTGACAGGCTGTACAAAAGTAAATCAAACTGACCAAATTATTCACTACCTGATATTTTACACATTAAATTTTATGTAATGAAACTGCTACTTGATACTATTTGATTAAAAACCTTTTTTTGCCAATTAGTCTTTTTTTATTACATCGTTAATAGAGTGAATACCAGCCAAGAATTTCATTCAAAAGATTCACATTTAAGAAAAAATCTTTCCCTTTATTTCCATTTGTCTAAACTAACATTTAAACAGTTTGAAAAGGAAAAGTAAGTAAATCTGTTCTTTCTCGCCTCAAACATGTTTTATAAGGTCCTCTGGAATTTTCAAAATCCCGAAATTACATAAATCTCAACTGTTTTGTTGGCGCCGACTAAAAATCCAGGTCAGTTTTTATCTAAGAATCGATCGTGGAACCGATACTTTTAAGTAACAAAAAGCATTTTACTTACGGTGGCGAAGGTGTAGCCCAAGTCCCCTCGTCATCTATTATCAACCCATTCCTTGCTCGTCTTTGAAAAAGAAAGAAGGGCAAAAACAATCAAAGATCTTTTATATCACTTTAAGTACTTATATCTATAGATTACTATAAAAGTATAAAATATACATCTAGCTTAAACGTCAAAATCATACCGTTTGTTATATTTTTATTACACTCTCACACACGCAAACACATAAATTGTTGCAATGTTTTACTTAAAAGGTTACAAAGGAAGAACCAACTGTGTAATACTTGTGTCCTAAGGGATTAGTTTCAATTGATATTTTTTTAGTGGACAAGTTACAACATTGTGCGGAGAAGGGAGAGACAATACGGGACAAAGAAAATAGAACAAAACGTACCTGTGTGTAATAGAGCTGAATGTATCTTCGGTCGTTTCTTTATATTGCGCGACAGTTCGAATTATAACTGGAGCTAGACCGAGGAACAATAAAACACATAAGAAGCAGGCGAAGGAAAATCCATTCTGAAATTAAATTATGTGCAGGCAATTTCAACTTAAGAAAAAAACTACATAAAAGTGTATTATTAGTATGTACCAGACAAGAGAAGAAAAAATGCTAGCACAATCAACTAGAGTAGACCAATTAGTTCTTCTTGCATAAAGTTACTGCTTCAATCTGTTATTTTAAATAGATCTTACGTAGGTTAATTCCTATAATGCATTAATTTCTGGGAATTCACGCATATACAAAAATTAAAAATCACCTTAATTAATCCTTGTACTCACTTTCTCCCAAGAGTTCTCTTTGAAAATAACTGTAGTTAATGAAATACACTGCAGGTACAAAAATAAATTCTCTTCTAATATTCTTTTTTTTAAATCTTTTATCGCTAAACCGTTCCTGCTTAGTGTTAAGTTATTTATAGCTTTTACAAAAGATATTTTTCCTGAATATGATCAGTCAGCGCGTCAAGTATTATTTCTAAAATTTATTTAAAGTTTTAAAATAAAGTTTTATAATACATTCATCACTTTGGTACACACTAAACAAAACACTTGGTATTTCTCCCACAAATCTTGTTATTTCTATTCTCTCTCATTGTTTCGGTAGCATTGAAACTTAACAGACCTTTGTCTGCGAGTGGAAGTTTTCATCAGATCTTGCTGTTTTTATCTAACATGTGCGTCTTTCCTACCTATTCAAAACCATCAATATGTCTCGCGTTGCCAGATCGGGACGCTATTATTAATTGCGTGCGTCGAGATTTAATACCCAAATCTGTGCGTACTACTAGAGTGTAAGAGAAAAGAAAACGTTTGTTAATATACTGTAACGTTCTTTTTAAAATAATAGCAAAACTGCTGTTTAATCGTTTGTTAACAAGAGAAATATTATTTACATACACTAATTGTATCTCAACTAATTATTTAACACTATAATTATAAACTGTTAACGAACTTAAATGCTAGATATTCACAAAATTAAAGTAGATTATATAAGGACTATTTATTTATTATTACAACAGTTATTAAACATTTATTTATTCACTAATTTTACTAATTACACAAAAACATTTCAATTCACCGGTTGAACACTAATTGAATTCCTTCTGTGCGCGACGGTCGATTTATATCCTCCATGTAAACGTTCTAGAAAACGTTCGAACATACTCGTGTATTACCTCGTATATGCGTCATGTATCTCGAACATCGTAGATGGGCCGGGAATCTTCTAGTATTGTAGCTCGTCTAGCCGCCAGCCGATGTGTCATATATACTTAGAATCTTCTAGTATGTTTTTCGCGGCGTATAGGGAATTTCGCCATTCGTTACAATACAATAATAAATGCTTGTAATTAGATTTGGCAATATTGGGTCAACTGCAGTTTTGTATTATATACAGACAAAACAAAAACGATTTATGGAGTTTTTTCAATTAATTATAAAATAATTAGATATTGTATTACATATTGTAATATAACACCAATGTTATATGTTGTACATGTTACATTTTAGGAAATACTGCGGTAGGTTACGCCTATTTTTAAAAATGTATTTATTTCTCGTTTTGTTTAGGAACATCAAAATCTACTTTAATGTACATACAAAAAGTTCGTCATTTCAGTGGATTTAGTGGGGTAATAAAAAATAATTATTATTTTCATTTCTAGAGGGAAAATATAAATTGTGCTCAAATTTTGCTAATTCAGAATAACTACAAAAACTTATATTACTTAACAATTATAGCAATTAATATTATAATTTTAATTGTTATAATAACTATTATAACAAATTTATGTTATTTTAGATATATTATAAAGCAGCAACGTAGCTAGGAATTTTAGGCCCTTAAAGCAAAATATGTAATTGCTGCTTGTTTCAAATTTATTAAAAAGTATTTAACACAATTTCAGTAAAACATATTAAATTAAAAAAGAATAAGAAAATGTATTTAAAAAGTATATGTATAAACATTGCCCAGGGACTGCTCTGCGTTCGGTCCCCCAGAACCGTCAGTCGGCCAAAACATTAGGGCAAACGGGGCCTCACTAGGTTTAAATATTACCTTAAAATAAAAAATTAAATACTAAACTACTTTTATTTAAAACATTTTTCCATAAAATGTATATTTAATGCAGTATATAACATATTCCATACTTTGCGGATACGGTGTATAATTAATTGTATATGATTTATACAATTTCTACTTATACAATTTCTATACAATTTAGCAGGACAAAATTGAATTTTCGACCGTTGCGTTGTATAACAAAATCTACAAAAAAATTCTCTAATCATGCCTGATTCTTACCCCATCTTATATTAGTTTTTGTCTTAACAGTAAAAACAAAAGACGCGACTGAATTATAATGCATACTTGTTGCAATCTTTATGAGTCGGATACTTTGCAAAAAGTTCCGTGTTGTCTTCGTGATTTCAATTAGTTAGTGTTATTTTATTGACATGGACTTTGCACTTTCAGATATGTGATTTTATTTTACAAGATGTTATGATAATATTGATTCATTTGTTTATATTATGTACAAAATTCTCGAAAGTAAATTTTATCATTGTATTTTGGTAAATTTCGGACTTTACGGAGTCTTATAAAACAAGTTCCACCGAGTATCACCAAGATAGTTAGTTTAAGTGTTAGTTTCAACCTTCTAGGTAATTATACTAAAATTCTGGCTATCCCAATTAACCCCTTTATTAATAACAGAATTGTTTTCAGGTAGTCGCACCGACACCATCGGTGCAATTCGACGAAGTACATAGATTAGCGTTACGCGAAAAGAATTCTTTTTAATGCAATTAGTGCTAAGAAAAAATAAAAGTTTTTAAGTTGTCTTCTCCTATGTGTAATTTGACAAATTTAATATTAGTAGCACCATTTCAGACTTTATAAAACATTTGAAAAATATAGCAACGTATTTAAATTATTGTAAGGTGGAAATGTAGCAAAACGATTAATGATAGATTTGGATAGTATGGAGATTTAAACGTTATTTTAGCCAGTTTAGGTGGTTTTGTGGTTTGTATGTTTGCTTCATGATCCAAGGGTTAGAGGTTTGATCCCCGGCCGAGCGTAGAAAATTCAAAGCATGCATTCTTTTCGGATAGAAAGGTCCTGTGAAAATGCGATGTTTGGCACGATAAAGATCCTTATTTTTATTATATATTTCTTAAAAGCTTGATATGAAACAGTGGCAAGCAAGAGTATTAAAAACTAAAGAAGTACTTAACAACAGAAAAAGAAAATTATAACTCAAAAATTTTATATCGAAACGAAACTTTTAGTTGCTCGATCAAAACAAGAATGTGGTGATGCAATGATGGCAACACGGACAGAAAATTTTTTCGACAATCCTGATAAAATTGCTGAAATTACCGGATTAGATTTTAATTTGACCGAAAGATTTTCTAACGTTCTTAATCTTTTGTCAAGCGCGCATTAAATCAAGTTTGAAGAGTTTCGGAGATATTGTTTAGAAACCGCTAGACTGCCTATAGCATTATATGGATGATTAGTTATAAAATTAGTGCCACTGTCCATAAAATAGCTATACATGACAGTGACATAATAAAGTCTCTGCCTTTGCCAGTAGGTTATGGTAGGTATCCCTGAAGATATTTTAGAAGTTCGTCACAAAAATCTTGAAACACATACGCCTAGTATTTCATTTCAGAAAAAGCCAAGAATCAATACAAATATGGATATCATGAATACGATAATAACATCGCCTGACCTCATCATAACAGCCCATAGAAAGAAAACAGAAAAATGAGAAACCCTTTTCTCGAGTAGTGTGACATGTTGGTAATGTACAGATTTTCTGAACAGTAGTACTACTAATGCAGACGTTAGTGATGTTACAAGCAGTGACAGTGATTCTGGTTAGATTTACTAATTTTGATGCTATAAAAGATGTTATTTGTAAGATGTTCCTTGAATAAAAAACCTGAATAATATTATTATGTTGTTCTAAATTATTATGGTCTTGATTATTTTTATGGTAAAGAGGGAACACACTCTATACTAATACAATAATTATATATATAATATTTGTTATCCCTATCATAATTACAAAAAACTACATATGCACTTATAGACTGAACAGAATTGGAAAATTGGATTGCTTATGTAAAAAGAACCAAGTTTGCAGCTTCGAAAGACTTGTGCTAACTTCGTGATGCTCGAAAAACCTCGAAATTTTCGGGTTTCTTTCATTTTTGTGTCTACGGTGACTGGCCTATAAGTAGACCATAAATGGTACTATTTTTGAGATAAATCTGGTTCAACTTAGATAAAAAATAAAAAAGATAACGATAGTGCCGTCTAATTTGCGACACACTGTATAAGCTGTTTCATGTAAAAGAATACAAGAATTGTGGCTTTAAAATAAAGGTTAATCAAAATATACAGAAAAAACCTGTGCATTGCTTACAAAACAACAAATTAGGACAAATTAAATTCGCAAAAGTCAATTTGATTTACAATTGTTTGATATACTTTTGGGCAATAAGATTGGAAGTATTATTCTTTTAAAATGTCAACAGAGGGTAAAGTTTAATATAGAAACGGGTCTAGACGTAAAAGGCAATACAGATTTGTTGATTACTAGTACACAAAAAATGACACTGACAGTACACCTACATCAGGTTTTATTTATCGATGTCGACGGTTATTTGAAATTCTATGCACATACATCGAACAACTCATTTATAAAAGGTACTTTTACTTTAATTAAAAATCACAGATAACGTAGTTTTATTTTAAAAACAAATGTAATAGGATGTGTTTTCGGTCACTACAATCATGTTTCAACATTAAAACATTTTGTTTGTCACTTTTTTAACACCGTTCAATTTTCAGCAAACTTCATTTAATTATAATATAAAAAGACAAAAACAGTATTATTTCCGAATGTTACATTAAAACTGTTTTTCTCATAAATTATATTTAAGGGTTTTTATGATAAATGTTATGGATTTGTCAATTTTTCTATTGGAAGATACAAGTGGAATGACTTGACGGTTTTCATTTGTTGAACTAACGGTAATCATTTAAGTGGAAACGTTCAAGCAATGAGGACTAGTTTTTATTTCGTTTTTCTACTTTTCAATTGTTAACTGCTGAGTTCTGAAAAAGCAAAATTCTTTTAGCTCCAATTGCATTTAAAACGAACAAATTAACCGCGTCCGTTAAAGAAAACCCAATTTAACCACTAAAGCATAAAAAATCGGCGAGTTTTTCAATTTCGTATTTGCGGCAATGTCATAGGGTGGAATAAATATTCTATAGCCAATACAATTTTATATTAAAGTGATATACCGAGTGACAATAAGACTAGAGCCAACCTAATATCTCCTAAATTTCGGATTTATTGACAGATATATTTAGTAAAAATGGCCAACTTCCAGTTTTGCTGAAAATACCAATAACTTGGGTTTTTAATTGTAACACCCTGTATATTTTATATCTTTTGGAATCTACAAATCAAATTACATCTGCTAAATCTTCAGCTTTTTCAGGTTTCCAAATTTCCATTTTTTTCGGAAAATAATATATTTATTATACCTTAGAAATAAATATTTTAATATTTATTTTTAGATGAAGATGAAGTTTTACATGATGGTAGTATAGGTTCTATTTAAAAAAAATGTGAAAACGTTTTTGTAAAAAACAGCATAGCAAACTTCAATACCTGTGGGCTTGCCATTAAAGAAATAAGTATTTATTTCGTACTATCCTTTATATTCTACATTCAGGCATTAATTTGATTCCGCGAAATGGCACATTACAGTCCAAGGCTGGGAAGTGTTGCTAAGCAACCCTTCCCGAATGCTTCAAGAAGAATTCAAAATTAATGTTTTTAAATGATTTTTATTTATTCAAACTAATACAAAAACTTAACCTAAAAGAGAAGAAACAGATAACTTAGACTTTACGAATAATAAATAAGTAATCAAAACAAAACATATCTATTTCTAACTAAGTAATAAATACCAAAACAAAACACCTACAGGTTTAATTTTTTTAATTTGATATAATTTAGATTTCACAAAATAATTACGTTTAATGAAGGAAAATAAATATTCAATATTCAATTCTAATAAAACATAAATTATTTTGACAGTATGAAATAAAACGTACGATTCACATACGCGAAATTATTATTAAAGTACTCGTTTAGAAATTCGTAAACATCTAAACTCGTACTTTAATAAGTCACTTTCCGGACGTAAGGTAAATAACAATTTTATGGTACATTAAAATGCATTTGAACAGTTTTTACCCAATGCCTTTTATGTCAAAAAAAGAAAATTAGAAGTAAAAAACGTATGGAAAAAATGGAAATTTGACAATCTAAAATTGAGTTCTATCATATTAACGAAATTAAAAATTTTGATATTTTTTGGCTGAGGTTAGATTAAGTTAGGTTAGGCTAGGTTAAGTTGGTTTGAGTTGGGTTGAGTGGGTTTAGGTTAGGTTATGTTAAGGTAAGTTAAGTTAGGTTCGATTATGTTAGGTTAGTTTAAGTTAGGTTGGGTTGCGTTAGGATAGGTTAGGTTTCTTTGGCGGGAAAATTAGATACTAATACTTTCCCATAGAGCTATCATGAGAAATTAAAGTACGTGTACTTTTTACCTGTACAATTCGGACGTTGCAACCTTTACCGTTCACATTTAAATCAGCCTCACTTTCTATGGACACGCCTTTTTGCCAGGTCACTTTTCAAAATGGGCGTGCCTAGTACATCGAAATATTACACAATATTATATAAATATTACTTTATATAATATTTAAAATTAATTTTAATTCGTATTATCTTTAATTTAATATAGTATAATGTAATTTTTTTATTTTATTTTTTCAACAACGTACTACAAAACGTATCATATCCGAAGATCGGAACCATTTTCATTTGATTTCTCATCAGAAAATATTTTAGCAAAGGGATCTAAATGTCGATTGGCGCAAGGGTACATTTTTATCAGTATTTAATATCTTTGTACGAAATTTTATATAAGTCAGTTGATAAATAAGGGAAATATAAGCTTGGCCCTAGTCTCGTTGTCACCCGGTACACACGACTTAAAATTGTATCCCAGTGCATATATTTACGATATTTACGTTGTAAGATATCTTCAATGAAAAAAGCAACTGTTTAAGTGCATTATTTTAGAATATTTTATTATTTTCTAGCTAAATACTTTCACTTATTATCTGAAGTTATTAAATTATTATTTAAATTCTTTGATATTATATAATATATAACGTATGACGTATGACGTATGACGTATGACGTATGACGTATGACGTATGACGTATGACGTATGATGTATGACGTATGACGTATGACGTATGACGTATGACGTATGACGTATGACGTATGACGTATGACGTATAACGTATAATATATATCATATACGTAGTAGTAGTATCGCCTAGACCAGCACTACTTTTTAAATATCTCCTTAAAAACCCAAGTGCCCTGTATAAACGCATGGCGGCGACTTTACCTTAATTGTGTTATTTTCTATCGTGTAATCATACACTTAGCGGTGACGATTGGCATTTTTAAATTTAAATAACGCTGATTTAGTTTGCCCTTTTTTAATAATTAATTAGCATATAAAGTATTTTTCGTTTTTAGTTTTAGAAGCTTTAACAGATTCTTGAATAATTTCATGAGATTCTGGATTAGCATTAACACAAAAATTGAGTGATTTCCTAAAAGAAAAAAGAACTTTGGATTCAACCGGATATAAATTTGTGGATTTAATGTATGATATTTTTAAAATAATTTTTGGATGGCTTAGTATACAATTTTGATACATTCCTGTTACTACAAAATAATAAAATATGTTGATGTAGTATATTCCCGGTTTTTAATAGGTTCTGATTTTGTCCTGACGGTCTCTACCGCATTATACTTTTTTGACAACGTACCAAAGACCTGAACAAGCTGCTTAGGATTAATCCAAGTAAGGCAGAAACTATATTTACTATTATCACTATAGTTAAGAAAATATCTTAATTTGGATTCACTTCGCCTACGATCAACAAGAAACTTCAAGTATGTATCTTCTTATTAAAGTTTGATGCAATCGTTTAGTTGTAGTATTTCTGCAAATATTTAATATATCGATCGCCTACTCGCTTGTTGAAATAGTAGTAGTTTACTCAATAACAATATTACTACATTGGGTTTCAGTTTAAAACATTTTTTTATTCAAGCCTAACGACCTAATGGTCTGGTTTAATTAGGTTTACTTAGTGCCAATTAGACTCAGGGACGATCTATTCACCTCATTTTAAATTTATCTGGAAGTTAGTTGCTATAGTTACAATTGTTCCCACAATGGTATCCATGACAATTAACTAGCAGATAACTTTACAAGGAGGTGAATAGATCGGCCCTCAGTGTGTAACCTATGTTCCCATAGTATCCTCATTAAGATATATATTGCGGTGATATTAGCTAATTAAAAATAAAAAATTATTTTTATTTAATTTCATCATATCTTTAAAACTACGAATAAATGCCGTTCAATCGTAGATGTTTTTTTATAATTAATTTGAAATTTAGAATAACAGTGAACTTTGGAAATAATCTTCAACTTCCCTTTTTTATAAATCCTTATATGATTTTAAAATGCTTTTTAATAGATTTAAATAATGCAATAGTTATATCCAAATGTTACGTGAATTCTGAACTAACTCAAGATTACGTAAGATAAGTTGGATGCCAATTAAGTAACTTAAAATAACTGAAATCCATTATTACGAAACACTCATCTCAGGGAGAATGTGGATTCTCGTGGTTAAAAAACTAAAATACAAATTGAAATCTTAATAATAAAATTTAATTATAAAGTAAATGTTTAATTCACTTAATTACACTTCACAAAGATTGTCTTCTCTTTAGCAGGTTCCAGTTACAAAAAGGAAACAACTTTCCTACCTTTTTTTATAGAGTTGGTTCTTCCCTTTTACTGTAGTCGTCGCTACTTTCTTCACCATATCCTTTCCCAAACCATTGGCAGAGTATGTCACTTTATGCTGTTCCAATACTGGTTTCCAATTCCGGTTTAAAATGCCTTTGCATGAACTATCCATATATCACCCTACACACACTTTCCACAAAGGAATAATAATCTTGATAACTCACTGTTGGTTTAATTAATAGCGGGTAATATTTCCCTTATTCGTAGAATATTTATTTTAACTGTTTATTTAAAATAAAACGCCAATTTATGGTTTTAAAGAAGATTTATTCACTGGCTTTTCTTCAGAAAATAATTTTAAATTAATAATGACAGGCGGTTCTTTAGAGCCAAATAAACACTTTTACAGATTTATAACGACTCTACACTTTCGCTGTTTATCATCAACTAACCAACCAACTTGACTGTCTATGCAAGACTAAACTATTTACATTTTACTATATTAATTTTTCAGACTTTACTCTATCAGTCCAGTAAATAAAACGAGAGTTTTATTTACTGGACTGATTTACATTTGTACTATATTATTTTTCACGACTTCACTCTGTTGCTTTATTTACAGAACTGATTAAAAACAATAATTTTTTTCTTGGAAAACTCTTTAGTCGTAATATTATAGGTTAAAATAATAAACTAGTGAGAATGCGCAGAGCTAGCATTGCCATGACGAACAAAAACAACTGTATACTTAATAAACTAATTTATTTTTGAAAACTAATGTTGACGTATTAGTTGTCATAAAAACTAAAATTCCTAAAAGTTAAAAGTCCTAAAGTTTTTCGAATTTTTTCTTGTTGCTAAAAATGTTTATTTTTTCGTAGATTTTTAAAAAATACAAAATTTTTCATTTTTCAAAAATTCTCCGAGATTTTCGGTGGTCATTTTGACCACTTTCCCGAAGAGATACAAAAAAAATTTCAATCAAAAGTTTCTTAGAATTTGATGTACTATAAGATTCCAAAAAGAAAAATTCAAAAACGCCAACAGGGAAAAAGGCGACAGACCGACAGACAGACAGACTTCACGAATTCAGAGACGAACTTTTTGTTCGTCGAAAAACAACACAATTAATCCATATGTTATAATAAAATTATGATCATTTCGAAAGTATTACAAACTTTCTGCCTCAGATTACAAAAGTTTCCTGTAATTATAATATACAAATGTAGTGGGAGAATTAAAATATTTTTTTGGTTTTACTTACATGATAAAAGATTCTTCTATCTTAAAAATTTTTTTTTATAAAAAAAATAATAGGAAGGTGGAATTTACACACCATGATAATTTGGATGTACGTATTTGTTTTATTGTTAATAATCTAGAAATAATAATTTCGTTTTGTGATTTTCACACCAGAAGTTATAATGATAAAATTATGTCCAAGATTAAAAATTTTATTTGAAGAGCGCAATGTCTTTAATATTTATAATCCAAAAGAAAAAATTCCAAATGAAATATATATATAATAGTAAATATTGAACATGGTATTTTTAACATGAAACAAGATACCCAAAATAAAATAAGATCAACAGTATGCAACATATTAACAAATTTTAAACATAAACATAACCTATTAAAACCTACAGAAAAACTAAAAAATGATCAACTCATAGTTAAAATAAACAAAACAAAAACCTTTTTAAAAAACTATAAAGACATAATTGTAACTAAAGCTGACAAAACTCAAAAAACAGTAATTATTAATAAAAATGACTACAACAAAAAAATGCAAGAACTCCTCAAAGATGAAGAAACATATACAAAAGAAAAAAAAGACCCAACTAATTTAATACAAACTAATAATAATAAAATGTTAAAATGTTTCCCATAACGGACTAATCCCTAAAATTTATGGTTTACCAAAATTACATAAAAAATAACCCATTAAGACTTATTGTTGCAACATACATGAGTCCACTATATAAATTATCTAAACATTTATCTCAAATTTTAACACAAATAACAACAAAAAACAAATACAGTGTAAAAGATTCATGGACTTATAAAAATAAATTAAAAAATTTAAAAATTCCAGAAAATCATGTTTTCTTTTCTTTAGACATAGTATCTCTGTATACAAATATCCTCATAGAACTAGCAATAAAAGCAATTGCTAATTACTGGGATAAAATTAAAATTTTAACAAAAATTCCAAAAAATGAATTTATAACAGCTGTAAAAAATATTAAATTCAAACTTTTTCAATTTAATGAACAAATATATAAACAAAAATATGGTGTTGCAATGGGTCAACCCCTTTCTAGTACAATTGCAGATTTAGTATTACAAAATATAGAAGAAATAATATTAAACAAATTAAACACAATATCAAGTTATAATAGATATGTAGTAGACATTATAATAAGTGCAGAAAAAAATAGTATAAATCATATATTCGAAACTTTTAATAAAATTCATCCACGATTACAATTTACTATAGAACAATAAAACTCACAAAAATCAATAAACTTGTTAGATTTAACAATTTTTAGAAATACAAATGGAACAATAGATACAGATTGGTATAGAAAAGAAGTTAAAACAGATAGATACTTAAATTACAATTCAAATACAGCTTTAAAATATAAAAAGAGTTTAATTTATAACCTTTAATTATTTTATGTTCAAAAAATTTCATAAAAAAAATAAAAATAATGTTACAAAAAAAAATTATCCACTAACCTTCATAAATTCAAATATAACAAATAGAATAAAAAAACTAAAATTTAAAAAAATTAAAACTGGAAAACAAAATATTGATTTACAGCCCAATTACCTAGGTAATGAACTCAATAATTACCAAAATGACCCCGAAACTAAACTCATTGTTCTTCCATTCATCCCTAAATTATCTCAAGCAATTGCTAAACAATTAAAAAAGTAGGTATAATATAAACACTACATATAAAAACTATAATACAATAGGTCAAAATTTTTCAGTCATTTTTCAATAATTTAAAAGACAAAACAAGTATAGAAAATGAAACTAATATAGTTTATCAAATAGAATGTAACAATTGTCAAGCTAATTATATAGGTCAAACAAAACAAAATTAAAAAAAAAGAATAACCCAACATAAAAATTCAATCAAGTTAAATTATCTACACCAAATAAACCAAATACTGCTTTATCAGATCACGCAATAGACAATTTCCATAATTTCAAATTTAATAACCCCAAAAATTTACAAAAAGAAAGAAACTTAAAAAAAGATTAATTCATGAAATGATTGAAATAAAAAAATCCAAATGCAATAAATTACAAAACTGACATTGAAAACCTAAACATAATTTACACTAACTTATTTTAAAAAAATAATAATAATGATTTCTTGTTGTTTTTTATTAAACAACAATTAAATTATATTAAAATTGGAATGTAGTTATTATTTTTTACTATTTAAAATATTAAATAGTAATTAAATAATATACCTTACAACTTTTCCTTTAAAAATAAAAATTCATCCAATTTTGGTAATTGGTAAAATTGTGAACATTTATGAGAATTAAATATTAGACATAATAACAATAATTTTTAAAAATGACATGCGCTCTTCAAATAAAATTTTTAATCTTTGACATAATTTTATCATTATAACTTCTGGTGTGAAAATCACAAAACAAAATTATTATTTCTAAATTATTAACAATAAAACAAATATGTAGATCTAAATTATCATGGTGTGTATATTCCACCTTCCTATTATTTTTTTATAAAAAATTTTTTTTAAGATAGAAGAATCTTTTATCATGTAAGTATAACCAAAAAAATATTTTAATTCTCTCACTACATTTGTATATTATAATTACAGGAAACTTTTGTAATCTGAGAAAGAAAGTTTGTAATACTTTCGAAATGATCATAATTTTTATTATAACATATGGATTAATTGTGTTGTTTTTTTATTATTTTAACCTATAATATTACGACTAAAAAGTTTTCCAAAAATAAATTTCCTATATAAATAAAAAAAGTCGTTTTAAATTTCTGTATGAAAAATACAATAATGTTCCTTTCGCTTAAATACTAATATTTACATCATCACATTACTCAATTTTCCGTCACCTTACGATCTAACAAAATTATGATACACTTATATACAATACATAACAGCAAATTATAACATTGTTGACACATCTATTACAGTTTATTACACTATTTATGCAATATTAATGAATTATTTATATTAATAAAAACCTTTAGAGAATCTTATTACCCGTCGATATTACTCATTTGAAATTAATCATAAGAGAATTACATAATAACAATAACTTCCGCACAACTGGATGTTACGTATTCTTAAGAACTTGGTGAGTAAACTGTTTGAGAATAAATAAAGCAACATGGATTATTTAACCTTATTAAAAAAAAGTATAAACTGATTCTATTATCAATGACACACAATGAAATAACTTATTTTCTATTTTAAATGGAGTAGTTGATAAATTATTTCAAAAGTGTTAATCTCAAAACAAAGATTTTAATATTTTAAAAACTTACCAAATTTTGGATACTAAGATCCACAGCAATATATTAAAGGAGAATCTTCAATGAAAGCATATCCTGCATGTCATTTTTTGTATGTACTTATCTGTAATTAGCTGTCTAACCAATTACTTATTGTCCAAAGGACAGATTGTAAATATTATGGTGTTAAATAAAAACAAAACATTTTTTTAGTCAATATTTGATACATTTTCAAGTTTTTAAGCTATCAGATAGTATATAAAATAGCTTTTGTTATATTTGTAAAAAGCCAGTAACACACATTGCTATTATTTTTATACTTATGCAAAAATGTTTATCATGTTTATTCCTTGTTTAGCATCCACTTTCCATGTTACGGCTTGCTTACATTCAGACTTATAAAAGTTCAGATTTATAAAAGTTTGACTAAAGCAATAAACTTTAGACATCGATAAGAAATTTTAAAATATTATTTATTATATGTTCATTTCATTGCGCTCCAGAGACTGTTTGGTGCTTCCCCTATCTTCATATTCTTCATGAGATAATGTGGAATTTGGAAGCTACTCTGACTTTCGTTGTTCGAGAGTGTATACCTCAAGGCGTACTTCTGTTCTGACCGATAATGATTTTACTTCTATTTTCACTAGTGCTATAGTATCAGACTTTGTAATAACGTTAAGTTATTACAAAGTTGAGTTAAGCGTCTTAAGAGTGAATAAGCATTTTAACGGCTGGTAGTATATGCAGATCATAAATTTCGTGCAAGGAAATTTTCTACATTGGCAAGTACGCAAATATTTCTGCTGCTTTTACTTTTTCAGTTTCACTAAAAATCACTAACGCATATGTTATAGGCATGTCGCCTGCAATCATTCCTTGCAACAAAAACACTACTGCTGCAATATTACTGAAACCTAGATAAAAGGCTCTTCAAAGTTATACATTTTTTAATTTATACATCTAACTAGACTTCGGAAATTTACTTTCAGTTTGCATTCTTGACATTGAATACTTTTTTATTGCCTTCATCTTAGCTCTGTTTGGTGTGACGCTCTGTCTTAGTTCAGAAACTACCATCTTTAGAAACTCACTTGTGACGACTTGGACTTTAAGCATATCCCTGTCATAATCTATCAGAAACTTCACTTTATTATGAGTATTTTAAAATGTCACCTACGTAAGCAAAACACATTCCTTTCGGTTGCTTAGAATGTTGTCCGTTGTATACGTGCAAAAAAGGCATGCGTTTAAACTCATAAAATTGTAAATGTCTTTAAATTTAACTTCTACTTGGTGGAAGTCAGAAGCAAGCTGGAGTGTTCTGAAGTACACCGACTCGTTCTTAGTTTATATAGACTGTCTGACAAAAGAGATAATGGGAAACGATCATTTATAGACTGTTTATTTAATTTTCTGTAGTCGATCGCCATTCGCCATTTTGTTTTTCCTGACACATTTAGCTTTTTATGTTCTTTTTGGACCAATCACCAGCATAGTGAATTGGGTTTTTGTATAACTAATGCCTCCTTCTAGTAGGTCCTGAGAAGTACCTGCTGTATCTCTCTTCTCTTTTACGTTTTACTTTTCAGTAATTTTCCATGGGCTTCTATGAACTAAACATTAAATATGTACTTTCGTGTTTCGTTTCATCGAAACTTTTTTATAAAAATAGTTCCATTATTCCAGGTGCCGACAAATATGGTTAAGATTTTCTGCAGTTTTTCCTTAACTGTAACAAAAATGTGGGATTTGTGCTATAACATCTATAAGTCGACGGCAATAATCGCCTCTTCCTCCCACACAAGCTTCATAGCGTCTGGGGCCTGGTTCTCCAGGTAATGTGTAGTAGTCGTTATTATTGTTAGTCTTATTCTTCTTTAAAAAAAACTACCAACTACTTAGTTAGTTGGTTTATAACGAAGTTATGTAAATATCTTTTAGTTCAAAGTAGTTGCAAGTGCAAATTTTATGTAACGATGTATGTTGCATTGCCCCAAATTACAAATTAAAAAAGAAACAAATTTATTAGTTTACGTTTCAAAGAATCATTGCCTATAAATGCCGGACTTAAGCTTAATTATGATTTAGAACAATTAATCACAAAATGAATTAACAAAGCTTAACTTTCCGAATACAGTATTACTTACTAAATAAATCAACAATTTTATAGCATTTCTAAAGTCCGGATTCACCTATTAGCCATACTAAATAATTATTACCAATGGATCGACTGTCATTTTGCAGATTATCGTCCTGCCTGCATCATATGAATTCCAGAGGGGTCTACATTTACCAATAATCTCTGTGATTGTTTGCGATGAATGTTGGTACATTTTTAAAAGGTAATTCTGCAATTCCATTAAATAGCTTTCAGTAGCCTAAAAATTGCACACGTCAATAACCTTCATTTGTGTTTAATTTTTTTTAAACTTACTTCATCCACAATTAACGGCGCTGTATGCTCCATAAAGTATTTCGTTTTAACCAATTGTGAAATGGCTTGTGCAACTTTTTTTCTAAAAGGTACAACGAGGATTTCTATGGCAGCCATTTTATAAAGAATTTTGTCTCTTATGTCTTTTAAAAATTTAACCTCAGCAGAAAGGATTTCCCGTGTTCTGAAAGCTAGATTTTCCATATTTTGAGCATTTTGTAGGGTACTCAGTTGCTTTGCAACGCTTTCAAGTTGTTCAGCGAAGGAATTTAAATCCTTGCTCGTTACTAAACCTGAGATCTCTTTTCTATGTCGCGTGAGATTAATTTTTGAAATAATTGATAACTGCTGAAGTTGGCTTTCGAGAGCTGGGGATATTATTTCAAAGTTATTTAAGTTGATTGAGAATGTCTCGAGTAACATTTTAAAATCTTCCCATTCTTCGAAGTTCATTAAGAGCGTCAAATTGAAAATATTTTCTAAATTAAAAGCTAAATATGCTGGCTGATTATGATAACAATCTCTATAATAATTAAAATTATTTCGTTAAATTATAATATTGTAAATCTTAACATTGTCGGCGTTTCATGATTCTAATTTACCTACCTCAATACAGAATCTATACGTAACGAAACATTTCCTTTGAACAGATGATTAAGCAGACCCTCATCCCGATAGAGGATCCCTCCGGCATTCAATAAATCGCCAAGGGCCGTATATTTGGGCTGATCATACAGAGGTTGACATATTAAGGTTTCGCCGTGACCGCCCAGTATGAAAGCTACTGTCCCGAAAGTCCATAATATTAGTGACAACGCACAAGTTAATCCTAGTCCTGTCAGCAGAAATGGTATCGTCTTGGGAGTCGGCTCGCACCCGCATGGTGTTCCACACATCAAAAGGCCCCAGACAAAAAAGATTAGCAAGGATAAGCCTGTAACAATGCAATAATATTAATGTAGTGTAGTGGGTTAGTTGAGTGAGTGTGGAGGATTATCGTTTTCAATTCTCCTACTTTTTTATATAGTATAAAGAATTCCTGCCTTTTTATTTGTTTTAAACTTACTTTTATCGCTAAAAACAAATCTATGAGGTGAATATAAATGGTGGAATTATACAAATTGAACTTTCCATCTAGTTTTAATAAAAAATTGTTGTGTCTACCTTTATAAGTACTTTTAACATTTTAGAACCAATAATGTAATAATTGCTGAAAAGTTATCAGATTCCCTATACCAGCTGTCAACGAAATCACTAGCACCCCTCTTTTACCTATCTTTTTTAAGCTATCTTAATCAAACTTGACATAGTTATTATAGACATAAAATATCATACTTTAAGTCATCTGCTGACTTTTCCGGATTTTTGATTTTACCGGAAATGACAGCAATCTTCGATTTTCAAACGGGACACCCTGTATACAGATACCTCTTCGTAATCCTGGGAGAATTCTGAATACGCCTATACTATTTTGATAATTTCTAAGCTTATTTGATTTAAAGCTAACATGATTTATAATAAATACATTTTGTAACTACAAGGACTTAAATACGTCAGAATTGCTTAAAATCTTTTTTTCAAATCCACCACCACTCAGCGGTACTGGGTCTCCTCGGATTATAATAAAAAGTTGAAATAATCAATTTACTTTTTGTATTGAGAGTTGCTAAGCATGACACGCGGTCGGATAATTTACAACACTTCCAAAACAGTGTCCATGCGATAAAAATTATATGTGAATTATCCAATCGTTCGTGGCACCCTGCTTTATAGTGCATATTGGCACACGGATGGGCGGATAATTCGCAAGACCCTCAAAATACAAAGAAGATACTATTTCAAAATTTTCTTAGATCAGCAAATTGTTAGCATTCACACTACTCTTTAGTGAGAATCGGAAACTATGTCATACATTATTGTGGATTTTCTTGAATCACCTGCGTTAGCCTATAGCCACGGTCCCTTATTGGGTAAGAAATTGAGATAGGTTCAACTAGAGCGTCACCTACTAGGTGCTGTTGGGGAACAGCACCCCGTCCGAGTGTACTTAAAGTAGCGACCCAGCATATACCACGTGGTGGATGTTAAATGTGAGAGGCTATATGTTTTCACAACATGCGCGACATGTGTCAACACAAGTCAACATCCCTTATAGGTGAGGTGTGTATACTTATGTACTTGGTTTTAGCCGTACCCGCCGAACGCGGGACACGGGGAGATCATATTGGACGTTCGTGTAGAATATAGCTGATCTACAGTCTTGCTACACGATAGAACTATCTGACGACATGGTCTCTCACAGGCCAGTAGTCAGGGGGGCACTGACGGGCACTGAAACCTTATCAGAAATCCGTAACAAACTTTCAAGACAAGGTATACACAAAAAAGACTTACATGGCTCATGCGTTTGTTTGGGATCATCCTACTGAAGTTCTGAAAGTTGGGAGTATGACTTGCAAACGGATAATATGCAGTAGGCTTTGATTACAGATTAGATGCCATGAAAACGTTAAATAGATTATCCGATCGTTAGTCTTTAACTTGTCTTGTATTAACAGTTGCCAAGTGTGACACGCTGGCGAATAATCCATAATAGACTTTCAATACATATCACGTGAATTATATGATCGGTAGTCATCACCCTGCTTTGTATTGCGTGTTGACAATGCGACTTAAAAGTCTACGCGGATTATCCGATCCGGTATGCAATAATTCCATTTTGATTAAGAATTGGCAACTATTAGACATGAACGAATAATCCGCAAGATGTTTTCAGTAAAATGCACAGATGGTAAGAAGATGCTACATTATCGCTTGTCATTATCCTACTTTGTACTGAAACTTGGCAATCCAGGAACATCGACGGATAATCTGCAAAGGACCTTTAAGCAATCAAGTTGTGATAACAATACTACATGGATTATTCAGTCGTTTGTTACCATTCTGATTTGTACTTTATTACGGGTCATATTTCCAACTACTTCTCGAAGCTTGTGGATCGTTATTTAGCAACTATTATTTCTTAGCGTAAGTTGTTATGTTGGTTTGCCTTGAGTATTTTTAATATAATGTTTCATCAAGTCACCAATTTTACTAGTTTTTGGTTTCCTTGGTATTTTTTTCGATGATCTAAAATATCTGTCAGCTGGTTGTGGTTGCAATATCGCGGAATTATAATTTGTATTTTTATTACCCTTGAATAGGGGATATATCCGTGAAATTGTTAATTGGCGAGTTACCGTTTTCTGAATCTCATTTCTACCTTTTCGTGCTCGCTAATCTCTTGAAGAGGATCTGTCGCCAACCACAGTCCCCGGCTACTTTGATGTAAGTTACCTTATATCGATAATTTCTAAATGTATTATTTTTGGGAAATAAGATTTCTTATTTTCTTAGTTTTTTCTAGTTGAAGTAATAATCTCCCGACGTCATCAACCAAACCTTTTATTGTTTCCAATTGCCTGTTTGTCTATAGCCATAAACCCTCACTGAGAGGTAAGTGGTATTGGTTAAAGATATTGGACTTTATGTTAAATTCATTTTCTTACTTTTTAGGGTTCTTGGTTTTGGGTTTCTCTTTAAGTTTCCCTTTATTGCGTTACCTATTGTTGTTATTGGTACCATTGAAGTACTCCTCCAATTCCCCTTCTTTACCGCTACTTTGCTCGAGAACAGCTGTAAGGTTACTTTAGTGGAGACAGCGCGACCTGCATGGTGTGTTGGAATCTTTCCAGATAAGTGCCGAGAAAGATACATTTATGATGAAGAAATATACGGACTACCCTTTTTTTTTGGTGTTTGGCATATCTTATTCAACTCTATGATTAACTGGTAATATTGAAAACTGGGTAAACCCTAAGTACTCCAGAAAGACCATATCCTTTTCATTGCGGAATAATTAATCCATTGCTATTCTATATGTAAAGCCGAATGATATCATAACGCTACTCAAGAAATCATGAATTTCCGTATATCCATGAGAGTCTTAACCTAGAATGTTACATAACCTTTAAGTCAAGTTTGACATTTGCCTACTTTTAAATTGACAACTTAAATTAATCATTCTTGAACTAAGCCTACTATCGGTCTGCCAAACTAATCAGTCCTATTCTATTGTTACCCTAATAATTTTATCATACCTGTAACTTATTTCATATTATCGTATCCAATTATACCAACGAATTGAAGCCCTTAGTTTGATTTTATTTATATCAGGTACCTGAACCTATACTCCACTATAGGAACAGCAGCTTTATATTGAGAATAAACTCTTAGTAAGAGCGTAAGTATCTGTAATCCCACTGTATTTATAAGTTCCACATATATTTGTCTCGAATCACGTTAAAGGGTGTATCGCAATAACGATTGAAGCTGATTGATGCCCTTTTAGACCTTTGGGGTTCATTCTCGTTTATGGACGCAGTCGTTTACTTAACCTTCGACTGAGCACGTTAAAATTTTATCGAATTTTTACTCAATAAATCAAACATTTATCACAGAATTTTTGACCACTTTTTGCACCTTTTTGGATGCAGCGCCTGTTCGTTATTCGTAGCTGAATATATTCTTCCACTAATTCGCGACCCAGTTGAAACAAGAAAAGGCGTCTTTTTTGCTTTTTATTTCCGAAACTATGTGGGTTGTGAAACAACCATGTTATCATGGCAGCCACACCGGCAACATCAAGGATGTTGAAAAACATTACTAAAGGCCATCTCTTCGTATTCCTCTTGCAGCTATACGTTGCCACCATTTTATCTAAGGTGTCTACAGCACCTTTTTTTGAATTATAGTGGAGTATTATTTCAGGTTTCTTTTCTTCATCATTATTTACCCTAGCTTCTTGATGCATCGAAGAAAGTAACACAACGGCATTTGATTTTTTAGGAACATAGGACACCAGTGTCATGTTACCTGAGAAGCCGAATATTGAAGAATACACCTCTCTTGACCTATGCGGTTGCATTTCTTTTGGGATTTCAGTTTTGTTTTTTCTCAAAGTTCCCACGTATGTAGTTTTAACAGACAGCAGGTCTTGTGCTAACGGAATACTTGAGAAAAAATTGTCTGCAACTATGTTTCGACCTTTGTTCATCCACTTTCTAGCAAGATCTTTTACAACTCTTGCACCCTGGTTTTTTCTCGAGGCTGTCCAGCTTTTTTCCTAGATACACTTGTCCATTCAGAGGAAACGCTGTATCTGAATCACATAACCAGAAAATTTTGATTCCATATTTTGCAGGTTTTGATTTTATGTATTGACGAAAAGGGCAGTGTCCTCTAAAACCAACTAATTGCTCGTCTATAGTCATATCAAATCCTGGAACATACGAGCTTGAAATTTTCTGTATAAACATTTCCCATATATCTCTAATAGCAGCCAATTTATCTTCAAGTCTGCGATCTTTCCTTGTATTTTTGTTATCAAATCGTATAAACCTCATAATCGCTTTGAATCGCTTGAGAGGCATCGTTGCTCTAAAGATGGGTCGGCCATGTTCTTCAGACCACAGTTCATTCAGATCTTCTCTACCAGATCGGTAAGCCCCTGCACATATAAGTAAGCCAAGAAATGCTTTTAATTCTGTGACGTTAATTTCTTTCCAGATTTTATTTTTCTCTTGTCCAGGAAAGTTGTTCCATTCATCGTAAACTCGTTTGGCTTCTCTATTAGTTTCTCTAACAATTATGTCTAACATTTCATCAGTCATGAATGTCTTGAATGAATCTTTTATTGTTGAAGGACGAGTGCCTTTACATCCAGGTTTTTCCCTGACAATGTTGCAAGCAAGAGTTTGAACTTTTTTATTTGAACTTTTATTCCACTTCATTCCACTCTTTGCAAGGTAATATTCTTCAGCTTCATCGTCATGATCTTCTTCTTCTTCATCTGTGTCACTCTCTGTGATAACATTGTTTTCGAGTATCTCTTCTTCTACTACATCTTCCTCTTCAGTGACTCCATCATTTTCGTAATTGTTTTCTAATAACGGCGGAGTATCTTCATCTTCCGAAATTTGAGCAACTTCATCATAATCATCTGTAGGCAAACCTACTACGGAATCATCAGGAACGTCATCTAACATAGCTTCTAAAATTCGTCGTGCATCATCTACTCTATATCGTCGTCCATCAATACTGTAAAGAAGAAAAATATTTGAAACAAGAATTTTGCTAACCATAACCTCACAATTTCAAACATCTCAAAAAAATGTAATGTTTGTATCTAAACTTTTATGAAAACACAACATAGCTAACAGAAATTTATGTACAAATTATACTTACATATAATCATTCATAGTATTGCACTAATAAAACACAAACAATCACCTCAAATATAACACCACGGAACACCTACAGACGACTGAGAGTCCTGTTTGTCTGGGGTCTCAACAGACCCCAAGTGCACATCCGTGCTTGTTTTGGATTCAGTATTTGTTTTGTCGAATTTGATTTGATTCTGTTGTACGAATAATATACAGATATATAAATAAACATCTAAAAAGAGATTTTCTAAAAAATAGAGTCACTATAAATTCTCTATCAAAAGATTTTAGAGAAAATCTGAGAGTGGGGTCCGACAAGACCCCACGTGCTCAGTCGAAGGTTAAACGAGTGGCGCACGGGTTTTTCTTTTAGCTGAGTTAGCTTTGGGCAATATCGCGTTGACTGCAATCATTCACTTTGATACCGTACTATATACCCGGAGGCTGTGGCAACTTGGAGTTGATAAGTATGACACACTGACGGATAATTCGCAACAAACGATCGATAAAAGTTCCACTTGGATTATCCAATCGTCTGTTACCACTTTCTTATCTACCAAATGTCGGAAGTAGCAACATTTTAATAAAAATCTTATGTAGACAATCAGATCGTTTGTTATTATTGTGTCTCACACTGATTGTTGCCAATAGTGTGATACACGCAGGTTGTGTATTGCAAAGATTCTACGTGAAGCATCCGTCGGGTAGTGCTTATTTTTGAGTAAGCTCTAGACCATGGCGCGCCGACGCGCGCGTCGGAATATCAAATAAACTATAATAAAATTTTGTTTTTTTTTGTTTTCGCAGAATATCTCAGAAACGATTTGTTTTACAGCTCTTCAAAGTTCGGGTAGTTTTGAAATCAATTTATTTAATAGCAAAAAAAAGGTTATAATCAAAATATAAGAAGATTCGCAGGAACAGAAAAAAATTACAATTGCAGTCGCTCAGAAGGACCGGGTGTGACCTCTTTAAATATATAAATATATATCGCATTCTCATTTAATTGCTCAAGCATTGATAAAGTGTCTAATGGGCATTCGGACTGTGAATTTCAACCCAAGTTCTACTTGGGTAAGTTTGACCTAAGAAAGACTTGAGATTTGGTTTATTAATATGGGCATATTAATAAACCAAATCTCAAGTCTTTCTTAGGTCAAACTTACCCACGTAGGACTTGAGTCGAAATTCAAAGTCCGAATGGGTCTATATTAATTAATTAATTAAACCAGACTTCCTGTAAACTCGGATAAATCAGACTTGAGTCATACTCAAGTTAATGTCAGAAAAATCTTTACTGTCTGTTTGTTGTCATCTTGAGACTGTTCATTGTATGCTTTTCATTATTATTTAAAAATGGAAAGAAAGCCCTTCACAGAACATGAAAAATATGTGTTAACTGAGAGAAAATAGTGCAATTATAGAAAATAAAAAAACGGATAGCACGAACTTACAAAAAAAAACAATAGGCATAGAATACAATTAGTAACCACCATAATATACAGCCACCATAAAAGATACAAATTATAAATTGCTCAAACGATACCGAATTTTGAATTCCGTTTCAGAATAATATTCTAGAGGAATAGGTTGGCCATGTATATAACATTTTGGTAAACGATTGGACATTTCCTTATCTAAAATACCAAAAAATTCAAAAAATCATCCATTTTTCTACTTTTAATTCTCCGATTTATAATAATTATTCAAATAGCACACTTTGTCAATTTAACCAATGTGTCTTTCAATTTCATGAGTTGATCTTAAGTCAGCTTTCTTGACTTTCAGTAAGGCTTGAGTCAGAAAGTTTTCTTGGGAAAGGTTTATTAAACAAAAAAACGCAATCTTAAGTTATTCTCAGAGTGAGTTTGCCTCAAGTACGATTTATTAATACGGGCATTAGTCTTCGATGTCGCTATCGAGAAGAACTTCGGGTACGTTTCCGCACGATTGTCCGTTGCAAAATTTGCATCGATGAACAGTTAAGATATGCTTTTCTTGACCTACAAACACTGCTGCATCCTTTTTTGAAGCTACATACATAAAATTTAATTTAAGAACGGATTCAGGGGGTGGATCCTTTACAGAGGATAGAGGCCGAGTGGGATGCGCATCCAACCCCATTCAAGAGTATTTTCTCCAACAGAAAAGAATCAATCGTGCAAAAAAGTACCCGAAGTTCCCTTCGATAGTGACATCGAAGACGTAGACACGCCATAAGCGATTGAGGAATTAAATGAGCAATCAGAAAGTGATGATTATGTTTTGCAGCAGAGTATAAAAACGAAATAAAAAATATGGAATTTTTCTATCAAGTTTTGTCTCTCAGTCTCCGATATAAAAGCACCAAATTTTTGTTAATGCAAGCAAAGAAACTTTCCACGGCCTTCATCATTTCAGAAGAGTAGTTATTGCTAATATAACTAGCATTGGAACATTATTTTAATTTGGATTTCATCATAGAGTACCGAAAAATTGAGACCAATCTTGCCGATTTACATACCCGCTTAGCCTTCATGCTGATCATTGAACTGTTTCATTGGAGAAATAACCGATGACAAACTATTTTGATAATACTAATGAAATTGAAGACCATTCTTTGGATTGAGAGTGTCACATAGAGTAAGTAAACAATAATATACTAATAAATTATAACTATTAATTTAGTATTATATAGATTTGTTCATAATTATTATTTTACATAAACTTGTAAAATATATATGTATTAAATAACCAATTATTGACACACACTGTGTCAATGACAAAATGTGTGCACACACCTCGTTTTCTCGATGGCGATTTCCTCCAAGAACTCTTGCGTTTAAAATAGAAAACTTTAAACTCCTTTTAAGAATTTTCTGAAGTCTAATCTTTTCCAGAAAATCTTCATGATTGGTAGAATAATATTCTGTATGTTTCAACTAATCAATCTACCAATGCTTCTTTGAAAATCATTGGACCCTTCAAAAAGTTTCTATTGAACGGAAAGCCTGAAGATGAAAGTGCTTTCAACTTGATTGAGCGACCTAAATTTGTACGGTTCAATATCATGGCGGCTGAGCACGTGACACGACCGTAGTTCGTAAAACACTGGCTCTCATGATCATGGCTTCCATTATCGTGGAGCCATGGTCATCGACTCAGAGCGACATAGTCTCGCAACGATAGGAGATCGTAATAACGATGGCTCGCAACGAAGCGTAAATATCTTAACTAAATTAATTCTATTTTGCCCTATATTAGTAATTTGTCATTAGGACACAAAATGCAAATAATGCGTTTCCTTCTGTATTATTTATGTTCTCCAGTGCGCGGTTCAGATTTCAAACGTGGTTATTTATAGTCATCTCGATAAAGAGTCTGGAATAACACAAAAAACCATTTTCGATAATTTAGGTTAAGTAGGTTAGATAATGTTAGCTTGAGTTGAACTGGATTAGGTTGGGTGGGTTGGGTCAGGTTACCATTCATCAAAATTCTTTTTTCGACATAACGATGTCAGAATACGAGTAGAGAGAAACGTATACGATGAAAAATCCAATCAAACACTAATCCCAAATTTCACTAAAAAGTTTAATCTCGAAATAAACAAAATAAGAGTTCCTAATAATAATAATAATAATAATAATAATAATAAACGCCTTTATTTCCATAAAGAAAAATTAAATAACAATAAATAAATAAAACAGTTCGCTACGTGATCTTCAGGCGAAATCCAGCCAAGGGCTACTCGATTTAACCTGGAAATCACGCAAAATATAATTAATATAACAAAACAAAATATAGTGAAGGCAGTACAATATTTCATATAATAAAAATAATAATAAAATAAAATAAAAGTAGATATATATATATAGGTAGGTAGATGATGAGACCAAAGACACAAGTCCAAATTATTGCGTTTGTATGAAATATTTTTTCAGAGCAAGCACATTTAAACCTCTTAGTAGAACAAATTTTTATATCCATAGGTAAAGAGTTGTAGAGTCTTACTGCATTATAGCCAAAACTTCTACGAAATAAAGATGATGTGTGTTTTGGCATGTTAAGCATGTAGTTATAGCGAGTGTTCACGGAGTGAACGTATGACCTAGGTATCCGTTCTGAGCTAAGAGATGTAGACTTTTTCGTTGTGAGTAGTACATGTGTAAACGATCCCAATTGATACTTCCAACGATTCTCCATGTTCAGCCACCCGAGTTCCTTAATTTTATGGGAAATATGGTCATATCGACGTAAATTAAAGATAAATCTACAGCACCAATTCTGAATCTTTTGTATTCGTTGTTTATCAATTGCATCAAGACAAGGGCCATAAATCAAATTACAATAATTAAAATGTGACAATACTAAACTCTCGGAAAGCATTTTTTTCTGACTAAAATTTAATATATCTTTATTAGCATATAATACTTTTAAAGATGAATAGGCTTTTTGTAATAGCTTGCAAACATGCTGTTTAAATCGTAAATTGGTGTCTATAAGTATACCTAAATTTCTGGCAGAGTCCATCGTAGGCAACTTTTCGTTGTTTACGTGTATATTATGATCAGTTTTAACAATATTAATTTGCTTTTTATTTCCAAACAGTAACAAATGTGATTTTTTAGTATTAAGTTTTAAATTATGTGCATGTGACAGTACCATAATCATGTCAAGATCTTTATTAATGTCAACATATGCCTGAGCTCTGTCTGTAAAAGCAAAGGATTTGTAAATTTGCGTATCATCAGCATATGCTTGTACTTTACAATACTGCAAAGCTTTCAAAATATCAGAAGTATATATAATAAATAGTAAGGGGCCCAAGATAGAACCCTGTGGGACACCAGACGTGATAGGAAATGGATTAGAAGATTGATTGTCATTCTTAATAATTAACAATCTAAATCTTCTAAATAAGATTTAATTAAATTAACAGCCGAATCTTCAAATCCGTAATAACTTAATTTCGCACAAGCAAGTTGATGATTAATTGTGTCAAAAGCTTTTGAGAAATCCAGCAAAATTAACGCGGTAATACTTTTTTTGTCAGTTGCATCTATGATATCATTCGTAACAGTAGCTGGAGAATCAGTCGTGCTAAATCCTCCTCTAAAACCAGTTTGACAGTTAGGCAATAAATTGTTAGCGTTAAAAAATCAAGCATTTGTTTATGTAAAATCTTTTCAAAAATTTTTGACATGCACGGTAGAATACTAATTATTCGTAAGTCAAAAAAGCTTTTGGATTTGCCATTTTAGGCAAAGGTAGTCCAATGGCTCCTTTCCAAGCTACTGGAAAGTAACTAGCTTCAATGCAACAATTTATTATATGTGTAATAAATTTGTCAATAAATGGACTGCACTACTTTAGCATTGTTAGAGTAATATTATCTAAACCCAGGGCATTCGATTTTAAGTTAAATAGAATATTATGTATCTCATCTGTTGTGGTTAAGGAAAAAATAAATGAAGTGTATGTTGAATTATGATTACTTAAATAATAGCGAATTTGTTGATCACAAGTGTTAGAGGTATCTTGAATAAATGAACTGAAGTAGTTGCCTATAGAATTTGGATCAGCTAAGTTAAAAGGTATATCACGATTGTTAGAAAATCGTATGCTGAGATCGGTTAACGCGGTCCATAATTTACGAGGATCGTTTTCTTTTGATACAGAACTTAAGTAAGCCCTTTTCTCGCGACGAACAGAAGCCACCGTAAAATTCCTTAATTCTTTATATTGTTTCCAGTCCGAGGTGGATTTAGAACGCTTGTATTTTCTCAAAACTCTGTCACGCTCCCTCATAATTGCTTTTACAATATCGGTCAACCAAGGCGCTCTGGGTTTTGTCACCTTCACCTCTTTCACTGGTGCATGAGTATCGAAAACTTGAATGACTTATATTTGCTCAAAGCAATCTTTAAATCACAAAAAGCAACTCTATGATCAGACATTATATCTGCATTAATTGTACCGTGAAAATTAACCGATGAATTGTTACTTACAAAAATTGGATCAATCAGTTTACTCGAAGTGTATGTTACCCGGGTTGGCTCATTTATTATTTGTGTCATGTTGTAAGCATTAAATAAAGAAATAACATGATTATCGACAATACAACAATCAATATTAATGTCGCCTAGTACTATAACGTCATCGACAGTAAGGAATACAGTAGACAGTATGTCATCTAAATTGGTTACAAAATCATTAACATTTGCTTTAGGTGGTATGTAAATATTTCCAATAGCAATAGTTTTTGAATGTATCTTTACTTTAATAAATAGGTACTCTAGGGCTGCAGAAGCAGGAAAATCAAAGGATAACTCCTCACAATTAAGGTCTGTGCGCACATATGCCCCCACACCACCCGCTCTTCCATCTGTATCCTTGCGAAAAAAACGATATCCTGGTATAATAACGGTCTCCGTAAGCACATCAGCTGATAACCTTTCTGAGATTGAAAAAACATCGAATTGATTATGATTAATTAGATCTACAAGAAAATCAAAACCAGTAAATAATGACCGTACATTTAAGTGTCCTAATTTCATATTCCACCTACCAAAAAGTAAATTTTAATTAGACTAAATAAAATAAAGCAAAAAATAGAAAAGTAAAGCAGCAAATGTTGTTTTTGATGTTTTCACTGATCATGACATATTTTAACCTAACTCATATCTCATTATCAATTGAATGCATAAATTAAAACGAAAAAAGTTAGGAATACCATTTCGGCCGAAAAATAAGTTAAATTAAAATTATTTATTTAAATGAAGTTAAATTTCACCAGTGAAGAAAAACATGATATTAAGTGTAGATAAACATAAACACAATTAGTATGTGGTACTAGATTAAAAATCATAAAAAGTAATACCTCTGAACTATGATCTACCCTATGATTTCATTTTAGATTTAATAAACTAAATATTTTGAAAGAATACCTCTAATCTATAAATTATTGTAAACGTAAAATCATTCAAGCTAACCCCATTTAATATCACAATAAAATAACATTAATATTATTTACATATTGTTTATTGTTTCCAGCCTTATTTTGTGGAACTCCATAATCATGAAATAAATAAAGATTATTAAAAGTTTCACAGTTTTATTAAAATATACCTGACAATATTGTTTCGACAGCTATGCTGTCATTATCAAAGGTAATATAATTATAATCAAACACGTCGCTAAGGTAGATACAAAATAGGTAACTAGTTCTTTTGAGACAGTTCTTTTGAGGTTATCAATGAATTTTTAATTCTTATAAACAATATCCATCCTAATATAAAATTTACACTAGAAACAGAACAAAACAGGGCTATAAACTTTCTAGACTTAAATATCAAGATTAACGCAGACAATCTTTTTGAATTTTCCATATACAGAAAACCAACACAAACAGACATAACAATACCAAATGAATCTTGTCACCACAATACACATAAAATAGCAGCATACAGATCATTAGTACACAGAGCTTTAACTATTCCACTAACAAAATCAGATTTTAGCAAAGAGATATCAACCATTAAACAACTAGCACATGCAAATCATTATAATCCGAACATGATTGACACTTTAATTAAACAAAAAGATTATAGGTTAGCTATCAAAAGAATATATCCCATTGACAATCAAACAGAAGACACAAATTACATATCTATACCATATTTTGGCAAAATATCAGAAAAAATTGCACATATACTAAGAAAAACCAACAATTATAAAATAACATTTAAAACCAACACTAACACTTTTTCATTTTTATTTAATGCTAAAGACAGAACACATGATATCATGAAATCGGCCATTTACCGTTTAAATTGTTCTTTTTGTAGTTCGGTATATATTGGACAAACACTTCGAAATTTTGACATAAGATATAAAGAACACGTACGTCATTACAAAAATAAACATCCTGAAAAATCGAATTACGCCAAACACCTTTTAGAACAAAATCACACAATGACTCCTCAAAATAATATTAAATTCCTACATTTTTGTAATAACAAACGCAAATTAGACATTTTAGAAGCCTTTGAGATATACAAACACAAACTCAGGGTACCTTTAATGAATGAACAACTTGAGCTCAGTAATTCTCCGTTACTGGAAGTATTAGATGTTTAATTATGATTTTTATTATTAATTTTTATGATTATTATTATTATTTTATCTAGTTACCTATTTTGTATCTACCTTAGCGACGTGTTTGTTTATAATTATATTACCTTTGATAATGACAGCATAGCTGTCGAAACAATATTGTCAGGTATATTTTAATAAAACTGTGAAACTTTTAATAATCTTTATTTATTTCATGATTATTTACATAGATTATAAATATAAAAAATTAAGTTTTAATTTCAGAGAATAACTCTAACCCATCTTATAACTTTAAATTTTAAATCGATCGTTATTAATTTTAAAATACAAATTTAAAATCCACAACTTTCATAAATTAATAGTTATTTATTTAGCAAGGACGAAAAGTGAATCTTTAAAGTATGAATAAGTTGTTTTCGGCCGAGGCGTTTAGCCGAGGCTGAAATTACTTGTGAATACTTTAAAGACACTTTTCGTTCGAAGTAAATACAAAACTTTATTTCATACTGGACTGTTACCGTATTGAATTAGTACGAATCAAAAATTTGAGATTTCTAAGTAATCTGTAATAATTAAAGTGCGCGTTGAGTAATTTCTATAGCATTGGAACTGTTTACAAACGTCAAACGAATTGAAACCACGCCACGTTTTTGGTATATTACGATTTCCTATATTGTGCCTTTAAAAAATGGAAACAAATTGCATTCCACAAGATATTCTGGATGAAGCTGATCAGGTGAAGAAAAATTTAATGCCCAGTAAGTCCAGAAATCAATATGAAAAAGAATACGAGTTGTTCTGTGAGTGGAAGAAGGGACGGAATATTTCGACTGTAAATGAAGATATCCTCTTGGCTTATTTTTCTAATAAAGTAGGTAAAAAGTGTAAAATTAAAATAAACATTATGATCGCTATCTTATTATAGTCAAAATCGCTCAAATGTTCTTCACTTTGGTCCAAGTATTCAATGTTAAAGTCGACACTACGTGCCAAAGAGGATACTGATATTGGAAAGTTTTTTAAATTGAAGGCGTTTTTGAAACAACAATCGGTTGGGTACGAAGCTAAAAAATCGCTAATTTTGGATAGAGGAGAAATACATAAATTCATGACCGAAGCTAGAGATGAAACGTATCTTCTTATCAAGGTATTGCAATTTACATTTTAACTATTTTTTTTTATACGAATAGCTTAAATTCGTAGGTTGTCATGTTATTTGGAATATGTGGAGCTTGTAGACGAGAAGAATTGTACAATGTATCTATATATGACATTAAGGATCACAATGAAGTTCTTATCGTAACAATACCGGATACAAAAACAAACCAGAAGAGAGTGTTTACGATAACTAACGAAATGGATGGTATAAATCCTATTCACTTGTATAGGAAGTATCGGGCATTGCGTCCAAAACATGTTAATCACGACAAATTATTCATATATTATAAAGCTAATAAATGTACCGTTCAGCGTATCGGGGTGCATTCAATAGCGAAAATACCGCCTCAGATAGCTACATTTTTGAAGTTGCCAAATCCACACCAATATACTGGGCACTGCTTCCGACGTACTTCCGCAAGTATGCTAGCAGACGCCGGTGCGGACTTGGTAAGAATTAAAAGACATGGAGGATGGGAAAGTTCTTCTGTGGCGGAAGGATATTTGGAAGACTCAATTGAGAACAAAAAGAAATGCACAAAAATGATATTAGAGTCCGAGAAAAATGTTGTTCGAACCATCGCGCCTCCTGTTGTGGAAACCTGCAACGCAGAAAAGGCAGATTCGAGCTTGATGTCCTTTTCGGACCAATTGCCATCGAATATCACTGAAGAAAACACATTAAATCTATCTGCAGCCTCACTTTCTAATGCAGGGCCCGTTTTCAAAGAAGTGACCAACTGCACATTTAATTTTTATATTAATAATAATAAGTAATGAAGTTGTTACAGCTAATTTTGTATTTCTGTTAATAAACCATTTTTTCAACTTTAATTTCAATAATACTTACTAAATTAGGACTTTAATATTTTACTTTAAAGTACTAGTACTTTAAAGTAAAATAGGACTTTAATATTTTACTTTAAAGTCCTAGTACTTTAAAGATGCATCTTTCGTACTATAAATGATCCGAAAAACGTCAAAATATGAACGGGTATGAAATAAAAATTAAATTTGCATTTTTAATCAAAAACCCTTTTAACAATAGTTATTTATTTAACAAGAACGAAAAGTGAATCTTTAAAGTATGAATAAGTTGTTTTCGGCCGAGGCGTTTAGCCGAAGCTGAAATTACTTGTGAATACTTTAAAGACACTTTTCGTTCGAAGTAAATACAAAACTTTATTTCATACTGGACTGTTACCGTATTGAATTAGTACGAATCAAAAATTTGAGATTTCTAAGTAATCTGTAATAATTAAAGTGCGCGTTGAGTAATTTCTATATAATAAATTAAATTCGTTACCATAGAAACAATTGACGTAAAATTTTAACGTACTAGGACTTTAATATTTACTTTAAAGTACTAGTACTTTAAAGTAAAATAGGACTTTAATATTTTACTTTAAAGTACTAGGACTTTAATATTTTACTTTAAAGTCCTAGTACTTTAAAGATGCATTTTTCGTACTATAAATGACCCGAAAAACGTCAAATTATGAACGGGTATGAAATAAAATAGTAAATAAAACCAGAATATTAGAAGAATGTTGAACTAAATATCTTGGACAATAATTGATAAAACATTATAGATAGCATTTACCATTGCACTCACACCTTGCACTTGACCAAGGAAAAACATCGAATTAGGTGGTCTCATTGCTGCTGGTGATGGTCTCCCATTTATTAAAGTTCCTGATTGATAAAAATTTCAGTAAGTTATTTCCACATTTCGCATATATTACTGCGTTTTGCGTCCACGTATTCTGGAAACCAAATTTTTCAATTACCTTCTTGAGGAGTGCAACTCTTACCTTTGTCAGGCCTTCCCTAATTACAATATGCGATCCTTTAAGCTTTTGTTTTTTATAATAAATTTCATCTTTAGTTGTTCTTCTAACAAACTTTACTATTATAGGGGGGTGCTTTCCTGGAACGCCTTTCAAACGATGGCAAGTATCAATATCATTCTTTGTAATGTTAATACTCAATTTCTCCCTACACAACAATAATTACCTCGTTTACATTTTCATTTGGTTTTTCCTCGACACCAAACAAACGAAGATTATTCCTGCGGGAATATTGTTCAACAGCATCCATTTTTTCAAGTTCATTTTGTAGTAGGACTACCTTTTCTTCTAACTCCTGAACTCGTTTTCCATATTTTTCATCCATGGCCTCTATAACTTTTGCTGCGATTGCTACAGTAACTCTTTCATCTGTTAGAACCTTATTAATTAAACGCTCAATCATTGCTTCTTCTTCAGTAATTACTTGTTCACGCTTATCACTTCGCAACTGTCTTTCTCCCGGCATTTTAACTTTTCTCTACTTAAATTTCGTATTAATAGGCAAGCTACACAACACGACTACTCGCCACTAACACGCATTGGACGGGCCTGAGGTAAATGAAGGTAAATGAAGTTATGGAAACAATTAAATGCAATGAATCCTACTTTTCCAACATTTAAAGAAAAAGGATATCGTAAAAAGGGTATAATACTGGTAGAATGATAACATAGCCGAATTACGAAAGTTATGACTATAAGCAAAAAGAACAACAAGAGCTAATAAAGATATGAATATAAGCGTGGAGCGAAAACGGTAGCTCAAAGAAGAACAGAAGTAAAAAAGGAAGCAACTTAGTAATGAACAAATTAAAACTGGACTTAAAACATGAATATCAGTGACCAAAAGCAGAAAGAAATAACAAGAGAGTTTTTTACCAAGCACTAGTAGAGAAGTGGGAAAATATTAATATGGAGGAAGAAGGAGTGGAAATATTCATCCAAGAAGAATTACAGGAGACTGAATGCGGTTGCGAATGCCGGAAATGGATAAAGATAAACAAAGCTCTTGTACTAGATAATATCTTGCCGATAATAGTCCCAAGAACAGCTCCTGGAGCAATACTACAAGCAACAAATAATGAATTAAAAAATGGCAACTTTCTATAAGAATTAAAAAGTAAAAAAAAACAGAAGTCGAAGAAGCAAAGTATAGGCCTATTTGCCTACTAAATGTGATGGGGGAAAGTATTCGAGGCACTAATACAAAATAGACTAAATAAGGAAATAGAAAGTAAGCTTTCGCCCAACCAGTACGGGTTGGTCGAAAAGGAAAATCCACAATACAGGCGATGGAAAGCGTAGCACAACGAGAGAAAAGAATATAAGCCCTATTATGAGAACGATTATATCAAGTTATCTTAGATAGAAACTTGTACATCGGAAAAAGAAAAGCTAAAATTATCCTGTGGAGTTTCACAAGGATCGGTCCTGGGATCGACAGTGTGGAAGATTTACTACAATGAAATAATGCGACTAGATAAACTAGGGGGTACAAATATAATATGTTTTGCAGACGATACTGTAATTACAGTAAAGACAACAAAAGTGCTGGTATCAGACAGTAAGTTAAATCATTAGGATATAAATAGAAACTAAGGAACTGAATCTAGCAGAGCAAAAAATAAAAGCTGTAACTGTATACTGTATGGAGGAAAAATAATGAAAGAAGTATTTCGAACTAGGTTACAAAAATATAATAGCTAAACCTGCAATTAAATATTTGGGGGTAAGTTCGACCATAATATGGAGATGAAGACCCATGTAGAAAACGTAACAATAAAGGCCGAAAATGCTGAGGAAAAAAGGCCCTACAAAGAAGGCTTCTGGGGGACATAGTGGTACATTCCACTAAATTTAAACAAGATTTAACATAAAAAATGAGCGCTGCAGCAATTGTAATGTAGAAGACACATCAGAACATACATTTTTCCAGTGCAATAGTAAGTAAGTGAGTAAGTGAAGTAGTAAGTAGTCGAAGAATGCTATTAGGAACTCTGTTAGACAAGGAACTGAATTTTGGAGATACCATAAACACTGTGCTGGAAAGTGAAGACAAGTGGAATGCTATTGAGCTCAAATTCCAATTTTTAAAGGCTTACTTTTCGAATATTTAAATTATAAATTTTTTTGTTTTGACGTGTCAGATTCTTTGGTAATAAGCTCTCAAACAAAGTCGACATGCCAAAGTTTATCGGTCACGATTGGTTCAAAAAAACTTTCAAACCTATAAATATATTCATTGTAGACCGAGGATTGAAAAAGGTTAAGCAACAGTAACTCTACGCACAATATCTCCATCGACCATTAGAGAAAGTCTGTAACCACTGGCTGGGCTATCGAAAAACAACGCTTACGTAAAAGTGTTACAAGCATATCAGCCTAGTTTTTTACTTAGAAATGACCCCTATCTTGTAACTGGATACTACGGCATACTATCTTCGACTGAGATAGCATTAACAGGTAGTCAGAAAGAAGACTTCTTCCATGAGTAGATCAGAAATCAGTAGATTCATTCAAGAGAAAACCATTGTGTACCACATGTAAGATATTAAGCAGTTGTTACAGCCTAAGTGCCAATGGCACATCCAGGACTTCGATCAACTTCGAACAATCCAAATTTCGATTTTTGATTGGAATATATTTTTGCATATTTGGATTTACATGTCAAACTTAGTATAACCACGTTGTCAAATTTAAATTTACAGATAAAATCTGCATGATAAAATGATGAAATAGTAATGATAATTTATGTACAAAGTCAGTAAAGTGATTCTTTATTGAACTCGCCTGTTATTCGCCTCTCTCGCTTCGCTCGCTCGTCTCATAACCTCGATAAAGACACTTTACTGACGTGGTGCATACACAATTTTATCGCCAACCATATTTGGGGCAGGTAAAATGCTTGATTTTTACAGTAAAATAAAGTGTTTGTTTACTTCCACAAATCGCTATGGTAATGCATGGCTTTATTGATGGTTGGTGATAATAGTATATTATACACCAAGGTAGTGAAGACTATCATTATTGCCCGACCGCCAGTTTAGAGCCCGAGATGCGAAGCATCGAGGGCTATAAGGCGTGAGGGCTATAATGGTCTTCACTACCGTGGTTTATATACTATTTTTTCCACTACTAGTAATTTTTTAATTAGAATGAGTCATGAGATTTTTTAATTTGAATTACTTTGTGAAATAAATAAAGATTAGTAAAAGTTTCACAGTTTTATTAAAATACAACCTGACAATATTGTTTCGACAGCTATGCTGTCATTATCAAAGGTAATATAATTATAAATAAACACGTCGCTAAGGTAGATACAAAATAGGTAACTAGATAAAATAATAATAATAATAATCAGAATTAAATATCTAATACTTCCAGTAACGGAGAATTACTGAGCTCAAGTTGTTCATTCATTAAAGGTACCCTGAGTTTGTGTTTGTATATCTCAAAGGCTTCTAAAATGTCTAATTTGCGTTTGTTATTACAAAAATGTAGGAATTTAATATTATTTTGAGGAGTCATTCTGTGATTTTGTTCTAAAAGGTGTTTGACGTAATTAGATTTTTCAGGATGTTTATTTTTGTAATGACGTACGTGTTCTTTATATCTTATGTCAAAATTTAGAAGTGTTTGCCCAATATATACCGAACTACAAAAAGAACAATTTAAACGGTAAATGCCCTACCTTCAACCTCGTCAAATTTATTAGATGAAGTACAACCTTCCACCTCCTCGATTCAAGAAACTTCCACTGTGCATAGGAATGCAATTATAAATTTACCAACAAACGTAACCAATAACAGTTTACTCAGCACATCCGGATGAGGGATCACAATGACTTGCTACAATTGTACAATCAACTTTAATAAATAATTAAGAAATAAACATTGTTTATAATTACAGTTTATTCAATATTTACAATAAAAATTTTGTGTTTGGAGGTTGTTTGTACAAAGGTTCCTAACCTAAAAATGGGTGATAAAAGGCGCCCGTCGCGTTCAAATAGCTAACAAACCACATTTTCAGCGTTATTAGTTTCGTCAGTTTCAATCTAAAACACAAGTTAAAGTTAGTTACAAAAGTTTTACCTTTCTTCGTTTAGATTTACCATCCTTTATAGATCTTGAAGTCGTCTCGCATTTAACTGTCATTTAAACAGGTAGGTATTCTGAAGGCGCGAAATTCAAATTTGCTTTAATTTTTTTATTAAAATAGTTTTGTTACAGCCTTTACTTCAATGACTCAAACATGTTAAATATAATCTCTTGGATGTACATAACTATGCTGTTCAAATTCTTTCTCTAAAACTATCTCAGAGTTCTCAGAAAATGTAAATTTGTTCATTATTAACTTAGGTTAATAATGAGAAATTATTGACTGCTTCTAGCGCTAAGGTCAAGAAATCAAATTTCACAGTTGACTATGTCAAACTTAAAATATATCCTATACTACTAGTAGTGGAAAAAAGTATTTATATCATTTCCTATTTCAGCTTTGACAAACTAACCATAGTTTATAGTATTGATGAAATGAATTTTTTTTAGGTGACTTTGAGGTTATTTCTTAACATTTCAGACCGTTCTCGGCCTTCTAAGATAAAGATTCTTGGAGAAAATTTAAATTTGGTAACGTGGCTATACTAATCTTGACTCTTAAAATCAAAATATGCAAAAATATGCAGTCTTTTATTTAAAGATTGATATTCAGGGTCACTTTATGTTGGCGAAACCGGAAGTCGGTCATCTTGGTCCTGTATGTCAAGGAATTGGGATTTATGTATTATATATTCATACCAAACTTTAACAAATTCTATGTATAAACAAAGAAGATACAAGCTTGGCTCTATCTCCAGTATCACCCGGTATAGTATTGTCATAGGTCGTCTCAACGTATTTAATTTCTTTTGTTGTTATAACTGGTACACTTCGGTAACAAAAAATATCCCACTGGATAATGAATTTCAATTTTTTATCAAAGTCATACTAATGTTTGTATTCTTTTTAATTATAAAATTATAAAACTAAGATGTCCCTTAAACAGGTTAACTCTTAAATTTACATACTAGAAATAAATTTCCTAGTCCGAGTTTATTTCAGAACCTAATTTAGAATCTACATATTTTTTTTCTAAAAGTAGACAATGTCAAGGATAACAAAAAAATATACTGCTCTTTAGACCAAGTTCAAGATCAAAAGAATGAGGCTACAAATAACGCAGATTTAAGAAAACCGGCCTCAAAGCTTTAAAATGGGGCATTTTTCCTTTTATCAAAGACATAACTTTTTATCTATACTAATAAATTCCAACTCTATCGGACAACATTACACAGCTTGGGTGAAAATAAAATTGATATTTAAGTTTGCATAAAGTTTGTTAATTTGTCTAAAAAGATTTGAAATTTTTGTAAACTCCAGAAGTCTTTGACTGTTTCATTTATGAAATAGAAGCTTTTCATTCGTGTTTCTTAACTAAATTACGCAGTTCCTTAGAAAGTCTATCAAGACTATTTTTCTTAGATTTAACACTAAAAGTAACAGTATCTTCCAAAACACGCAACCCCCATATTCTTTACGTAAAATATTTCAACTCTCCGGTTATGAAATTCCTCTTCTAAATGATTACCTTATGAATGAAAATCGCTCCCGAAAGTTTGAATTAAAGTGGCTTTCAGCATAAAGGACGACCTTACAACTTACTAATAAAATTGTTTTATAGCACATTTTCCTTTGACATTCGACGTACAAAATGAAACATAACTTTAGGGGGAAAGTAACAATTTGCCTTGATGGCCTACATTATGTAGTCTACAAAGTTTCTGTAATACTTAGGATTTTATGCTTGCATGGAAAATGAAATCGAAACACAAAAAGTTATACGTTAAAGCCAGATGTGAAACAATAAAGATTTCATTGTTATCTATAAAAGATATAGAAATAATTCTTATTGCTCAAGACTATACCAAGAAGTATGCACCAAAGAAAAATCTTAGCATCAAAATACAGAGAGATTTCACAATTTCATCATTAACTTTGATGCGTTTTTTAGGACAAGATTCCGTAATCGAATTGTGCAATGTCTTCAAAAACCAATAAACGTTTATAAAATAGGATTAGTTAAAATCTAAATTAGATATGATGGTCGATGTGTCGCCGACGAACTGCTGGCCAATGGAGCAAAATATATCTATACCTAAACCAAAAAATGAAGGATCTAAACCGAGTGAATCGAGCAGGCGCAGATTAGCAGTCGGAGTTGATTGTGAGCGAGCCTTGTTCCCAAATTGTCAAATTTAGACAGTTTGAAATTAAAAATTGTCATTGCAATCTGTCAAAGTTTTGAAAGGTTTTTCACAACTCCAATTGTTACTTATTAAACTACTATTAATAAATAACATTCTGATAGCAAAAGTGTGTACGACATTAGTTGCTGCTTAAAAGATTTTTCACAACTCCAATTAATATTTATAAATAGTAGTTTAATAAGTAACAATTGGAGTTGTGAAAAACCTTTCAAAACTTTGACAGATTGCAATGACAATTTTTAATTTCAAACTGCCTAAATTTGACAATTTGGGAACAAGGCTCGCTCACAATCAACTCCGACTGCTAATCTGCGCCTGCTAGATTCACTCGGTTTAGATCCTTCATTTTTTGGTTTAGGTATAGTCCACCTTGCACGATTACAATTATCTAGAGAGCTGGCTTTGATCCCTAGGGTGATAACTTTTTTTGCAAATTTTTATTTATAATTTGATGTAATATAAAACGTTAATGAATAATTCATATTTACCTTAAATTAAAAATTAATTTCTTTATAGGATTATTTAAAACCTAAATTAGATTTGATGGTTGATGTGTTGCCGACGAACTGCCGGCCCATAAATTTGATGGAGCAAAATATATCTGGTACAACTTGTATGATTGTAATTATCTAGTTGGTACGGAGAAATTGGCATCCTGCTGCAAGCTTATCTTGATAACTCACTTCGATAGAACGTTGGCACGGAGAGCCAGAGACCTGGGCTTGATATCCATTCAGGGTGATATTTCTTCTGTGCGAATTTGCATTTATAATATGATTTAATGTAAAACATTAATAAATAATTAATATTTATCTTAAATTTTAAATCATATTAGTCGTAGTTATTTGAATTCCGCTGAGTAAAGACGTGTCGTGTGCTCTGCATCAAATAACAACCGTGCAAAGTGTAAACATAAGCAAAAAAAACACGTAGGTATAATTATAAAATAGGTCAAATCATGATCTGCATACCAAGCGCTGTAAAGTGCAATTGTGCTATTAAATAGTATTAAATAATATAAAGTGTTTAAAATAAAACATATTGTGACAGAAGAAATAAACACGGAATTAGAGAAAAATCCTTTTAAAGGAAACCAACAAACTAAGAGGTCTCCCATGATATAAAGACGAGAAACACCCCATGTTCAAAATATGAATCAGAATCACCATTAGTAACTCAACAGAATGAAATACAAATGGAAACAAACGAGTCGCAAGTTAAATCTATCCTCACCGGATATCACAGCAGAGACTGAGTTAATAGAACAGCTGCTTCTTCAACTAAAACAGGCCCTGGATGCGATCAAGGCGCTTAAAAACCAAGTTTCATCATTGCAAAAATAGGAAAAATCTTATAGTCCGGTCAATTCGGATGAAGAAGAAGAATTAATTGCCCGTGAAACAGCTTCCAAGGAAAAATAAGAATAAGAAAAGGAAAGCAGATGAGTCGCCGCAAAAGAATCTTATCCCGATCAAGAATAAGCCAATTCCCACTAAAAAACAAAAACCTCCCCCAGTTGTGGTGAGTAATTTAGAAAACTACATGGAGCTTAAACAGAATCTCTAGACAAGGAAGTTGAAGTACAATGCAACCTTGATGAATAACAGTCAACTAAAAATCAATGTTAATACAGCAACAGAATATAGAGAGCTAACCCAAATATTGAATAATTCTCATCAGGAATGGCATTCGTATGAGAACAAGCAACACAGACCTATCAAAGTTATAGTTAGGAACCTACACCCATCATGTGACATAAAAGAAATCGTTAATGAACTGCAGCAAAACGGGTTCAAGATTAAAAATGCAGAAAATAAACTAAAGAAAACAAAAGAAGGATGATAATATTAAGCTCCCACTCTTCGTATTAACCTTTGATATGTCAAAAGATATTAAGAAGATCTTCGAGATCCAACATCTGTGCCACATGAAAGTCAAAATTGAGGCACTAAAAACTAGCAATCTAATACCACAGTGTAAAAAATGCCAGAGATATGGGCATACTCAGAAATACTGTCAACACGCCTCCACTTGCGTTAAATGTGCAGGTAATCACTTAACAGAGAAGTGTAACAAGACTAGGGATACTCCTGCTAAGTGCTCAAACTGCGGTGAGGCTCACCCTGCCCACTATAGACGGTGTATAATCGCCAAAGTTACAAAAGAGAAGAGATAATGTTATCAAAGCTAGAAAACCAGCTTCTCTACCAAGAACCTTCGTTCCTGTTAATCTTAAGGCAGGCGTTTCACATGCACAAGCAACTAAGTTGAAGCAGGAAGAACCCACCCCCACCAATTCCAAAAGCGAATCATCTATGATGCAAATGATGCATAATATGATGAAAATGCTGGACAAAGTCAACGAGAGACTTACCAGACTAAAAGCCAAAAATACAGGTACTGTGATCAATGAAAGACTTGACAAGTTAGAAGCCAGGAGTACTGGTGCTATACCCAAGAAAAAATAAATTTATGGATAAAAGATATCTACGAATAGCCACATGGAATGTCAATGGCATACTAAACAAAAAACATGACCTAGAAGTCTTCCTTAACACTCAACACATAGATATTTGTCTCATCTCGGAGACACATATGACAAAACAGTCTTTTATCAAAATAAGAGGATATAAAATATATCACATCAACCACCCAGACAATCAAGCCAAAGGTAGTAGTGCGGTTATAGTTAAGGAATCGATTGACCATTTCGAAGATGTTATTTTGCAACGTGAAGATATTCAACTGACGATGGTAGGAATTAAGTCTACTAAACAGAAGCTGAGAGTTGGAGCAGTTTACTGTCCGCCTCGATACAATTTGAAGAAAGAAAATTATAATACTCTTTTACAACACCCAGGCGAAAGATTTATCATTGGAGGCGACTACAATGCGAAACATGATGACTGGAGATCGAAACTAACCACGACCGAAGGTGGTGAACTAAGGAAAGCTATTCGCGAAACTGGTTGCAATTACCATTCATCAGGTAAGCCCACCTACTGGCCTACTAACTCTTGAATCCTGACTTAGACTCTGATCACTCGGCTGTCATTTTAACACTGAGCGAAAAGATAATTAAAAAAGCAGCTAGGCCTGCACTAGTGAAAAAAACCACCGATTGGGAAAGCTTTAGAGTCGATCTTCAGAATAGTATTAAGCTGAATATCAATCTGAGAACAGAGGAACAACTAGAAGTAGAAGCTGAAAATTTCACTAAACTTATACAGTCAGCTGCCTTTCACAACACGAAAGAAATTACCCATATAACTAAAGGAGTAAATTATCCGGAAATTAGGGAACTAGTCAGAGAAAAGAGAAGAGCAAGAAAAAGATGGCAGCAGACGAGAGACCCTGCTGATAAGGCTTAAACTTAAACAATAAAACACAAAGACTAAGAAGAGAAATTCAAAAGCTTAACGAAGAATCTATGAGCTCTACTTACAAAACCTATCAGCAGAAAAAGAAACTGACTATTCACTATAGAAAAATCAAGAGACCTATAACTTCTATTCCACCTATCAGTAAAGATATAGGCCCATGGGCTAGAGACAATAAACAAAAGGCTGATTTATTTGCAGAATATCTGGCCGACATTTTCACGCCTAACCAAATGCAAATGGAGAATATTCTAGTTAACAACGATAACCAAAGATCAGAAAATATCAGTCTTGTTACTCCAAAAGAAGTTGCTGAGGAGATTAGCACAAATTTGAATCCGAAAAAAGCACCAGGATTTGACCTCATCACTGGTGAAATTCTGAAACAGCTGCCTAGAAAAGGCATAGTTATGCTCACATACCTTTTCAATGCAGCACTTAGACTTAAACATGTCCCCACTTGTTGGAAAGTGGCAGAAGTAATCATGTTGCCAAAACCAGGAAAACCACCAAACGATGTTAAGTCCTATAGGCACATTTCCTTACTGCCAATAGTTTCAAAGCTATTTGAAAAGCTGCTACTCAAGAGATTAAAACCTCTAATAGAAAGCAATAACCTAATTCCTGATTTCCAATTCGGTTTTCGACAAAAACATTCAACGATAGACCAAGTCCATCGGATAACGGATATTATTGAACATGCTTTTGAAGAAAAACAAGTATGTTCAGCAATTTTCTTAGAAGTTGCTCAAGCCTTCGACAAAGTGTGGCATGAAGGCTTGACATACAAATTGATTTTTAGAATTAAGCAGGAAAACGAATACTCGGACTTGAAAGAAATAAGAGCAGGTGTGCCTCAAGGAGGTGTCCTTGGCCCTATATTTTATTTACTATACACCAGCGATTTGCCAGCTTTAGAAGATACGATTGTAGCTACATTTGCAGATGACACTACGCTTCTTGCAGTTGATCAAAATCAAGATTCTACTACAAAACTTCAAAGAGCAAGTGAAACAATAGTTAATTGGACTAGACAATGGAAGATCAAACTCAATAAACTTAAATCCATCCATGTGAATTTTACTAACAAAAAACTAGCAGAACCAATTTCTCTAGAGATTAATGGTGCAATAGTACCTTATGAGATGAATGCTAAATACCTCGGCATGACACTTGACGCCAAACTTCGATGGAAAGCGCATGTGAAAAAGAAAATAACTGAGCTTGGCCTAAAATACAAACAGTATTATTGGCCCCTTGGAAGGAGTTCAAAGTTGTCAACACATAATAAAATACTGATTTACAATCAGATCCTGAAACTAGTGTGGCTCTACGGCATCTAGCTCTGGGGCTGTGCCAGTGACACTAACATCAAATGTATCCAGACATTTCAGAACAAGGTGTTGCGTAACATCGTTAATGCTCCATGGTATATTCGCAACACTGATCTTCAAAGAGACTTTAGTATCCCAACTGTTAAAGAAGAGATCAAAAGGTTTGCCGGCAAGCATGAAGCCAGGCTCGACCTTCATGTCAATGCAGAAGCTCTACAGCTGCCGGACAATCGATACCATGTCCGAAGATTGAAGAGGACCATACCATTGGATCTCGTATAGTGTGTCTGAGTTGTAAGCAGAGCATAGTGCGCGGGTGAAGTGTATATAGTAATTAGAAAAACCTAAAGAACATCAATGGATTGAGTTTTGCAACCAAGTACTTAGTTTTAAGATGTATTAGAGTAAAATTAATGGTTAGTCTTCTAGACTAGTTTTGAAAGACAAACACCAAAAAATAAAATAGTACATAAGAGTAATACTATACGACAGGGGGCAACCTTTTTTATTCATTCGTTCGCATTCGTCAACTTCATTCAAACACCTTGTTTTTTGGACCCAAATAGGGCCGAACCCTATCGGGCCAAACTAGGTCTGAAAATTTCATCCCGACAGGCTGCCCAAAAAAGGTATAGTTGTATGCATGTGCTCTGCCTACACCCTACTCGCGCGAATTGAAAATCAGGTTTTTTTATTTGGGGAATCCTAGGAAACTACTTAGCGGCCCGCAGGATGCCGACTTCTGCCATATGATATCCTATTCCATAGGCCATATGGCATCCTATTTCATTTAAAACCATCTATTTCACCGGTTTCTCTGAAACTTGCATAAGTAAATTTAAGCGGCACTTTTTCCACGGTTTGAAAAATGATGACATAGCCTCTACATAACCCACTGGGGACTCCCATAAGGGATCGATAAACTTGAAAATCTTTTTTGCATTCAAAAGTTTTTTTCGAATGCACGCCTTCCAGGATGGTTGTTTTAGTAACTAATTAAAACGGACCAATTTCTCTTGTTATATTTCCCTTGTATTTAAAATATAATTAAATCAATGACATACCCAGTAGAAATTGTGGCTTCAACGAACAGGCTTCAAATCCCACTTTCTTCTTGAAAAAAATATAGGTTCTTCCTGACTTAGATTTCAATTCTAGCTACACAATAGCATGCATATTATGTACTCCATAGAATGGACCATGCCAAACCAATTATCTTCTTGCCGAAAACATAAATTTTTGTTTCCAATTAAATTAACGAACTTGCACTAAAGTGAACACAGCCAGGTTTTTAATTTCATATCTTTTAATTCTTATAAATAAAATAAATATTCTCAAACATACTGCAGGTTTTGTGAATACCGTTCGGTTTTTAATCTCAGTTGTTTTTATTTTTTTAAATAAAAATACAACAGGTTGTGTACTATAAACACGTATACACCAATTATAAGTTAACTTCTATAAACCTTTTACAGTGTCTAGTACTCAACGAAGAATAATCTGTGTTCTACATCCGAACACAGAATGTACTTGTCTGCTGTTTAAGAGAGAGATCTCTTTTCATTATTCCTCAAGACATGTTTTGACACACTCATGACAAGACATGACTTTACTTGACTAACGTTCAAGACGGAATGAATGTTTACTCTTACATCTGTTGTCATTGTAACTTGTGCTGTTGGTAATTATTGTAAGAAAGTGTAATGAAGGGGACCACTGTAGTACCTATATGTAAAGTTATAGCAAACTTTATGCTAAATAAAGATCATTATTATTATTATTATTATTATTATTAAAATTACTGCTACTAAAATGATTATCTAATCTACCATACATAATGATTATAAAACATTACACATTACTTACTTCAGAAGTAAGTTTCTTCAGAAACTTACAAGTATCTCTTGAAAAAGGTCTAACAAACAGAAACACGTGTAGAGATTCTACATAATTTATGGAAACATTTAAATACAACAGTTATTTACTGTCTCCAGCCTTACTTTGTGGAACTCCATAATCATGAAATATAATATAAATACAAAGATTAGTTAAAGTTTCACAAGTTTTATTAATATCTTAACCTGAAGATTCATTTGGTATTGTTATTTCTGTTTGTCTTATGAAAAAGTGTTTATAATTTTGCATAGTTATTATGATCTTTCTTAAGTATAGTTTCGCATTCAACGGCCAAAATTTCTTTAATTTTGTTGGTAAATTTTGGAAAAGGACAAAATTTGAAACCTTTGTTAAGAAATTGTGTTTCTCTTCAAATTCTCTCATTGAATGTTATATTCCACAAGTTTATGAAACGAGAATAAAAGTTTGTAGTGTTCTGACAATTAAGGTTATTTTGTAGTGTACGTTTTTGTTGTACAAGTCGATGAAGTTTATTTTTCTGTGTGGTGTATTTTTTGAATTTAATGTGACTGACGGTTTCTCTAATGTCAAAATCTAAGATGTCAAATAGGGAGAAGAAGTGCATACGTCATACCGTGCCTGACGTCATAATTCTTTCCTCGCAACGCGCATGTACTTCAATAAGGCACATTATATTTTCATTTCTGATTATTGATAGTGTTAAAAAGGATGTTTACAAGCTATAAAAACACTTACCCAATGGCTTTCACCCATTGTTGTTTCAATATTTTATTTGTGATAGTACCTATCTATTATTTTAACCTCACAAAGTAGCGTCACGTTTTCTCTTCCAACTGTCAACAGTGTCAAAACTGTCAAACAAACGGTTTACAGCGAAGTAGAGCGATGCGAACATGCGCGTTGCGAGGAAAGAATTATGATGTCAGGCACGGTATGACGTATGCACTTCTTCTCCCTATTGGATATTGTGTGATTTATGAGTAAGTTCTGTATGGAGTACCTTTATATAAACGTGCATATTGTCTTCTCTTATACTAAACCATTTCTTCGATTCTTCTTTGAGCCATCTTCTTTTGGCATTCCTAATCACTTTTTCGGTAATCGAATTCTTGGTTCTGGTAGTGATGTTTACGTAGTTAGGAATAACCTGACGTTTCAGACATTCTTGGTTAAACCAAACATTCTGACTTGCGATTCCGTGTTTGATCATAAGTTTCTTGTATAAACAATATTTGTCGAAACAATATTGTCAGGTTAAGATATTAATAAAACTTGTGAAACTTTAACTAATCTTTGTATTTATATTATATTTCACAACAGTTACTGTTAAAACTATTATATACAATGTTTCACAAGGAGCCTACCGCGATTCAGTCTCACTAATGAAAAATTATACACTTCTCGCTATTCAATAAATGCGTTATTTAATTAGTGCAATAAACTAAGCAAAGCAATCGATTGCTTCAGTCGTTAACTTATCTTGGAACATTATTCTAACACATTCATAACTTTATTAAATTGATGTCACATTTCTTTTAAAATATACTCCATTACCAGAAATTGAAGTAACTACAAATATAAAGTGACACTATTAAAAAGGGTGGGTTGGGTTGGTATCTTAAAAGAAATTTATATTACAAAAAAGATGTTTTATGAGCATGGAGGAAATCAAATAGCTACAATTTTCATCCTTCACCTATTTCAAAACGAGTAATGTATCATCTTTATTTATACATTGACTTACCAAGCACGGTTAGCCAGCGCCACAGGTCTCTCGCGGCGACGCTTTGAATTTCTTTCAAGATCCTGCTTCGCATTGAACTGAGTTTCTCCGTAATGGACCTTGACAAGTTCTCGAAGGATCTAACTGCATCGTACAATTCGTTGCGATGCTTGTTTAAGACGCTCCTAAGTCCTGAACAAAAAGATTAAGTTTTGTTATTTTTTTTAAAAGATGACAGGTACTTATTTGTTATCAGTATATCAGAATGAAGTTGGAATAGATGTAGGTATAAATATTTGTTTTCTTTTCGTGTTCAAATGATACAAACATAATGCTAGGCAATAAAAAACGAAAGTATAGATTTTGTTTGAAATTATGTTTCGCTGCTTACTAAGAATGCTACAAAATTATCCATAGAGCTACGGGCAACGTTGTTAGTGAATAGTTACAGCTAGCTATACGAGCCATTAGTCTAATAATCTTAAGTGCCGAAGTTTCGAACTATTTGATGGTTCAGAACTTTAAACATTCAAAACATACATTTATTTATTACATTTACTACCTGCTGCGAGTCAATTTTCTATATTCGATGAGAGACCATCTTTGCTAGATACATTTGTAAAAAGATTGGATAAAAGTTACGATTTTAGTTACAAGACAAATAATGCATTTATTTTTAAGTCTTGCTTATTAAAAACGTTATCAAGCGCTGTTATGTTACAATAATTCATTAAGTATATGTTTTAAGTTTCTCATGTAAGCACTACAGTCTTTTTAAGTATTTCTAATTTTAAAAGATTCTTAGGAGTGGAGCATAGGGTGACAAATCGCCGCCCACGAGGCGGTCTGTAAAATTGTTTCTGTTTCAAGAGAATCTTACTCTAGCACTTTGCGAGGTGCGATGGAAAATAAAGTTTTAATCTTTAATGATAATGTATTATAAAAATATTTGCATTTACAAATTGTTTGTATGGACCAATAGTAAATATAAAAATGTCATACGTGTTAATGCTTTTTATTTAAGATGCCCAAGAATTACACAATAGCACTTTTGATGGTAGCTTAATATGAATTTTTATATTTTTAAGTTATAATTACAGTAAAACTATTTTTCGTCCACGTCTGTATTAAATCTTATCGACGAAGATGTTTTTTGAAATCATTATTTTGTGTTTATTTTTTATATTTTGTTGGAATTGTGTTTTCCCATTTTTTAAAAATAAGTTTCGGAAAGTAAAAACAATGTTATATCTTCTTTCATAGACGACTCGCAATCTATAACGCAACATTTGCGACGACTCATGTTTATTCATGTACACTGCCGCTCATTTGAAAGTGCACGGTAGACCCGATTTACTTCGGTTATATTTTCTATAACTTACTGTAGGCTGATAAATAAATTATTTTAAACAAGTATTTGAAAATAATAAAACACCTTTCATTCCGCTGCAGCTGCTATAACACATAGCCCATGAGATCCTGACTGACACGATATCATTTTGGAATATTACATATAAAGAGTCGTGCACTTTCAAATGGGCGGCACTGTACGTAATCTATCAAAGTATAAGTATTAACTGATTACGAACAACCTGAAAGGTACTATTGGTTTCATAATGATCTAGGACAGCAAGGCTAATATAATGTTATTTTTCATTATTTTACATTTACATTGAAAAAATATATAAAATAGCATCATATTAGCCTTGCTGTCCTAGATGATTATGAAATCAATAGTACATTCGTGTAGTAATTATCCAGCTTGATTGTAGTCCGTACTTTAAATTTTAGTAGTCCTGATTCCGCTCACCATCTATTATTTTTCGATGATGCTATGCACTTTGGCGACAATCTGCTTTACATTTACAACTATAATTGTAAATATTGGATTTTGACAAGCAAAATGATAACGGTTGACAATGATGAAAACGGCTCTTGGTATTGGATTTTCAGCAACAGATAAAAATCTTTATAAAAAGTGCATTACGTTAAGAAGGAGATTAGGAATGTCGTTCTTGTCGTTCTTGTCGTTCTTGTCGTTCTTGTCGTTCTTGTCGTTATTGTCGTTATTGTCGTTCTTGTCGTTCTTGTCGTTCTTGTCGTTCTTGTCGTTATTGTCTTTATTGTCTTTATTGTCGTTATTGTCGTTATTGTCGTTATTGTCGTTATTGTCGTTATTGCCGTTATTGTCGTTATTTTCATTGTCATTGTTGTCATTATAAAATAAAAACTTTTTCATTTACTTTTGACTCTCTCAATAACGGCTACCTCCATATAACGGTCATTTTTACAATATATCTCAGTGGCCGCTATTTAGAGGTTTTACCGTAAGTGTGTGTAACCTTTAGGCTACTTTTACACGAGGATACTGTATGCGTATATAGGTATCTAACCTACACTTTTTACATAGCTTCTTATGGAGCCTTTTAGATGGGCGACTTTTTGCATAAAGTAGCGACAAATTAAATATCAGTATTCGCCTGGCGATTTTTACAACTTCGGGATACCCCACGGCTATTTTTACTATTTGTTGGCTATTTGTTTTTACGGTAGCATTAATACGACGATACCTTTAAAGCAACAACTACAGTGGGAATCTCGTTAATCCATTAATGCGCGCCACAAGTTAGATGACGAGGCATTTGGCTACACGAGGGGGCGTAGCTAGCCGCTAGCGAACGGAGCACCGAGTGAAAGATAGAAAGACGGGCCCTGCCTCTGCCTAACCTCCTTTAGATGTTAGGATACTTCTAGCCACACGGTTCCATAGTCCCCGGGCGATTTTGCTTACAGGATAGGGTAGCATCCGAAGAAAAATCCTATCCCCCGGCCTGGTCTTAGTTCGAAGTTTAGACACAGGTTCGGCAAGGACTAGTCCCTTTTTCTCCTAAGGCTACTACGTATTTTGGCAAATAGGTGGGCCATCCGCCCAGGAGAAGGGAGAGCCGACAGTTAGTCCGAAAGGCTTCTCTTTTGCCGAATCTAAGGTGGGAAGCCTTAGCCGGGTGTTTCGCGTTCATGCTGACGCTGATGTTCGAACATGAAGGATATACGAACCACTGTCCCATCTATCCATACTGCCACACAGAGTCCAACCCGATAGGGCAAATGCGGGGTAGCCAAACCCCAAATGGCTTGGAGCCCTTTCTGTGTACCAATTAATTAGGTCTGGTATGCCCTCGACCTCGATAGTGCCTCGTCTGGCTCTACTTGGTGGAGCCCCGATCTGTACTCATGTAAGTGAGGTTGTCTTGGCCGTGAGAGGCTATAAGTGCGCTTCAACGACCCTTAAGCGTAGTGGTTCTAGGTAAAAGTCTATGGATCACTGGACCGTACTATGGCAGTGCCCTAGGAACAAGCGGCAATTTAAACCGGCCGAACCTATATGTAAGAACTGCAGTCGTCGGGATTCCACCCCCAAAGGCCAGATCACCGGCAGATTCTCTCCTTCTGAGACAATCAGCCAGTCATAGCGTGATCCCAGAACTTATTACCCTTAGATCTTCTACCTGGTGGCTTGCGGTTTCCTTATTGGGCAATGGACGGGACCCCCTTGCCTGAGCAAGGGGGTCTCGTCCATGATGAACCTCACTAGGATTCTCCTCCATCGCTCAGGTCGACTAGCGGGTGACATGCACCGTGGCCGACTTTGTCGAGGCGAGACTCCAATGCCACTCAGATCGGTACTAATGCGGGCAGAGTGACCTCTGCCCCATTTTGAGTTGTCCGTTCGAAACCCACTTTTACATGGGTTTCTACCACACATTAAGGTTTTTGTCAGTAACGTCCGTTACCCACATTTGGAAAGACCGCCTCGTGTTTCGTTTCGAATCCTAGTGATTGAAAGACTTAATCCATAGCTAGAACGGGCACGACTGCTCCTTTAAAGCATCCGGAAAAAATCCAGTCTACTCCGACATCTCCAGCGACTGCCCGTGGTTCGCCACCAGCTCCATCCCTGGATGAGATAGTTAAAGACAGTTTTAAGGATGGCGCCGTGTGGCACCCAGCTAGTCTCGGATACTAGTGCTCTTCGACACCTCGAACGACTGCCCAAGTTTCTATGACTCTGGGACTCGTCTCGGATGCTAGTGGAGTTCGACACCTCTAACGACTGCTCACCCGTCACGCATTCGATCAATCCCCGCTTCAGGGACTTTGTTTTTAAATGGTTTTTCCACCGATCTCCTAATCTTAGGCCTGGTATGCCCTTGACAGAGCTTCGTTTCGAGTCTACTGAAGTAGAGTCCCCGTATGTACCCCTTTGGGTGAAGTTGTCTTAAACGTGAGTGGCTATGTATCTATGCTTCAACGCTCCGTAAGAGTGGGGCTCTAGACGATTTCTGGAAATCCGACGACTGGAACTGCACAGCCGATGTCGGACCCCCTTGTTAGCAGAGCTTTCTCCGCAACGTTTTAGTCATCGTCTAGAAACACTTAAGTGTAACTCTACCACACATTTCATACTGACAGTGTCGCCTTTTGCCCAGATTAGCCTAGGATTGGGTAGACAGTAGCCAGTTTTAGGGGTGAACGTCGTGTGGTCTGCCCCCAAGCTAGTCTCGGATAGCTAGTGCTTCCCGACATCTCTAACGACTGCCCACGCCTCTGCCATCATGGGTCTAGTCTCGGATACTACGGCTTCATAGTTACTCCCGCCGTTTATCCGCGCTTGCTTGAATTTCTTCACGTTGATATTTAGAGTACTGGGTAGAAATTACATGCGTCAACACCCGCAGGGGCCTTGTTAGTGTTGTCCGTGAAGTACTACGTGTGAGGATCCAGATGGAAAATTTTATGATAATTATGAAAAGTGTATTTGATAGCTATAAGTTTAACGTTCCTTACTAAAAGCGCCCATTTGTTTATGGGACACTTCTGAAAATGTTTATTTTAATAAGAACAAAACTGTACACCATTGTGCTGATTTAGTTTCTCTTCTCTTGCTTAAAATTACCTCGATCGCACAAGTCCAGAATAAGTATCCCAACAGCCTTTGAGTAGTATCCGGCAAGAATTCTTGCAAGAGATTGGATCTCAGATACAGTAACCGGCATATAGTATCCTCGTGTAAAAGTAACCTTAAACCGATCTTTCGTGCTCCAGACAAAGGGCACCTGTACTCTAATGTGGGGTTTGAACCACTGCCATAGCGATCTTGTAATCAGAATCGATTTCTGAAGCTGTCGCAAACCTTTAGAATTATTTAAGCCGCATTGTAAATTTACAAACCTGGCCAGCGTTTCGTGTGCTGTCTAATCGTATTTTTAATAATTTGCAGGCTGGCCCTACCGGGAATCGGGCTCGACTGATTCAGTTCAAAGGTACCTACCTACTCAACCCTCTCATATGACTTTCTTTTAGCGATAAGTGTTGATTAAAAAATGAGTGTCATGTTTGAAACTTTTATTATTGTTACTTGTAGAATTATCTTTTTCAGTGTTAAGCAAGTTATTTTTAAATAACAGCTTTGGAAAGGAAAATCAATAAAGCGGTATATTCAATAGCACATGAAAAAGTCCTTTCATAAAATTTGCTTTAAAATCTGAAGCAATATCAATAAAATCGCAGCAGGTGTAAGTTTTCAATATAATATCGATATTATCCGAAATGATAGTATATCACCTGCTCTGGATACAGCGGTCTCCAAGGATACACGTCTTGGTAGTCCTTGAAATATTCGATGAGTTTGTTCAATTGTGCTATTAAAACCATACATTTCTGCGAAATTTTGCAATTGTAATAAGTTCTTATCAGAGGACACCTGTAACAGAATACAAAATATGATAATAAACAGACACATACATACATACATATAATATTTCGTGTAGTTTGATTTTGGTTCGTTATTATTCTTTATTACCAGAATTACGGAATATGTGGAATTAGTATTCTGGAAATTAAGTGTTATATATCACAAAGCTGAAGTTTATTGTTGGATATCGCGACGTCGTCGTTAAACTAGCGCAGTTGCACGGCGGTAATATTAAACCGTGATTTGCGGACTTGCAATTACTGCATACCGCAGATCAAATAATATTGTAAGTGTTAATTCTGATAAATTCCGCAAATTCAGAATAATCTGTTGTGTATCAACAGATGTTTCTGAGGGAGTGGAGTTAAGATACAGTTAATGGTTTCTAGGTGTATATGCTATACTTTACCTAATAACGTGGGATTAGCGAAATTTCCAGTATAGTGTATAAAACACTGGTTAAACACTGCTAATGAAGACATGAACTTAATAAAAGTTTACTAAGTTCAGTTAATAATTATAATGATTATTTTAATTTTATTCTATATTTAGCATTGGATGATACAAGCGTTTTCCTATTAGTACTTTCCAAGCTAGACGTATTACCTTTTGAAAAAATATTTTAATATTTATTAAATTTCACATTTTAATTTGTGTTAGGATTCCTAGAGAAAAGATTTACGGTGAAGATTAGTGTTATCTCTCACTTCGAACTTTCTTGATATTCTGGCACACAGTGGCGGCCTGTGCCAAATATTTTTGGGTGTGTTGCATTCCTCAACATGTTTGTTTGTGTTCTTTTGCTTTTTTATTTTACCAAATAAAACGAATCATATTTAATTGATAATATGCGTTTTAAGAGTTTTCATGTTATTTTTAATCTTTTACTTAAATGTACCAGATGTTCTACCCTCGTTTCAGTCCAAATTTTCTCGTCTCAGTCGGGTCGGGAAACAAAATAAAGCATTCTTCCAATTCCACCCACAAATCCAATTGTTCCCCAAATATATGTCTTATTAGATTGTCTTTTATAATTTTATCGAAATAGCCTGGGGCGTACTACCAGTTAACCTAACAAAGTAGTTACATGATTTGTGGACCACGGTATCGCGCTGGCAGACTTGTACTATGTAAGTATTTACTGGTAATAAAGTATTGAATGTCATGATTGTTTTACGTGGGGTACCTGTGTGAACTTACCCCGAAGTTCCCTTCCAGAAGGAAGTGATTGGTATACGCCCAATCAGCGCGCAAGTTGCATAACCGACAGTACAGCAATTGCTATCAGATCAGCTCACTGTTCGGAGCGAGGTTGCCTATCCACCCTCTACTAGCTATTGCAGGACTAGTGCCGGAGCAGTTGACTTAACACGTTGCTCACCCGCCGGTACCGTTGTACCTCGTCCAGCATAGCTATGCGCTATTGCAAAGTGGGACCACTGCCCGATCGAATCCAACCTCAATTGTGGCGGGACTTGGTTTTTTAATGGTTTTGCCACCCCGATCTACCAATTTTAGGCTTGGTGGGCCCTCGACAGAGCTTCGTGGTAATAAAGTAAGTAATTGACTAAATTAATTATTTTTGCGATAAATTTTCCTTTTGATCTGATGAAATTATCTATTTGACTTATTATTTTCGACTAATTACCCTTGATTATCAAAAATTTATTTCAGCAATTATTCAGTAACAATAAAAATACGAGTGGTAAAAAATAAAAAATTACTTTGACACAACCACACTAATTCAATAAGAGAAAAAAAATCCAGAAGGTCAACCAGAATCAATAAAAAATACAACTAGGAACAAAATCACAACAGAGTCTACAAAACTTACGTTTGCAACATTTAAATAAAGAAAAGAAACTTTAATTACAAATCTTTGTTTGCATTTTAAGATCTATTTCAATGTAAAAACATACCCACGTATATTTTCAGCTAAATACAACAAATCAGAATAACAGATAATATTCCAATTTATCTAAAAATTGTTATATTTTAAAGTTTAGAAACAAGTGGTTCGAAAAGAAATTGATAAAACGTTAAAAGATGGAATCACTAAACCCAATTCATCAAAAACCTTATTCATCAGATCTTTGGCTAGTTGCCAAAATGCTATACGCTTTCGGTAAACAATAATGTATAATAGTAATAGACTACAGAAAATTAAATGTTAAAACAACCTACGTTAACAACTCACTACCAAATCTTTTCGACCTACTAGATAAAATTGGATAAAAATAATACTATACAACTTTGAATTTAGCCAGTGGCTTCCATAAAATTCTTGGAAGCAGAAATTCTTGAAAACCGAAAATACACATTACGAGTTTGTTATAAAGTTTTTTGGAATTAGAAATGGCAACATTTCAACGAGTTATGGATAATATACTTCCAGTAGTTAAAAAAAATGTTTAACCGATCTCGATGTCATAGGAATATTCGCAACTCCGCTATAAGAACATATTGGAAGATTCAAAGACATTTTTATAAGACTACGACAAACAAATTTCAAAATACAAGACAAGATCAAAATATTGGCTACAAACCACTACTACAATATCTAGATTCCATCAAACCAAAAATTGAGAAATAATACAATGTAATGAATACACATTTAAGAGACTGAAAATGCTAAATGCCTTGTAATAATCTTTAAAAGAATTTTGCAAACCCAACAGATCACCCTTTACAAGCAAAGGAAAACAAATTCAAAAACGAAATGAAACAAGATAAAGAGAGTTACCGAGTCGAAGAAATAAAGCCATGATAAAAGAAAGAAAGCATCGAATACATTTGAAGGACCCTACGTAATAACCGGAATTAATGACAAAAATATCCTAACCTTAATCATTCAAATAACGGAATCAGAAAATGGCACAACAAGGATACACTAATAGCACTTCATTATGCTGATTTGATCACAATGATTACAAATTTTTAAAATTTAGTTTGAATTTCAAAATTAGGAACTTTAACTCAATGTACTGTAAGCTTACCTGTTATTTATAATACTTGTATCCTCTATAATATAGTATATTAAGAAAACTGACTATTCATACTACTAAATGTAGCAATAAAACGTCGTTTTTTAACATACACATTATCAACAAGTACTGAATAAATAGTTTGTTAAAAAATGCAACTAAAACAGTTAAACATCAATGAATGCAATTTTGAATAGTTTTTATAAATACAGCTTCCATGCTACTTATCTATTATTATCTTTAAATATAAAAGTTTTAGAAGAAACGGTATTAAAAGTTAAAAATTGAAGGTTCATGTTATCTTAATTACACGAGTTTTAATGCACAAGGGTGTTTTTTACAAAGTTTTTAAAGAATGTTTCACGTGGATATAAAAATATTTTTTACGCTTAGTAACGTTTTAATGTTTTTTTTATATCTAAATAATATTGTTATTTAAAATCGATTATAAAGGAACAAATCGTCATAATTGACAGAAACAACCAACGCAAATTATTAACAAAAATACGAACGATCAAAATGGTATTTTTAAAGGAAATTCACTCCTTTATAACTGAATATTTGAAGGTTCAAATAGGCAATCAGAAATAAATCAGGGGACTTTTACCTGCTCAATCCGGAACGATACATTGAGCCCGGAGGTCTGTAGTGTATCACAAAGTGCTTGATCTCTGGGAAGACACTCATGACGTGCAAGAGTAACAAGTCTCGAAAGCTCCTCCAGGTTTCCTTGTAAGTTTGTTTCTATCTTTCTGGCTTCGTTGCAGTCCTTTAGAAGAGACGACGTCCTCGATGATAATTCTGCGTTTGCTACAAACGTTTTTACAAACATAATAATTGATCACTGCAGTACGTTTCCTAATTAGATCTGTCTAAAATGAACACCTAATGCAATAAAAACACAAAATAAATTACCCTCTTTTAAATCGATGAGATTTCCTATTGTAGTCTCAAGTCCCATTTCAGCGTCAAGTGCACTCTGTAGGGGTTTCCCTAATAATTCTTCTGCTCCTGGAAAATTAATTAATAAGGCAATCCAGAAATTAATTGTGCTAGCTTAGAGAAGACGTGCAACAGATGGAATAATAGCTGTACTAGCAAAATTTCTAATAAAAATTCACCTTTACTAAATAAACGTTTTTCTGTAAATACTTTCAATCTGCTGTAGGTCTGAAAAGTCAGGATTTATAAATATTTTGACATTAGCTTTATAGCTCCAACCCGTAGAAAATTTATTTGAGTTTACTTTGAATTCTTCCCTTATATCTTTGCAAGATGCTTCTCTTGTGAATGTAACCTATATTTTATATTTTTTCTTATCAGGTTTTCAAACAAAATTCCCCAGCCAACCTGTTTTTGAAATAAATCTTTTATATGCTTATAATTCCCCTTATAATATTTTGATTTAATAATTTACATTTTTTATTCAATTAATCTTTTACTGTATTTTCATTACTAAAGCAAATTTAAACAAATTATTTAATAAACACTTAATTAAATTTTTCCTTCATACTTCATTTATAGGTTTTAAACTTAGGGCGCCCTATAAGTTTTATACGGTAAGTATCAAGTAAGCATTTCTTATAACCAATCTGAATGAGTATCCGCGATTTCATTAAAAGTTGTCTCCATCCTGATAAATGTATACATTTTCTAATTATAAAAACATTGTTACAAATAATTTCAAATGCAGCTGCCCAATAATTTATAACATATTTAATAATAATTAGTTATTGTAAGGAATTACATAGAATTCTGACTTCTGTTGTTATTTGTTGTTATAAAAACATTATTTTTTCTAGTCATTCTTCTTGAAAATATCGACCAATCTATTACGCACCCGTTGCAATATTTGCAGCTTGTAAATCGTGAATTAACAGAGTGCAATTATGATAGTAATTAATTAATGTCAGTAATTGATAGTTTGCAATTTCGAACTATTTAATATACATTAAGAGCAACATTGCTACAGCTACTATAAAATTGATTACAGCACAAATCATTGCAAGTTAACAAAGTCTGACTATTTAATCATCTACTGTTTGAATTAATTGTTTTCTTGCATATAATAGAATTATTTAGTTGCAATATTTTTAAAGCATAATATAATATTGTGCTGTTATAATATAAATTGCATTTAGAATATTATCTAAACAAAAATGTATAAAAAACCTCAACAAGGTGCTTAATGCCTCTTTACCTTGCAAATTACGATGAGTGGCATCAATGGCAAATCTCATCGAAGAGGAAGCAGTTCTTGATATTTGCACTTGAGTGTTCTCTATAAAGGTTTCCACATCCTTCAAGATTATCTCTGTAGCATTGGGAAGAACGACAGAACTTCTAGACATTTGTTCATTGGAGAGGAGCATTAAAATAACGCAGCCTCTGAAATAATAAATGTTAATTAGTTAAAAGCTAATTGACTACTTGAGGAACAAATCTTCACTTTTTAAATCTCATCTGATTATTTTATTTAAACTCTCATAGATAATTAATCTGAGTTGTGTTGTTTGCTCCTTTGTTGAACAAATTAGTTATTACAAACTACTGGTCTTGATTATTTTATAGCGATTGAATTATTTTTTCTAAAAGAATATTACAAAGTTAAAGGTTACAGATAGGTGATATTTCATATTTTTTTGCTTATTAAATTAATTTCCATTTTGTTGTGAGAAATTATAACCTAGTGAGCTTTTCTTATTCGCTTTTGTTAAATAATTAACTACGATCTTGTAATAGTTTTTATAGTATACTGAGTCGTAAACATATGTTTATTGAACTCTGTCTCTAGGGGTAAAGATTCTTTTTATGGTCTAGCCCGTTCTGAAATTATTCCGAGCTCTTTATCATCAATACCATAGCAACATACATGTTTATTTAAAAGATTAATATATTGCGGTGAATTCGCATAAAAGGAAAAATTTGATTTCTTTTGCCCCATTGGCTAGCAAAATATAAATATATGCGAAGAATTTGGCTAATTAAAAATAAAATATTGTTTTTATATTTAATTTCATCAAATACTTTCAAATAACGAATAATTGCTGTTAGATCGTAGATAATTGTTTTATAATTAAATTGATTTTTTAAAATGACTGTGAACTTTGGAAAAGCTTTTCAACTTTCCTCTTTTATAAATTTTTATATGATTAAAGAAAATACCTTTTAATAGATTTAAATAATGCAATAATTATGTAAAGATAAAATTACGAGAGTTCTTGACTAACACAAGTTTACGTAAGATAGTTGGGCGCCAATTAAATAACTAAAAATAACTGAATTAAATTATTAAGAAAGACTCATCTCCGGGCGAATGTGGATTCTTGTGGTTTTAAAAAATATATATACAAATTGAAATTGAAATCACTTTTAAAATTGCAATCTTAATTAAGTTTAACTATTACTAAATTGTTCAAATTCACTTAATTGCACTTCACAAAATTGTCTTTTCTTTCACAATTACCATTTACAGAAGGAAATAACTTCATACCTTTTTATAACGTTGTTTCTTTCCTTTTAGTATAGTTCTCGTGTTCAAACCATTGGCAGAGCAAGTCACTTCATGTTGTCCCAGTGCTAGTTTCAAATTCCGGTTGACTTTTTTTTGCATGGATTTCCCATATAACACTATCCACACACTTGATTTTGGTAACTCACTTTTGTTATTTTAATAGCGGGTACTATTTCCCTTTTTCGAAGAATCTTTGTTTATGTGTTTAAATAATTAAAACACCAGTTTATGGTTTTAATTAGATTTATTGACTAGCAATAACTTTACTAGTAATTTAATTTAAAGGTGGTTCTTTATACTCTTATACACTTTTACAATTTATAACTTTTTACACTTTCGCTGTATTCAATTCACCAACCAACTTAACTTGTCCAAGCAAGACTAATTATTTACATTTTGTATTATATTTCTTATACGACTTTACTTTGTCGCTTGATTTACTATAATATCTTTCATGACTTTACTCTTTCGTCGTTTAACAGTAAGTGTCTTAAAAATATGATTTTCTAAGCTTATATACTATTTACTATTTACATAATCACATTACACAATTTGACGTCACCTTACCATCTAATACAATGACTACACTATTTACAAACATAATAGCATATTAAAACATAATTTGTCACAGTGACACATCTACTACAGATTAATTACACAATGCTGTTACGCAATAATAACGATCTATTTACATTAACAAAAAACCTTAAGAGAATCACATAACCCGTCGATATCACTCATTTGAAAATTAAACAAATGAATTACATAATAACAATAAATTGCACAACTGGATGTTACGGATGGACGTTACGTATTTGGTGAGTAACTGATAATAATAAAGAAATATGGATTATTTAACCTTATTAAAAAGTATACACATTGATTGTATAATCAATGACACACCAGTAACTAACTTAAAATTATCTTTAACTGGAAAAGTTGATAAAATATTTCTAAAGTGTTAGTTTTCAACAAAGATTTTAAAATTTCACAAAATTTTCTAAAATTTCCAAAATTTTGATACTAAAATCCACAGCAATATATTTTACGTATTGTGCTGTACTACTTCAGTTAATGTAAGAATTATTTATTAAAGATTTACAATTCAGAATACCATAAAACTTGCATGGATAGCAAGTTCGCTAAGCGTTCGCTTGTTACGTACCGTGCTCGCACGTAAAGTTCTAGTAACTTGCAATGTAAATAACTATTATGCATTAAATTAATAAATAATATTAACCGAGCTTTAATATGAAATATAAAAAGCATTATAACTCTCACACCTTAATTGAATTTAAACAAAATTATTATTTTTCGTCCTCATGTTGATCACCATGATCATCATATTGTCGTACTTGCCTAATCCCTAATTAATTAATTGTTCAGTTTAGCAAATTTCGTTTAGTTGTCTAACATGACGATTGTTTAAACATAACGATCGGAGCCGGACACTTCGGCGCAAGGACACTTCGGTGCAGGGACACTTCGGCGCGACGTCGGTGGACGAGTGGCGTTAGTGCATCACTCGTGTTCCAAGGGTCGTGGGTTCGAATCTCACTTGCGGCGGCGGGATTTTTCTAATTGGAAAATTTCGTCACCTCAACTATGGATGTGTGTATTCGTGTTGCATGTTAGATGGGGGACAGATGACCTTAGATGTTGGTTCCCCCGTAGTGTAGGCGTCAAATAAAAAAAAAAAAGATCAAGAGTTTTTTATCGGGTTAGACGTCTAACCCGTCATTAACATTGTCTAGCAGATTGATCACTAAAACACTTGGATGATGGTGCAATCTATTCACATAATTTATTGTGTACCGTTTGATTTCATCGCGCACCCACGGAATTCTAAGATCCTTGTGTAGTGTTTTATTACTTATATACCACTCCGCGTACCACCTAGCACAGCCCCAAAACTGGATCCCGTAGGTCCACACAGGAGCTAACACTGATTTGTACACAAGTATTTTATTATTAAGAGTTAATTTTTGACTTGCGTATCATACCGAGATATCTAGCTTCTCGCTTGACAAGAATCAGTATGCCATTTAGTGCTACCGGTGGTGGGGCAAAACTATGCTTTGTAGTAAAGGTTATAGCAATAGATTTGCTTTCGTTAATTTTTATGCGCCATTTATGGAGCCATTTCTGCATATTGTTGAGATATAGTTGAAGGTTCGTTGCTGCCCAAACAGGGTCTACATGAGATGCTAATAGTGCAGTATCATCTGCGAAGGTGGCTGTAAAAACATTTTTATTAATTGCAACACACTATCTGCCTTCTTTTAGGTCTTGTTCTATTATATCCACGACTCGATGTATCTGCTCTAACGTGGAATACTTTCTCCGAAAGCCAAACTGGTGCTGTGGGATTAGACTATGAGTATTTATGACAGGTAGCAGTCTCTTCAATATTAGCTTCTCCAGTAGTTTAGACAACGGGAGCAGAGTTATTGGCCTGTATGAGGTGACTTGATTTGAAGGTTTGCCTGGTTTCGAAATTAAGATTATTTCTCCAAATCTCCATGATATTGGAAAGTACTCTTATTATAGCGTTAAATATTTGTGTAACTGACATTATCGCTTTCTTTGGAAGTTCTTTTAAGGGTTTAGCGGTAATAAGATCATAACCCAGAGCTTTATTGTTGTTCAAGTTATGAATTTCTATTCTAATTTCTTCTGGAGTGAAGTGCTGAATAGGTACGCTTAGCTGTAGTGGAGCAGTAAGATAATCCAATATTTCATTTTCTTTGGCTTAAGTGGTCTGTGGAGGATGTGGCTGAAAGGTTTTAGATAGATGTTCCGCCAAGAGCTCTGCTTTCTCTTCGCTTGTTCGTGCCCATGTATTGTCATCTTTACGAATTGGCGGAATAGGAATAGTGGAAGTTTTTAGCTTTCTTGTTGCTTTCCAGAAAGCGTAATCGTTATGCGGAGAGGCTGATAGGTCACTAACGTAATCATTGAATGAATTATTTTCCCATTCGCTTAGCAAGTTTTTTAGTTCTTTTGTTAGTCTGTCCAATCTATTCTTGTCGTTAGGATGCCTGGTTTGTTGCCAGATTCTTCTTGCTCTCCTTTTTTCCAAGATTTTGGTTCTGATATGTAAAGGGTAATTTTTGATCGTTGCTTTGGGATTATGGCTAGGAGGGGTTGCGTGCCAGACTGCATTTTGTATGTTGCCTGTTATGCTTTCAACTGCAGTATCAATTTCATCTTCAGTGTTTAATGATGCTTTAATCGTCACATTGTGGACTAGGTAGTCTTTGTACATGTTCCACTTGGCGTGTCTAGTATGCAGCGTAGGATTTTTAAGTTTTGTAATTACCGAGTTGCTGATGGTGATTATTATGGATGAGTGACTTGAAAATAGGTCGAAGCATGATTCCACTTTACAGTAATTGTTGGATAAACCTTTTGTGATGCAGAAGTCTACAGCATCCGGTATTTTGTTGAGATCGCACAGCCAGTATGTTGGCTCACCAGTGGATATCTGATCATAGTTGTTTGCTAGCATAGCTTTGTGCAGCTCTCTTCCTTTCGCCAGTGGTCCGTTGCTGCATTTGACGTTGATGATTGGAGATAGTAGAGAATTTTTCCATTTCGTAATGATGCAGCCTGTCGTTGATAATAATTGCAGAACCGGCATGGGCTGTGCCATCCGGATGATTTGTGTTGTATATTATGTATTTATGAATTTTGAAATAACTCCTTTCCGTGAAGTGAGTTTCTGAGATAAGTAAAATGTCAATTTTGTGCTCATTAAGAAAGTGTTTAATTAGCCGGACGTTTTATGCTAACCCATTTGCATTCCAAACTGCTAGACGTAGGCTCTAGGTCGACGTAGAACATGGGTAGTGGTTCTTTATTAACTCTGTGCCTAATATTGATGATACTGCGAACGACATGACCCAGCTTTTTTAACTCTTCTTTGAGTATGAATATGTATATGATATGAATATGTTCGTCGTTTAGATGTGTAATTAGTTGCCTGTACGCCTCTACTGTATGCAGATTGACCGTTATTGTGTTATTTGCTAGAGCTTTTGTGTTGTATTGCTCTCTATCTAAGATTTTCGATAATCTTGTTGAAATTGGTGGCCCCATAAATAAATATAGGAGGGAGTTTAGGTTTTTTTTGTTCCTTGGTGCCGCTTGCTTGTATTGTTTTATCTTGTATGTTTTCCTCGGTTAACAAAGTGTACCTATTTTGATTATTTATTTGAGGTTTGTGAGTTATGTTGTTTAACCTGCTTCTGATTGTTACGTTTACGTTTTTTTACTTGTTGCCATTCATGTTGGTTTTGTGCATCTTCCTCTTCATCACCGTCCATTGTAATCGGTTCGCTGTTATTTGAAATTTGATGGTATGTTGGTACTAGCAGATAGTTTTGGCTAGAAGATGGAGGCACATAATTGTTGTTATAAATTTGTGATGCTGGTATATAAGTGTTGTTTTGAGTAATTGGTAGTGATGGGTTGTCGACACTACCCGCGTATCACGACACTTGAGAGTCGAAACCATTATGACGTCAGAAGTGTCGAGTCTTCATGATACTTTAACGACACTTCGCCTTTACATCATGCACGCGCTAGTGTAAATGTAATCCAATTGAAACGAGAAGCAGTCAAGATTCATAGCTACATAAATCATAAGCAAACTATGGATTAAAAAACAATTATATGAGTAAATTCTGTTATGGTTATATATTTATGCATTAAGTACATTAAAAGACATTAAATTATTTATAAAAGCAAATACATATTATGAAACAGAAATTTAAAAGAAATGAAACAAATTCTATAAATGACTTGTAATGAATAGACTTGATTCGTTGGATTTATTATAAAAACTATTTAAAAATGTAATTTCGCTGACGACGTTGGTCTTTAGAGAACGTGTTTTTGTTAAGATTGAAGATGATACATACTTTTATTTTGTGTTTTCAGCAAAATAAATTGAATTAATTAAAATTAATGATCATTGTATTTATTTACACGTGTTTCGACAGTAGTCTTTCTTCAAAATACATTATAAGGTATAAATATAAGAAGCTGAAATAATAATTAGGTACATGAGGAACTTATTCAACTTCAATTATTGATTTTAATTTATTTTGCGGAAAACCCAAGATAAAATTATCACCGTCAATATTATACTAATACAAAAGAAAAAAATCCACAACAAAATATTTTTATATGTACGTCTCATTCAAGGCTTGTTGGTCAGTTCAACAAATCTGCCTTTAATTTCTTTGTAAGAATGATCAAGCAACTTCGAATTATACTCTAATAAGAGCGATACTGTTCGACACGAAGTGTCGCGACACTTCAAGTGTCACGACCACGAACAGTATCACGACACTCGACACCCAAGTTCCCATCACTAGTAATTGGTATAAAACCATTATTTAGGGGTGTTAGCTGAAATCCAAACATTTGCGGTTGCTGAGGGTATTGAAATTGTTGCTGTGAGAAATACATATTTTGGTTGTTATTATTTTGCATATTCTGACAGAACAGAATTTGTTGATTGATACTTTATTATTATTGTTGGCTATTTATAACATTAACTTAATATTATACTTAAAGTGTACTATCTGTATCAGGTCAGAGTTCAAGTGCATGCACCGATGATAACTTGTAGCGAGCTCCATTACGGCACGTACACTCACTTCCGCGACACACAGCGGATTCGATTTACCCTAATATGTCGCAGAAAAATTTAGTGTCTGCGCCTAAGTGTCCCCATGCCGAAGTGTGCCTGCGCCGAAATGTCCTTGCGCCGAATTGCCCGGCGTCAAACTGTCCTCGCGTCGAGATGGCCGTGCCTAAACGGTCGCGGCCAAATGTCCTAGACCGCATAACGATTACTTACGATTTCTAAAGGTTTTACAAGTAGATCGAGTTTCTTGTAGAAACTTGTACTTTTTGTATTGATACACAACATTAAACACCGCATTAATAATAATATAAAGATCAATGCAATATAAAAATAAATGTAATGCAAAATAACAATCTATGGTTCTAGAACAATAAATAAATTACACAAGTAATTTAATGTACTAGTAAGTAAAGCAATCGCTAATAAAATATAATGAAGTTAATATTACACAAATATTTAATTTATGCTCTTCGGAAAATTCGATCGAAATGCAAAAAACTAATGAAAAAAAAGACAGTGATTATAAATAAGGGTAACTACATGAAATACCATACCAGATAATTGCACTTGAATATTGCAAAGTAAATGACCGCTAGTAATATTAAGTATCTAAAATAATATTAATATTAACTTTTTAGTTTTCGCTTAAAGGTGTTTTTAAATCTTATCTAAAATTAAATTCAGTCTTAAACTTTATATTGATTTTTATACTTAATAAGTAACGTGATAAATAATAATTATTACTACTTCGAATTAAATTTCGTAGTAAATTACAATTTCTCTGTAAACTTTTTAATATCGTACATGTAAAACCACAAACCTGTTACGTTCATTCCTTTGGAAACTTGTGACCCTCAAAATAAATCATTTTTAACCATCAATCACTTCTATTTATGCTTAAATAATTCTTAAATATCCCACAATTTATTCTAGCTTATAAATATTTAACTTCACAGAAAATTTCCTTTTTATAAATTTTGTTTTCCACCTCATCGTGCTCACATTTCGTACAATCATAACAGAAAATAGCTATTTTCTCGACAAATCTCTTGAAATCGTCAACATACTATCTTCTAAATTAGAATGGCATTTTAAGATTTCCCAAATCTTTTCTTTATTGAACCGCATAAAAAGCTATTAAGCAATCTTAATCCAAAGATATGAATTTTGCATCCCTGGTTTACTTCTAATCGAGCGTAACTGATTTATAAACTAAGCCATATATATTCATAATGCCATTTTTCATTCTCGATTTTCTTTTTTAAACTACTTAAGTTTCTGATTTTATGATACTAGTATTAAACTAGATGATTAGAAATAATTTAACAGAAACATTCGCTTAACATGTTTTAAAGGCACAATAATTACAAAAATTTAATCGCGATTAATAGTAGTAATTGAGAAAATTTTTCAATTTTACTTTAAATTTAAAATTAATCTACAGTTTTGGTTGTGTCTTGATTTAATGTATAATTAATATAATTTATGATGATGATTAGATAGATTATGATGATGTATATTAAATAAATATGTATGATTTAAATACTGATATAATATTCGGGTGTTTAATATTTATTTTTAGAAACGGTTCTGTACTGTCATTTTCTCAGAAGATTATTCGTGAAGATAGAGATTATGACCAAACCAATCCAGACTAATAAAAGGAATGCCATGAGAGACAGAGGAAAAAGAAATGTGAATGCAATAAAACTTGGTATGCACAGCTGGCAAGAAGTGAAAATATCAAGCAATAAAATATCATATACGTACAAACAAAAGAGGAAACCTATAAAATTAATTTCGATAATCTAAAAATTAAAGTTTACCTTTTAAAATGTTTCTGTTTAAGACGTTTTTCTAATTTTATTCGTCTAATTTATTAATGTATAACTCTTACGCAGCATTTATATATTTATTTATTTGGTTTCTGCGAAAGTGAGTATTCAATTCCACGAAATAGAATTACAATCACCCTAGGTTGGTTAGGTTGACAGTAGGTTCCATTGACATGAGAAGAAAGTCAAATAGAAACACTGCCAGTCGATTGCAATATTTTCTTATTTGTTGTATTCTTTTCTTATGTGAGTATATATGGAGTCTATCCTAAGGGAATGTTGTATTATTTGAATCATTCTCAGATAACTTGAATTTTCCTGAATCTGTCGTGTATTTAAATATCTGTGTGTTTAAAACGAGTTTCTTATACAATCTATACAATTTCTTTATTCAAAGAACAACTGACCAGCATTCTGGCTTGCCGAATGGCACAGTGGTATCACAAATATTAATTATGTACATCAATTATTACTAGGGTTAACAAATAGTAATAGTATTGTAGCAAAGGTTCAGCAGGTCATAAACTAATTATTTATTTCAGAATAATGGTTACTTTTCTGGTAAATGTCACATAAGTTACCTGCATCTATCCATATTTCAGTAGCATTAACCTAATATTTTTATAACACGGATTTAATTAAAATTGTTCTGAATTAATTTTACTAAGCATTTTCGAATTATTCACAAAAAATAGTTGTTACTTTTCATTAGAAGTTCACTAAAGCCTCGATAATTTAAAATTAAATGTGTATCAGAAATAGGGCTCACATAAGCTACTCCGCAGTTTTTAAGAAAATAAATATTCATAGCAACATTGTACAAGAAATTTGTTGCGGCTTATTAAAGGTGCATGTTTACAGTGCTGCTGCCCAATGATAGTTTTCTGAATAATATAGTATTTAATAAAATATCTGCGTTAAAGTTGCTTAAGGTGAGTATGTTTATTATATGTCGCAGACGTTACTGCTATTTTGTTTTTATATAATAAGAAATCAATTAATTTCATTGTTAGAGAACATAATCTAAATGAACTCTTCACAAATCTTCTGTTCAAAAGTTAGGATAGTCCAATTAAAAGCGGAATTTTCAAACAAATGTGCATAATGGTCACATAAGTTACCGTCACATATGTAGTTACCACGCACTTGATAATTTAAGTGACATTATGGTAACATATGTGACTACACTTAAAATTTTTTTTATTGTTTATTTGCATTTTTTCTTTTTAATGCGTTATCATAGTTAACACATGAGCTTAGTTTCTGTTATAATAAGCACATAAAGTATTTTACCTGCCGCTAGGACCAAGGACCATATCAAAACAAAAAAATTTATTTTGTCAACATTTCTTTCTAATTAGTTTACTTAAAATCACATCGATAGTTAAAACTTAATTTTTAAATTTTTCTGTCAATCATTAATGCAAGTTGTCTGAGAATCACCCATTTATGACTAATATAGTAACAATTCAAAAAAGGAAATATAACTTAAAGTTTGCAGCTCTTCATAACTTAGAAAAATCCTGATCTATCAGCACTGGTTTTATTATTAACGGGTAAAAAACCAAATAATATAAATAGATATGTTTACTACCGTTTATGCGAAACTGAAATACATGAACGATCGTAGGGTTCACAGCTCAAAAATCTATCCAACTGAAGCTGTATGTATGTTGGTTAAATAGTGTACTAGAAAATTGAATATTTACTGAAACGAATATCTTAGCAAAACTACCTATACATATACATAGACGTTGACGAAAGCAGATCAATGCTACTCTTATTGCAACACCAAGCAAGCAGTTGTGCTTTAGTTTCGTTTGTGTATAAGATATGTAGTACCAAGAAGTGTCCGTTTGGTTCAATACATATAATTAGATCGTTTGAAGCAGCATGTAACAGTTACAATAACAATTTAATTGAAGTAGGGGAATCGCAGTAGATTTTAGACCTATAACTGAATACACACAGTAGACGATTTGCATTATTTGGGTAACGTATAAAATGGAAATTATATTCATGAGAGGTGCTATAACCAAGGGACCTTAGAATATTATCCCGATTTGATTAGGTGTTGATAAATTATTGTTGGGGGAGGATGAGATTTGTATATTTCCCTGCTGAAACTGGTTCAGAAATTACAACAACAATAATCACGTTAACTTATTCAAAATAGTTGTATCCTTTATGTAATTGCTAATTCTACCGAAGGGTATAAGAGAAATATAAAATGAAAATTTCGTCAAAAAATAGATTCGTAACTGTTCTCATTGAAAACGCAATTTTAAATAATTAAACAAAATCTGATGAAATATTAACAGATATATTTTAAAGCTTGCGTTAAAATACAATTATTCAAGCGGATATGAACGTAGAAAGTATGGCGTAACAATGAACGCCCTAGAGGATGATAGTTCTGGGGCCTTTAAAATCTAATGAAAATTCCTGGTAAAATGTTACCGAGTACTCGGAGGAATCTCTCATTCTCCGTAAAACTAATTTTGTTCTTTAATTTGGCATCAATACAATTTTCCATGAAATAAGGCACAAATTTGTTTAAATAAATAATTAAGAAGTTTTAACGGCCAGTAAATAATAATAGCAGCTAAAATATACTTACAGAAGTAACAATAAGAAAAGATGCATTAAAAATGCTAAGCAGATTGGTATCCATTTGCCGGATATGTCCTGAGATGAAATTGAAGAAGTCTCGTTGCGAAGTCTCTCCATGTTGTTTGTGCTACAGCAAAATCGTGCAATAACTGCACACGGTAATGCCAGGGCTAAAAGGAACGACAAGAAAATCCATCCTAGCGTAGTTGCTTCAGCTTTAATAATCTGGAATTATATGCATTTCTTAGTTCTAGTAACTTATGTATGTGTTTGACACGCATAATAAACATGTACCTTTTGTAAAACTTCGACTAGGTGCATCTAGAATGCATTTGTTAACTCAGAAATGTATGATTTAATACAACCAAAAAACTGCTTATTAATTTATACTAAACGTATAAATCATTACATTTTATTTCTAACCAAGCATTGCTAAATATTGTAATGAGCCGGGGGTCCCTACCCACTAGACGATCACGCCCCAAATTACTCTACCCGCGTAAAATTCAAATATTTAACAAAACGGAATTTACACAGTATTACCAACCTTACAAATGACAAACTTTATAAAGATAAATAAAACAAACTGGATATTTAACAAACTGGATCCTACGTTATTATTATTTTTTATAACATGTGACCAAGGTTGATAACGATTGGCTTACTTCATAATGACCGAGAAAGAGAGAAAAACACAAGTAAAAGAACAATTACATATGACTGTATTATTTTATTAATTTATTCTTATTCTTGAGCGAGGAGGGACGGATTTAAACTGATACAAAATAAAAGGCTAGTTCTCTAAAAATCCCCCTGAAATTTATGCTAGCCCAGCTTAAATACGTACACGCCTCAAGTTTAATAAGTGATCAAATGATTATTTAATTCGGTTGCAATAAACAATACAGATCACTAAAACAATTTATCAAGTTGATATAGTTATGTGTTTATATAAGGTATTTATACATAGTCAAAACGCAAATCTCTCATCATAAAACATCAAAAATGAGTGAAATAGAGTCAATCAAAAAGATTTACAGATAAACTAGAAAAGATAAACGTGCCAGATTAAAATGAATACACAAGAACTGCTGAGCAAAAATTATATCATATTTGACATAGCAACATATACGTTGTGACCAAACCATATATATGGAAATATCAGAACACGTCTTTTGCAAGACATAGTTTTACCGTCAACAACAGGGAAAGCTCATATCTAGATACCTAGACAAGCGAGAGTGTGTTATAAGCACTGGAAAAGAATAATATAGCACATAAAATAACATAAACAAGCAAGTGTGTACACACATAATAGTTTGAGCGTTCTACAACACGGCCTATCAAATGGACTTAAGCCACCGTGGAGCCTCATCACATGCAATAGTAAAACAATTAATAGTTTGACGGTTCTACAACACGGCCTATCAATGGACTTAAGCCACCGTAGAGCCAACTCACATGCAAATAAATAAATAAAAGTTTTAGTAATTTTTCACACGGCCTATCATGGGTTTTATTACCACCGTGGAGATTAATAAATGCTTAAATAATAAATCAGTCTAACCTTAGGGTAAAATAACCTCTTGTTCCAGACCAAAAGATTATCCCTTCAGCTTTTTAGTCACAAAGTTAAACGTTTTGTTAGGTTATAAAAATTAACCTAAAAAATCAATAAGTACTGACAGTAAAACACATAACAGCAGTAGTCGTATTTAAACACTAATAACATATCCAATTGGCAATAATTAGCTGTAATGATACTACAAACGTTATAAAACATTATTTTCTAATCATATTTACCCATAAAAAGGACAAATTTATCAATTATTAAAAAGTACCAAACGAATCCTTTAGATTTAGTTACCGTATAGATTTTGACATAGCTATAGATTCAAACGAGAGATTTGGGTTTCAGATTAATTAAATAATATAAAAATCACATCACACAACTAGAATCAACATAGATTAAACAGACAAAAATAGACTTACATGAATAAAATTACTTTAAAAGCAATTGACCAAAATGGCTACCTACTTCTTGTTTTTATCCCATAACAATCCTATATTCCAAACAAAAACAAAAACGCATCGGTCCCTAACTACAAAAAAATATCAAAATTACCAACATTAAAAAACCTGTAATAAACATCTCTAAATATAAAATCAAGTTACCAATTCCAAAGAAACTGTAATAAACATCCCCAACATTTTATATTGAACCAAATAGTTGTTATTTTTAAAATCAATTACATATTTTGCCTGAACCCTTATATAATAACAGAACTAGGTAAATTGATTATTATGAAAATTGTTTTGTTACTAAATGACTTGCTACAGCTACTTTGATAATTTTGGTTGGTAGGTCTGACCACTACAATATCCTAGTTGTACAGGGTAGCTCACGTAAGATGACCCTGTACCCTATATTGGAAACTGTACGAGTTATAAGTTACGAAAAAAAAGTTCATACCAAGGTTGTAGGTATAAAAGAAATTTTAATTTTATAATATTTTTGTATATGATTATTTTTATACATGGATATGCATTTACTTATTATAATATTATTAAAAATTTAGATTAGCCTGAAAGTAATTATATCCAGTACGCTTTGTATGTTAGCAATTATCTAGTTCGTATAGAAAAAAAATGGTCATTTTCATGTAGGTCGCCTCGGTAGCTCAGATAGTTAGAGTTCCGCCCGGAGAGCGGAAGACCTGGGTTCTATCCCCAATAAACGTGAATTTTTTTCTATACGAAATTACATTATATTTAAAATTAATTTATTCGTTTGATGATAAATCCCTCAACGACATAACTGTGTTTCTAATACACCTTCCACTTTAAAAAATAATATAATAATAAAAAAATGGGAAGGCGGTGGACGAGTGGTGTCAGTGCATCACTCGTGTTCCAAGGGTCGTGGGTTCGAATCCCACTTGGGGCGACTGGATTTTTCTAATTGGAAAATTCCGCCACCTCAACTGAGGATGTGTGTATTTGTGATGTGTATTGGTGCATGTTAGATGGGGGACAGATGTCCTTAGATGTTGCTTCCCCCGTGGTGTAGGCGTGAAATAAAAAAAAAAAAAAAAGATGAGTCTTGAGTTTTCACTCGTTGAATGCATACGGCTTTTCACGTGCGTGCAGATAAATTATAAATAAAGTATTATTTACTTTACAAATCTTATTTTTATATACAAAATTTATTCGATCTGAGAAATTTATATAAATAATATAAAAGTGAGTAATCTCATCCTTTTAGTTGAATCATGAATGAAGGCCAGGGCGGCCATGAGCCGCCCTTAACAGGCAATGGCAGCCAAGATCGTAATGATGTAATCAGGTATGATTTAAATAATAAATATATTTATACTGATTCCGGGCCCTTTTCTGTATATCTGGAACACAAAGACAAAAATATAGGAAGATTATTCCCTATCAGGGTAGGTCATTACATTCAGGATGTCCCTGAATTTCGAAAAGATATTATAGACATAAACACAATTGGAAAAAATAGAGTCAAAGTTTTATTTAAATCCTTTAACATGGCTAATAATTTAATAAACCATGAATGCATTTTAAAAAATAATCTAATAGCATACATACCTAAATATTATACTCAAAAGAAAGGTGTCGTTAAACTCATTGATACGTATTTCTCCGAAAATTTTTTAAAAGATAACATTATCACAGACGTACCTGTCGTTGATGTTAAGCGTATGAAACGAAAGAAAATTAAAAGCGATAATACAATTGAATACGTTGACCGACAAATTATAATAGTGACTTTTCTCGGTAATAAACTTCCTCAGAATATAAAAATTAATATGTGCAATTTTATAGTTGAACCTTACATACATCCCGTGGTTCAGTGTTATAACTGTCTACGGTATGGTCATACAAATTCACAATGTCGCGGTAAGTTTAGATGCCAAACATGTGCAGAAGAACACGAGAAAACGAATGGAGATTGTATAAAAGATGTTTTTTGTGCTAATTGTCATAGCAAAGATCATTCAACAGTTTCGAAACAATGCCCTGGTTATAAAAAACAATTGGATATTAAGAAAGTTATGGCAACCAATAACATGTCTTTTAAGGAAGTGGAAATAACAGTAAATAACCCTTATGCTAAAGTTGTTACTCAAAATAGATTCTCCCTACTTGATACCTTAAATAATTTCCCACAACTACCAGTTGGGAATAATTCTCAAGGTACTAGCTTTATTAAAAAACCAAAAATTCCTTACAATTATAAATCCCAAATCTCGACCAATGCAAGTAATAAACGGAAAGCAAGTTCACCCCCTCAAACGCCTCTCGCTAATTTTAGTAATCACCCCACTATTTCTAAACCAATCATACCTAATTCGTATAGAGATAAATTTATGGAATATAAAGAAAAGTTAATTTCTAAGATAACAAATTATATTCGTACTCTTATTCCAGACCCTCAAAGTTTTAATGCAGCAAATGTTGAAACCCTTATATCTTCTATTCTCCTAGAGAATAATAAAATGGAAAGTAATACAGATACTGTTAGCGATGTCGACGTTTTCTTCTAGTAAGAATACATTAAATATCCTACAATGGAATGCTTGCTCTATTCGTCCTAAAAAAGCAATTCTTGTTAACTTTTTAAAAGACAATCCTCACGACATTATTGTGGTATCCGAAATCTGGTTACACAGTAATAACATTTTTAAAATAAAAGGTTTTAATTTAGTTAAAAAGTGTCGAAACGATGGGTATGGTGGTGTCGCTATATTTGTTAATCAGTGCCTTTCTTTCAGTGAAATATCTGTTAATCAGAATTTCAGTCCACATATTGAAACATGTGCAATTAGATTAACGCATTTAAAAATGACTATAGTTGCAGTGTACAAACCACCCGACAAAAAAGTTTATCTTAACGATTGGGAACTCTTATTTAATCAATTCAGTAATCAAACTTCAATCTTTTGTGGTGATTTTAATTGCCACCATTCACTTTGGGGATCTCACATTAACGATGCTCCAGGCGTTACATTTGTTGAAGCTCTAGACAATTCTGAATTAGTAGTGGTGAATGATGGTAGTCCTACTAGAATAGGATCTCCGCCTGGTTCCAATTCCGCTGTTGATTTAACACTGGTGTCTCCTGATATTGTGGATAAAGTAGCCTGGGAGGTGACAACTGACACCTTGGGTTCAGATCACTTCCCAATCAGTATATCTATTACAAACTCGTCAAACACATTTTTTATTAATCCCACAACCAAATGGAATGATAAAAAAGCAGACTGGTCACTTTTTCATAGTACAATTTTAAATGAGATCAATTACATCACGCATCTTAATTATAAAAACAATACAGAAAGATTTTTGGCTTTGTCTAATGCCATATGCAAGGGTGCTAACGCATCAATGCCCAAAAAAAGGCCATTTACACCATCCGTTACCCAACCAATTTGGTGGGATGATGAATGCACTGCAATAGTGTCTTTGCGTAAAAATGCTTTACATAAGTATAAAACCTTATCTAACTTAGATAACTACTTAGCTTACAAAAATGTTGATGCTAAAGCTAAACAGATATTCAATAAAAAAAAACGTAATAGTTGGAAAGAATTTTTAGGTAAGCTCAATAAAAATACACCAGTTTCTGAAATCTGGAGATATTTAAAAGCAATTAAAAATAGTACAATTGAATTCAAAAGAACAATTCTTTCAGACTCAATGATAGCTGAATTATTAAATACTTACGGGCCATCTTATGTTGTAAGTCAACAAATGCAAATAGTACAATCGGCTAATAATGAGGCTTCTAACGTTTTAAATAAGTCATTTGCCCTTGAAGAATTAGAGGTCGCTTTAGAAACCTTACACAGCACTGCACCTGGTCTTGACAGTTTTACATATGTAATGATTAGATCGATTCCCAGTCCAGCTAAGATATTTCTTCTTGAGGTGTACAATAATTGGTGGTTAAAACACGATTTTGTCGAACACATGAAAGAAATTGTAATTACTGTTCTTCTTAAGCCCCTTAAAGATCCAGGTTTAGCTGCTTCTTATCGACCAATTTCTCTCATGCCGTGTCTTACAAAAATTTTGGAAAGAATGATTAAAGCACGTCTTGAGTGGTTTTTGGAACACAATGGTATACTTCCTAAAACACAGTATGGATTTAGGAGAGGTTTTGGTACTATGGATGCTATTTTGCATCTTGTAACTGATATACAAAATGCTTTTTCAAACAACACGTACGTAGTGTGCTTATTTTTAGATATTAAAGGGGCTTACGATGCTGTTAATTTGGACATACTACACAATAAATTGGTCGCACTCGGTATTGATGTAAATATAGCTGTCAACATATTAGCTATATTCAGACAAAGAAAAATCTTTATTAGAGATCATAGGAATGTGTTACACGGTCCTCGTGTTGTTCATAATGGTTTACCACAAGGTTCGGTGCTATCACCTATTCTTTTTAATATATACACTGCGGATTTGCATAGCATGCTAGACGATGATGTTAAAATTGTTCAATATGCAGACGACATTTGCTTATACACGACACAAACAACGTATCAAAAATGTATACGCAAGCTAAACCATGTTGTTCATTGCCTCCAACAATGGATATTGACAGTGGGATTCACCCTGTCTTCAGAAAAATCAGCAATAATGTATTTTTCGAGGCATAGACTGAACATAAATAACACACTTAATATAAGAGGTCTAAAATTTCCAGTAGTTGAAAACTACAAATACCTTGGCATAATTTTAGACAAAAAGCTCTTATGGACACAACATATTAACTACCTAAAAAATAAGTGTGAAAAAGGTATAAATATGCTTCGATACATTACAAAAATTCGATGGGGAGCTGATCCAAAATTAGCACTCCTTTTTTATAAATCATACATACGATCCATAATAGACTATGGATGCGTATTGTATGGATCGGCATCAAATACTAATTTGAAAGCCGTTGACAGAATACAATATAAAGCCATTCGCACGTGTATAGGTGCCATGAAGTCATCTCCATGCTATGCAATTCTGGCAGAAGCACAAGAGCCTCCTTTACAAATACGAAGAAAATATTTAGCAAACAAAATGATAATAAAATATAAAACTTTTAACACACTCCTATGTTCGGCTATCTCTGCGCTAAGTACGCATAACTTACTCAATCCATATTGGCGGTTAAAAAAATCCCCACTATTGGCAGCTGCATTTACTGATACCAGTAAGTTTAATACATATTTAATAGCTTGCGATAAATATCCTTTATTTACAGAATCATTTCATATCATAACTTCCAAATTTACAGTTAAATATCCGCTTTATTCAGACTTCGGTATATTGAATAATACTCTCCTTAAGTCCTTATTGCATGATAACAATAGTGGAATTTGCATTTATACTGATGGTTCCAAGATTGGAAACCACACAGGTAGTGCTTTTTATGTTGCTAACTTTTCAGATGTTCATCAATATCCACTTCCAGATTTTTGTTCTGTATTTACTGCGGAGGCAGTAGCCATAGAATCTGCTTTAGAATGGTGCTATGCCAATAATTTGCCAAATGTAACTATACTTTCAGACTCCCAATCTGTTCTTCAAGCAATTGAAGGCTCCGCTTATAAACAATATAATAATCATATTATCATCAATATTAAAACTATATTATGTAATTTAAAGAAAAAACAAACCAAAATTAATTTCATATGGACGAAGGGCCACTCCGGAATTCTTGGCAATGAAATTGTCGACAAAGCCGCAAAAGACGCATGTAATCTACAAGTAATTAAAAACGTACAGCCATTTAATGATATTGTCAATTTCTTCCAACATCAAATTCGGGCGGAATGGCGTGAAGGCTGGGCCATTTACGCCTTACAATCCAATAATCATTATTTTGTTATTCATCCAGAACTCCCTCAAAAAATCCCACATATTTCTTCTTTTCATGTTAGTAGATCATATTCTTCTCTCATTACTAGAATGAAACTCAACCATGGTTGCTTTAGAGCACATCTATTTAAAATTGGGATTTGTGAAAGTCCTCTTTGTACTTGCGATGACACGTCCATTGCCGATTTGAATCATATATTTTTTCACTGTAAGAAATATAAAACTCACTCTAACGATTTTGTAGATGAATTGATTCAAATGAATGTTTCCCTGCCTACTAGTATTGCTTGCCTGTTGAGTACCTTGGACAAATGCATTTATGACGCTATTATTAAATTTATAAAAACATCCAACGTTTCGATTTAGTTTTAATAGTTGTTTATTCCTCTTTTTATAACTTAACTTTGTGGCTAATAGACTCAGTCTGAGGCCAAACCCTCCTTCAACACACACACACACACACACACACACAATAAAAAAAATAAATTATAAATAATAACAAAATAGCGAGACAATATAGAAACTCTGATAGCTTTGAAACTGTTTACTTTTAAAATGGAAAATGCACTGTATGAATTAGTAAAGATCCAAAAGCTGAGTTATAACAAATTTAAATACACAGGGCGTTGAAATTTGAGAACAACGAGATTTTCATCTTAAGAAAAAGTATACCTTTGTATATTATGTAACAATATGTTTATGAAAAACGTTGATTTACATATTTGTAAGTGTTGTGTATTATTATATTTAATGAACTTTAACTTTAATTAACTGTAATGTAAATTTAATTTCTTAGGAAAGTTGCGAAAATGTACACATTATAGGATGTTCTAATAAAGTTGATAGTAGCCACAACAAAACAACTTACTCTGTATATACAGAAATATCTATTATAAAATTAAAATATTTTTTATACGAACTAGCCTTGGAACTTTTTTTCGTAACTATTACAGATTCCGAGATCTACCGAGAGTTACAGGGTCATCTTACGTGAGCCACCCTGTACATTTTTAAAACGTATCTTAAATTGTAAAATTAAATAAGTTTAAAATTTTAATCTGATTTTGTAGTTGAATGAATAATCTTTAGTGCTTTATTTTTACTTATAAGTAAAAATAAAGCACTAAAGATTATTCAGTCAAACGACAACAGAATACGACAACCTATTTATAGGTTGTCGTATTCTACACCTAGGAAATCATAGTGATGCAGGCTTTTAAGTTTGTGAGTATCCACTTAAAGTTCACTACGAATAATAAACCCCTAGGCTTCGACTTTCGCGTCAGGTCCTAACTGATTCTGCTGGCTCTAAAACACTCAATTAAGCCCTTAATACTGTAGTAAGTCGGAAATTTGCCTTTTTCTGAAAAATTATATTATCTTTCAGAAATTGAGGGCCGTAACTAAAACCGCGCAAGCAGTCTTAAATATTATTATTTCTTTTCTACATCGACAGACGATTTCCGGGGACATCGTGTTATGTGATACCGTTAGCAGTTTTTTCCAGGAGTCGTGCTAAACGCCAAGAATTATGTGGCAATGGGTCCGAGAATTTGGTGCAGGCCTCGTCGAATGTCTTCGTCGGGACTTGAGTCTCACGCAATTTTGGGAAATGCCTGATTCGACACGGTACACGTGTGTTTTACATACGGGCCTTTCTAAAAACAAAGGAATGGCCGAACATACATATCAATTGCGCAGTTAACAAACCAAACTTGACTATAAGTAAATAATTGAAAAACGGAAATAGAGACTAATTTCAGATAGGGTTCATTCTATGTTATGAATCTTCAAAAGGGAATTAGAAATTGTAATACCAGAAGTCAATAATTTAATTTTGTAGTATCATTGTTAAACGTCTCGTTTCAAAGAACATGAGTAATGTTGTAAAATATCATTTCGTAATTTTGAATTACCATTTTGTACATGTTTGTATTTGTTTACATGATTGATTACGATTGTTATTAAAGAAAGACGCCGCGTGTCAGCCACTAAATAGACCGTCAACCCCCTCTAGACAAGCCCGGGAGAAACCAATTTATTTAACTTTAAGCTAGTTGCGAAAAGGGAAAATTTCGGAAAGTTGTTGTTCAAGAAATGGTCACAGAGTCAATTTAACAACCTCTCAGGGGTTTTCTCGAAACACAATTCACTTAAATACTTAAAAACGAAAACAAATTTTTATTCAAACAAAAGACAATCTAGATACAAATTCCGTTTTTATTAAGTAACAATCATATAATCTTGACTAATCATATTTTAATGAAACACACCAATCCATATTCCAAATTCGTTTAAAATTCAAATAGATTTCTTTAAAGTTAATGCTTTCAGAAGCAATCGCAAATTTGGGATAATGATAGGAGAAGGGACTATGGTCATTAACGCCTAAACAAAAAGAGTCAGTTTTGTTAACAACAGACTAAAGTGTCAACCACCCAAAACAAAAAGGTTATAAAAGGCCCTTCTCTCCGGGAAGCCAAGGGAGTCGCTTTTGACTATTGAATCGATGCGGATATCTTTCGAGATTTTTTTCATCTGTTCGTTTACGAAAAATCTTAATTAATTTTATAATATTAATTTAATTTTCAGTCAAAGTTTATTTTAGGGAAATTTTCTTAACGGAGAGTTGTAAGTTTTTTTTGAACTAAATTTCGCGTGTGTTAAGGGTTTAAATTCGAGTTAGGAAAACTATTAAGTAACAAAATTACTTAAGCTTATCGGGTAGTTTTATTAGTAACGTGATCGTTTAGTGTAAAATTAAAATTAAATTAGTTAGGTCATTACAGTGAATTAGTGAAAAATTCCCCCAATACTTCATATTTATCAATACGATAGAATTAATACAAAAAAGATTTGTGAACAGATTTATTCCTGTAAATACTTTATATTAAATAAATAAACAATTAAAGTGTAGATTTTTGCCGATTTAAATACTCAACTTGTCGGACATAGTTTTGGAATAGTTTTGATAAATTTTTACTTTATTGTAATAAAGATGCTTTCAATAATTTTGGCCTCGAAATTATTTTGTATCATTCTTATGAGAGTGTTATTAGAACATAATTAAAAGACATTGACAATGAGGTTGTTAACCCTGCAACGGAGCATTTAAGACTGCCGTCTGCCTATGCTAGTCAATGTAAACTTTGAGATCCAATTTATGGAGACTGATGTAACCTACAATGCTGTATTTTGTATAGCAATAAATAACAACATTTTCTTGGGCTTGAAGTATTTTCAAGCCGTTAGTGCCTTTAGTTTTTAAGAAAAAAAAATAAAAAAGAAATTTTTTTCGAAAAGATGTCATGTGATGTCTGATAAAATAGTGATCCTGAAATTGCAAGAAAAATTTTTTTTTGAATTATATATCTTTCGAAATTTAGTTTTATCTGAATTTGGAGGCTCAAATCTAGGAGGCGGAGTTTTCGACTTCGGTAGAAAGCTATTAACGCTTAACGATCATAATGGCAGCGAATGGAACAGCCAAGAATAATTGTGCGACGTGTGACATCATCAAAACGTGATGACGGTTTTGAAACCCAGTTTCTTATCCTTTCATTATGAGATTTTCAATAATATTATATTTTATAGTTATAAGAACTAATAAGGAGTGATATGTTGGAAAATGCATTGGAAAATGTAATGACGATAATCTATATAGAGAAGGTATAACTTTGTTTTTATCATATACTAGGTACATTTCCAACTTTCAGGTACTTATAGAATCGAAAATATTCTTCTAAAAGCTAAAGAAAGACTCGTAGGGAACTGGAAAGAAATATCAAAAATAATTTATTGTGTCTTCATGTGTCAGATTTTTAACCTCTATTAGCAAAGTTATTAAATTGTGTTTATTTGAGTTTGTTTTATTTTAATTTGAAGTCCTATAGTATAATCTATATAGTAATCGTAATTGTTTTCGTTTCCTTAATTTATCTGTAGGTACCTGTTGTTATTTCCAAGCAGCACGATAAGGAACAAAGGTATCAAATTTCAAAAATATTGTATTGTTATATACACTGCCTGTCAAAAGTTTGGAAACACCATGAAGTGAGAGATTTTTTACAAAAATTATTAAGTATTTATTTAAATAATTTGTATTTAAATAATTATCAAACAAAATGAAATATTCAACGACTAGGAATTAAACAAATATGTACGAGGTAAGCGCCATAAATTTTCGGCCTGATACAAAAAAAATAAACTTGTAAAATATAATTTTTATTTTTCAATATAATTTCCCCTAATGTCAATACACTTATTACAACGTGGAATTAATAATTCAATACCCTTGTAAAAATAATCTAAAGTTTTTCCTTCAAAACATTCAATTACAGCTGCTTGCAACTCGTTCTCGTCCTTAAAACGACGTCCCCTAAGGTCTTTCTTTAAATTGGAAAAGAAATAATAGTCACTGATTTGTTTTCTTAATGAACTATGAGTGATAGGGAGGCTGGTACTGTTCCGTTGCCTGGATATACCAGATATTTAAACCTTGCGTAGTACAAATAATAAATATGAATAACGATGTAGAACGTTTCATTAATCACGTATGTAAAATAGCTCGACTTACCTTATATCGATGCAAGGATACGAAATCGGAATCAGGTGCACTGGTTCTCGACAAAAGCAAGTCGCGGTACCGGGAAAGTTATTGCAACTCTTCTCTTCACTCTGGCGAACTCTTCAATTTGTTATTGTACGCAGTCGTAAAACAAAATAAGTGGGAATATAGGATTTGGAAAATATACTGGATGCACTTATAAAGGTCCATCGAGCATTAATTATTATAAATAAATGTAATGCACAAACAAAGCATCGAGAAAATTGTGAATGCAATCCAAATACCATATTTAAGAAAAATACATTATATACAGTTGAAGTAAAACTAGTAATAGTAAATAGCACAAAAAAATAATAACTAAATAGCAAAAGAAAGAAAAAAAAAAGAGGTGAAGTGGTAACGAACCAGTCACTACGAGCCATATCCGGACTGTACGATGGATGATCCAATGCTTCAAAGCCGCGTTTGCGAATGGCAGCTTGTGATATTGCGGCAGTATGAACGGGTACATTGTCGTGTAATAATCGAACACCTCTTGTCAATTTTTCTCGACGTTTTTCACGAATATTGTTTCTCAATTTACGCAATAAAAACGCATAATATGTACTGTTAACAGTTATATTGCGTTCCTTAAAATCAATCAGTAAAATGCCGTCACAATCTCAGAATATTGTTGCCATAACTTTCTTAGTCGATTGAACGACTTTCCCCTTTTTGGGACGAGGTTCATCGGGTCGCCGCCATTCCATCGATTTCTTTTTGGATAGAGAATTGTAATACAGAACCATTGTTTCATCTCCAGTGACAATGGACTCCAAAGTCGGCTTTGGGTCGTCTCCACACAAGTTTAAAAACGAGCGTGCACGTTCGACGCGACGTTGACGTTGAACAGCAGAGAAGACGTGGTACCCATCTTGCACTAATTTTATTCATACCCAAATAGTCACGAAGAATTCGACGAACACTTGTTTCCGAGACGTCAGACATCACTGCTAACTCCTTAATTTTCAAATAGCGATCTTCTAATACCATTTCTTCAATAATTGCAACTTTTTGAGGCGTTACCGCTTCAATTGACCGACCGGTGCGCTCATCATCTTCAAGAGATTCTTGCCCCAAACGGAAACATTTTGACCACTTTTGTACGGTGGATTATGAAGGAGATAAATCACCATAAACGCCGTCTAAACGTTGTTTGATTTGATTAGGCGTGTTCCCTTCTTTTGTTAAAAATTTAATGACTGCGCGGTAACTCAATTTTCGTTAGCTGCTACATTTTCATGCACTCGTCACGATGCTTGAGTGGCTACTAAAATCTATTATGCTTCTAGTCGTAATATATATAGTGTAGGTCTCTTAGATGTTCAACTATGACGAAACCGAGTTTGAGCATGTTGGCATTTGTAGAAGCCTGCCGGGCCGAGAATCTACGGCGCTTACCTCATATATCTAATAAATTAAACTAATTAGAATGCTACATAAATTGTGCTCAGGTAGTCAGCTGACTAACAAGTGATAGGTGAATCATTCATCTTCATTTATTTATTTTTTTCCCACCACACATTAGGAGCTTGTTATCGACTATTCTTTTAAATTACAAGTCCATCTTTTTTCACTAGAATCAAAAAGTATTTGGTATTGAGTTCCACAATATTTGATCATAATGGGAGTCTGAAATTTAATTTTTAATTTCTTGTAACTGTTATATGGAGAATTCTAATCTGTGACTATTTTTGAATAAAACCATTAAAAAACAAGATTACCAACATTCGGTATCAACAAGATGGTGCACCACCACATTTTCCAGTTCCAGTTGCGCAATGTCTGGAAAAGTATTTTCCAACAAATGGATTGGCAGACATTGACCTCTGGAATGACCAGCTTGCCCCCCCCCCATAGCTTTATTATTGTTGGCATTATCATCCCTGTTGCATCTCATTTTGCCATCTTGTTCTGAATCTTCTTATATGACACATGCATGGCTGAATTGTCTAATCTACTGTGAGTTGATAAACCTTACAACATCTTCTCCGCATACTTCTTCTAGAATTTCATGATTTATTTTCTAATGGTATTTACCATTAATGCTTACCACTAGGTGCCAACTGCTTACCCTAATGGGTAAGATTTAGTAACTTGTTGCTTTTGTTGAAATACGAAAAAAGAATTCAAGCTCGGATCCTCACCTCTCTCTCTTACATCGCGTAGTTCAATAGGGTTTGGGTCATCCAGCGCTAGGTAGCGCTGGCTGTCTCCACAGAAAAAATGTACCGAGACACATGAATGAATTAATGAAAACACAATGCATGTACTTCAAGAGTAAGAAATGATTGATCCGAGTATTCGAGAGTTTCGAGATGTTCCTCTTCAGTTTTTGTTAAGCACAAGAGATCCATTGACGTGTCTGGTGTCTTCTTACTAGCAAAGTACATTCTATTTCCAGCTAGTATTCTTTCTTTACTCATTTTGCTTCTATCATTTGCGCTATTGATATGTTGATCTCTTCAAACTTGTAATTTGGTCAATCGTCGTATACTCTGTTTGGTTATTCCTTTCCCTTCTGCATTTATACTTGGGTCGTATTTGCTTTACTAATCGAATGGTACCTGCTTCTTTCTCTATCTTTTGGAAAGTTTCTATTAATTTATTACGAGTTCTTTAGTCATAATCTCATAATTATTACATCATCTGCATATGCAATAACTTATACGCTTTATACTTTCTAGTATTTCTTTCTTTTCTTTTTCAGTTTTATTTGCTTCATGTCTTTGTTACCTATATATTCATTGCATAGGTTGTCATCTGACCATCCAGCTCTGCTATTATATTGTTTCATAATTTCCATCTTTTTGTAATGTATTTTTTCTTGCTTGTGTTTTTATTCATAAAGACATCTATCGGCTTTATATAATATTTTGACTCTCTCATAACTCTTCATTGCAGTAAACCTTTTTGATCCCTTATCAATTTTCTGTAAGATTTTTTGTTTTTAACAAAACGACTTTTTGTTCACCGCTATAGGAAAATTTAAAGAAAAGATCATATCTACGTCTTGCAGTAGATCACGACAGTCAGGTTCATCATTTAGATATTATACATTTGGTAATTATCTACAATTACCTTATTTGTACATTTGTGTAAAATTCTTTTAAGCAAAAAATAAATTGAGTTACCTTAGAAGTAGACCATTTTCAATTATACCCAGTTTGAGAATTGGGACAGAACATCCTCACCTTTCTGCTTCTCAAGCTCTTGAAAGTAGAGTTCAAAAAGGTTCTGTAGAGTTAATGTCTAGCAATTGCAATGGCCAAGTCATGTTAATAAGTACGCCATCTGCTTCTTTCTTCTCTAAGTTACCCCCGTAAAAGACGGGAACTATGCTTCGGATCGTTATCCTGTTGTAACACGATACCACGGCCAATGATTCTAAGACAGATGGTATTGGTTGTTTAGCGAATATCTCTTTGTAACCCTCTTTCCTCATGTCTATTTTAGTAAAATATCCAGTATTTCTGTCAGAAGAGCAACCCCACACCACAGCACAAGAATAACCAGCTGATTCAGAAACACTTTAAAGTTTTTCAGTTAATTCCGAAAATCGCACACATATCACTATCAGTTCGAGGCTTACCGATCGTCGTCGTATGCTGCGGTAATAACAAGGAGCGAATATTACAGCATAACTGTTGCTGCGTAACCCGCTAACAATCAACATCGCACTTGGTCGGCTGAAAATATTTGCGAGAGTGCTTTTATTTTGCAGGGCACTATTCTTATGCTGAGCTCATACCATAATAGAACCAGCCCAGTCTTTTACTGTGGGTAGTATACACTGAGGAGCCATGTCAGCCATGTTTTGAAACGAACTGCGTTTTCTGACAGAAATACGTCGACGAGCTCCAAACACAGCCTCATCAGTCCAAAGTATATTCTTAAAGTGTGTTATTTTTATTTATTGTCGGTAGTAAAGGTTTCGACGGCAACAAAGGTTTTTAAACCTGCATCTCATAAACTTCTTTCTCCTCACTGCCGTGAGTGATACCGGGTTTAAGCGCGTTTTGTTGATATGGGCACATAGCTTTGATAGAGTTAATCGTCTATCTCGTTTGCTTGTCACCACAATATGATTGTCCTGCTAAGCGCTAGTTACTTTGGATCTTGCAATACGAGGACGATCATTATTATTAGTACCGATACTTCTGAATTCCGCAATAGTTGACTATTGCACCTTTTAGCGAAACGTTCACTCTTGTTGCAATTTTTCGACATGACAGACTTTCATTAAGTAGAGTGCTAAAAGTATTTCGTTTTTCAATGCTTATTTCTGTTTTCCCATTTTTGCCTTGTCAAAAACAAACAAAACTATTAGTCATTATCCACTCATTTTCTAGAAATTACCGATGTCTAGAAAAGAAAAAGAAATCAGAAGAAATTGCAGAAGGAAAAAGAGCTTTTTTGTAATATTCCGAAGTTGGACTCGTTCTTCGCCTTTTCTAGACCTGGTACGCATCAGCCTTTGGCGATTGGAGTTACGACCGTCAATCCAAAAGGCAACTGTAACCAGCTACCTGAATATCCTCAAAGCTTAATTTCCCGAAAACCCCGCAGCTATCATTGGAGAACATCTTGAATTTCACGCGAACATATGTTTTTGCGATTCCATCCTTTCCATCTGTTAGTGACGATCCTGTCGATTGGATACTGATGATGCCGGTGCCACACTCCAACACTTCGTACAAAATGGCGTGAAACAAAATATGAATGCCGATTTATCTTCGAAGCGCCGCCAGTACGCAGATACAACCAGATATCCATCCTTTTCACTCTTTAGCCAAACATTGCCTAATGGCGAAAAACAACCTCGGCCTTGAATAATATTTTTAAAGAGTAAAAATACTATTCATATACGTGTTCTGTGACCCTTGTAAGCTGTTTGTAAAATCGGGGTTGTTCGCTAATGATGAAATACAACGACTGCAAAAATGTAGGTCAGTTCAAACGATCACAGATCAGCATGTGCGACACTGGTCCGCTTAGCGAGGAAGAAGGTTGGCAGTAGAGTTGACAAGAGTCTTGTTCTTCAAATGAAAGAAGAAATAAAATACTAGCATGAGGTTTTGTGGTATATTTTGTCTGTTGTGAGGTCATTGTCTGCATGCAGATTTCCGTTTATAGGTCCACAGAAAAGATTTAGATCGAGAAACAGTGGGAACTAATATGTCATGTCCGTAGAACTTTTGGCTAAGTTCGATCCTTTTCTGGACACGCACATAAAACTAAGGAAACAAATGATGCGGAACAAAGTTATACCTTTCGTCTAGACTATGCGAAGAAATTATCAACATTATGGTAGAAAAGGCCATCAGCACGATCTGACTGAGATAAAGCATGCGAAGTATTTTCCATCTCTGTCGACTCGACTCTGACATCTACCAGGTGAATCAACTTTCACTCATAGTACAATATGTGTCGGCTGAGGGATTTCCTATCGAACGATTTATAAGATTCATACCAAACAGTAGACATGAAGCTGAAGACTTGGCTATCGTCGTTCTGCAGACCTTGAAAAATTACGTCTTGGACTCACTGAATCTTGTCGGATGTTGTGAGACTGCTATATCTTTCTTTGGTACTTTACAGGAATTGTGCAATTTTTCTAGGTTTCGTCACGCAGATGGCAAGTTTGTTACCTGAACTGAAGCCAAATTCAACAGTTGTAAAGCTTTCTCAGACAAGATGGTTTGCTCGGGGCGATGCCTGAAGAAGTCTCTGTTGCTTCTGGAGTAAGATCATGCAGCTCTTCAGATAACCGCCACTGAAACAAATAAAACCATCTATGCGTTCTGAGGCTCCACGTCTTTTTTAATTCAATCGACTCCCTGGAAATGTGCTTCCTGACCCTGTTGTGGGATGATATCCTGGAAAGATTTAACAAAGTGAGCAAATGTTTCCAATCTGTGACCATCCAAATGGGTACGTTTGCTGAACTTTATCAGTCCTTGGTAACACACCTAGAAGATATAAGGAAAGTCGCTACCTTTGATGGTTATTAGTCGAAAGCTGTGGAAAAAGCGAAGAACAGAACTACGCATACTATATGAAGAGGAAAAGTAAGCAAAAAGTCCAGTTTGACGAAGTAAAGGAAAAAGAGGTTAAACTTTCCAGCAGGGGCAGATTCGGAATCTTCAAGTCATTACAGACAGGTTGATTGCAGAGCTACAGAGACGTGGCTCTACTTACGAGAAGTTAAGTCAAAGATTTGACTTTCTCACGAAGCTACATGCACTGGGAGAATTTTTTCACTATCATTGTAAAAAAATATGTAATACTAGCAGAAAACTCTAATAGAATAGGCGCCAGTATAATACTCCCCTATGATAGTAAAGTCTGCTTTGCTATTATGAGGTTATAATCATAGGAAATTTACTTTACAAAGCACTACTTTTCAGTATTTGGAAAGCAAGTTTGCTAACACTGTAAAGTAAACGTTACTGTCATCACCAAGTATCCTTGCTACGATTATAAAACAACATTTCAATCATAATAAAGTAATTTGTTGCCACCATGAAGTAACTCTGCTAGCAATGTAAACCAACTTTTCTGTCTCTATAAACTAACTCTGCTACCATTATAAACTAACTTTGCTGTCTCTATAAAGTAACTCTGCTACCATTATGAACCAACTTTGCTGGCTTTATAAAATAACTATGCTACCATTATAAACCAACTTTACTATAGCTGTACAGTACTCTTTTGTTTCTGTAAAGTTATCGATTGTTATTGAAAAGTACTTTTGTTCTCTCTATAAGGTAATCATCATGTTACTACCACAGAGTAACTTTGCTGGGATTTTTTATACTGAGTAATTATTATAGACTGCAACATTACTCTTGCTATTATAATGAAACGAAGTTGAGAATTTTCTTTATTAATTACATGTTCTTTTGTAATATTTAGGAACTATAATAAAGAAGTTTGGCATGCTCTAATTAATAATTAAAAAGTCAAATCATTTCATTGAATTAATTCGAGTAATGTTGTGCTCATTAGTCAGTATTCAAGATCTACAGCAAGGTTTCTTGTAGTACATATTAACAAAATTATTTTGTAGTAAGAGCAAAATTAATTTTCAATAATGGCAATTAACAAATTGCAATTACACACAAGTTGCTCGAAGACCATTTAAACTAACTGCAATTTCTCAAAAATGTTGTGATATGAATTTCTTGAGTCTTTTTTCATGTGCCTTCCTTCTCCTTATTTTCCCTTCCATGACTTTTTGCATTATAGGATTCTCTCCTCTTAATGTTATATTGTATAACCATTACAATATATTGTAACAAGAGAGAAAAGGAACGAACCTCTTTTCGAGCGACAGGTGGTGTGTTCTGCCGCCTTCGAGAGAATGACGCATCGCACAAGCATGTAAATCAGACGTGGTTTATTCTGGTGTATTCTAGAAATACATGGTATGTTCGGGCGATTTCTGGAACGTTTATAGGATGGTATAAAGTCGACGTCGCGGAGAAAAGGATCAGTCAACAGCAAGTCATTAACTGTGTATTACAAAATAAATAGTGAATATAAATGTTGTATTAGAAATTCATAGTCTGTAAATAATAGTTTTTAATGGTTTATAATCATAGCGTTAATTTATAGTGTATTCATTAGTGTATAGAAATAAATATTTGTTTGTGAATAGACGATTTAAACAGCACTTGTATTATTATTTTTAGAAAGAACGTTACAGTGGTGTTACAGGTGTGAGGTTTTTTAAAATAAATAAAATCGCGTAATAATTAAATAAAGTGCTGTGAGATTAAATTTTTAGTGTTAAAAATAATTTCAACAAACAATTAAGATGGCGATGAAATTGTTGAAAGATCTGAAGGTAATAGACTTAAAACGCGAACTGGAAGAACGGGACTTGGAAACAACGGGCCTTAAAAGCGTGTTAATAAATCGGCTAAGAGAATGGCTTTTGGAACAGAAGGAAGACCCCGAAAATTACCTCTTCGAAATACCTGGACCCGCAATTGATACTAACGTATTGTTAAGTAAAATGGAAGAGAATTCTAGAAAGTCTGAAGAGAATTCTAGAATTTTAAAAGAGGAATTATTGGAAAAGTCTGAAGAGAATTCTAGAATTTTAAAAGAAGAATTACTTGAAAATACTAAAGCGCTGGAAGAAAAAGTATTGGAAAAACAAGAAGAGAATTCTAGAAAGTCCGAAGAAAATGTTAGAATGCTTAAAGAAGAATTACTAGAAAAGGCCGAAGAAACTGTTAGAATGCTAAAGGAAGAAATACTGGAGAATTCCAGAAAATCTGAAGAAAGTTCTAGAAGGCTTAAAGGAGAATTGTTGGAAAATGTCAAAGCGTTGGAAGATAAAGTTTTCGAAGAATTTTTGGAGAATGCCAGCGCGTTAGGACTATTGGAAGGTAGACTGGCGGAACAAGATAGGGTAATAAAGATGGTAGAAGAGAAAATAGCCCAAATGCAATTACCACCAACAACTAAGAAAGACAATATGGCCGAAATGCTGGAAGATAGAATGAGGCAACTACGGTTTCCCTCAACTTCTGAGAGGCCGTTTAATGAAGTAAAGAAACAATTTAAAGAAGAAAAGGATCCTGCCGTAGGGATAAAAGTAAAACCACCCACGTTCGATGGAAAGATACCTTGGTCCACCTACTACAAACAATTTGAGGCGGCCGCTGGGGCCAACGGATGGACACGCAAGGAAAAGGCCGTTTCTCTAACTGTGGCTTTGCGTGGAGACGCGTTGAACGTCCTGCAAACAATCCCAGCAGGACAGGAAAATGATTACCAATTGTTAGTATCTAGATTGGAAATGAGATATGGAGACGCGCATCTTCAACAAGTGTATCACGCGCAAGTGAAGAATCGTATCCAGAAGAATGGAGAAAGCCTGCAGGAGTTTGAAGCCGATGTTGCGCGGCTTGTCCGATTGGCGTACCCTACGGCACCCGATTCATTTCTGGGACAACTGGCTGTGCAGACCTTCATTGATGGGTTAAGAGACGGAGAAACACAACAATCATTGAGGCTGGCACGACCAAGAACAACTGATGATGCGCTTGCTCACGCCTTAGAATTTGAAGCTGCAAAACAAGCGTCCCGAGGTCACGGACGTGTTCGGACCGTTTTGGAAGAAGATGAAGGTTCTAAAGATCGCCTAGAAGAATTATTAATGAGAGTTCTTCAGAAGGAAGAGAACCGTAAAAAGAATCCTCAAGAAGTTCGAGGACCCCGTTGCTGGAATTGCGGTGAACAAGGGCACATACGACGCCGCTGCCCTAAACCCAAACAAGTTCAGCCGTCGGAAAACTAAAGGGGGTCGACGAGAGGGGGCGAACGTTGACCTTGAGTGGAGATGCCCCGGAGATCACCATCCATGCCGTAACATCGAAGAACAGTACCAGCAGTTTGTTCGTAGATGGGAAGATTGCTAACCGAACTGTTCCACTACTTATTGATACGGGGGCGACAAAATCCATTGTACGCCCTGATGTTCTACGATCAAGTATTAAGCTGTTACCCACAACTACTCAACTCCGTACAGCAACAGGTGAAGTGATACCAACACGCGGAGTGGTGAAGACGAAGATTGGTATTGGAAGTGAAGAACGTGATCATGAGGTGCTGGTAGCCGACATCATTGACGAATTCATCTTGGGAATGGACCTCCTGAGAAAATTTGGTTTTACATTGGACTTGAAGGAGGGTGTTTTGAAGGTTGGTAACGAAGAACTTCCGTTGCACCCACGAGAAGATCCTGTCGTAAGGGTTTCGCTGACAGAAGATGTGATATTGCCTGGTCAAAGCGAGATGGTTGTCGAGGCAGGTTTGGATGGAGATCTTCGGGTAGGATGTGTGAGAATGATGGAGCCTGTTTGTGATAAGAAGATCCATAGTGGCATATTGGTGGGAAAAGCGCTGATCAAGGTTGGAAAGACTGTACCGGTGAGGCTTATGAACGTTAATGTGGATCCGGTGATATTGAAGAAGAGTACCCTTGTGGGACAGTGTGTGCCAGTATTCCGAGTAGCCAGGTGTATGGCTGATGTTCCAAAACCAGTGCCCAAAGACCATGGTGGAAAATTAGTGGGTATGGTTACTAGTTCGTGCGAAGACCTTAACAGAACGGAAGTGAAAGAGGTACAGGGTTTGGTTCACCGATACCAAGATATCTTCGCTCTTGACGATAGCCAGAAGGGACGAACAAATATAGTAAAACATAAAATCAATACAGGCAACTCTATGCCTGTCCGTCAGCAGCCGAGGCGTCTACCTCTAGCAAGGCGAGCAGAAGCCGAAAAGATTATTACTGATATGGAAGAACAAGGGGTCATCGAGCCATCCAGCAGTCCATGGGCATCACCGGTGGTCCTGGTCAGTAAGAAGGACGGGTCAACGAGATTTTGTGTGGACTATCGGCAGCTTAACGACGTGACCAAGAAAGACAGCTATCCCTTACCACGCATCGACGACACGTTAGATACCCTGTCTGGTTCACGATGGTTTTCGACTTTGGACTTGAAGAGTGGTTATTGGCAAGTTGAAATGGAACCTGAAGACCGGGAGAAGACCGCGTTCACTATTGGTTCCGGACTATGGCAGTTTACGGTTATGCCTTTTGGTTTATGTAACGCTCCGGCCACCTTTGAGCGTTTAATGGAGACCATCCTGAGAGGGCTGTCGTGGAAGACCTGCCTGGTATACCTAGATGATGTGATTGTAGTCGGAAAATCATTCAACGAACATTTGAAAAACCTAGAGGAAGTGTTCCGAAGACTACGTGGAGCCAATCTGAAACTGAGTCCGAAAAAGTGCCACATATTCAGAAAGGAAGTGAAATATCTCGGGCACGTCGTATCACAAAATGGAGTGGCAGCCGACCCCGATAAGATTCGTGCAGTTCAAGAGTGGCCAACACCGAAAGATAAACACCAAGTTCGTAGTTTTCTTGGGTTATGTACCTACTACCGGCGTTTCGTTCCTGGGTTTGCCAATATAGCGAAACCTCTGACAAGGTTAACTGAAGATGGGCGCGAGTATGTTTGGAGCGGAGAGTGTGAAACAGCTTTCCAACAGCTGAAGCGTGCCCTGACAACAGCACCAATATTGAGCTATCCACGGACAGAAGGGCAATTCATACTTGACACAGATGCAAGTAATCTGGCCATTGGGGGGGTACTTTCTCAGATACAGGATGGACAAGAAAAGGTCATCGGCTATTTTAGTAAGGTTTTGTCGAAAGCCGAAAGGAATTATTGTGTGACCAGAAAAGAACTATTGACCGTCGTGAAGTCCGTTGAGCACTTCTACAAATACTTGTACGGGCGGAAGTTTTTATTGAGGACGGACCATGCAGCGTTGAAATGGCTTCTACAATTCCGTAATCCTGAAGGCCAGGTCGCAAGGTGGATCGAACGATTACAAGGATACGACTTTGACACCGAACATCGAGCGGGCACTAGTCATCGAAATGCCGATGCTCTTTCAAGAAGACCCTGTCCAACGGATTGCCGTCATTGCTCTCGTTTGGAGGAGAGGGTTTGCCAAGTATTAAGGACTACCATCGTCAACGACAATTGGTTGCCGGAAGAATTGCAACGACAGCAGGAGGCTGATCCCGAACTAAAAATGGTACTGGAATGGAAGCGCGTGGGAGAAAGGCCTGCCTGGGAGGCCGTCAGTCCTTTCAACAGAACGCTCAAAGCATATTGGGCCCAATGGGAGTCCTTGAAGGTGGAAGACGATCTCCTGAAGCGAGTACTGGAGAGTGAAGATGGCACCACCATTAGGTCTCAGTTCGTGGTTCCAAGAAGCCGAGTGGCTACAGTATTGCGACATCTCCATGACGGTGCCTCAGGAGGACACTTCGGTGTGAAAAAGACTTTGGAGAAAGTTAGGGAGCGTTTTTATTGGGTCAATTGTAAAGAAGACGTGAAGGGGTGGTGCCGGAAATGTGAATTATGTGCCACTGGCAACGGACCCTTGGGGAAGCGAAGAGCACCTATGAGGCAGTACAATGTGGGTAGTCCTCTGGAGAGAATAGCTATAGACATTGCCGGACCATTTCCCGAAGCCGACGATGGGAATAAATACATCTTAGTGGCAATGGACTATTTTACCAAATGGCCAGAAGCATATGCCCTACCAAACCAGGAAGCTGCGACTGTTGCTGACGTACTAGTCAAAGAGTTCTTCAGTCGTTTCGGAGTGCCCATGGAGCTGCATTCGGATCAAGGCCGCAATTTCGAGTCTGTACTCTTTGGAGAAGTCTGTCGATTGTTGGGCATTCGTAAGACCCGGACCACACCGTTACATCCGCAGTCCGATGGAATGGTAGAACGCATGAATCGGACAATGGGCAAATATTTGGCCAAGGTCGTCTCCGATCATCAACGAGACTGGGACCAATACCTGCATCTGTTCCTGATGGCTTATCGTGCATCGGTCCACGAAACAACCGGTCAGTCACCAGCGTCTGTAATGTTTGGACGTGAGTTACGGTTACCGTGTGATCTGGAATTTGGGTCTTCACCTATAGAGCAGGAGGTAGCCGGGAATGATTATGTCATCAACTTAAAGAAGAAGTTGGAGGATATTCACGACCGAACCCGAAATAATAGTCGAATCGCGAGTGACCGGATGAAGGCTACGTACGATGTGAGAGCCCAAGAAGGAGGGTTTCAACCTGGAGAGCTTGTCTGGTTATACAACCCGCAAAGGCGTCGTGGCTATTCTCCAAAGTTACAGCGAAATTGGGAGGGTCCATACCAGGTGAAGAAACGAATAAATGACTTGATTTATCGCATCCAGAAGTTGCCAAGGGGGAAACCAAAGGTGGTACACTCCAATCGTCTGGCGCACTATGAGGGAAATAATGACGCAGTCCCGGATCGGAAAGATGAGGCTGAGGTGACTATCAATACCGTAAGGCCTGAAGATGATCAACCAACCTTTAGAGAATTTATGGCTGCGTTCTCTGGAACTAGAAAAGCGCGATTCGGAGTCACGACTGAGATGCAACAAGATCTCTTCCGGGTCCCTGGTAATTATTCCATTGCCCACTGTGTCTCCGCGGATCTCCGTATGTCCAGGGGGATCGCAGTAGTGTTTAGAAATAAATTTGGACGGCTGAATGAACTTCGAGAACAAAATCCCTCTGTTGGTAAATCCTTACGCTTGCCTGATCATGACCGATCCATTTACTACTTGGTAACCAAGCAGTTTTACTACCAGAAACCGAGTTACGCCGACTTGTGGAGGGCACTATGGAATTTGAGGATCGAGTTGCTTACCAGGGGAATTAACAAATTGGCAGTTCCCAAACTCGGCTGTGGGCGGGACCAGCTGGATTGGAGAATCGTTAGAAACATGCTGGAAGTTGTCTTTAGAGGTACGGACGTCAAGATCTTCGTCTGCAATTTTGACCCACAACCCGCATTAAGGCCAACGAAGAGTGTAGACTGTTATTTCTACCGTAATGGAACGTGTAGTCGAGGTGAAGACTGTCGATATCGTCATGACCCGTTCTACAGGAACCAGAGCGTAAAACCTGTTCTGGGACAGAACAGACTTGAAGAGGGGGGCAGTGTAACAAGAGAGAAAAGGAACGAACCTCTTTTCGAGCGACAGGTGGTGTGTTCTGCCGCCTTCGAGAGAATGACGCATCGCACAAGCATGTAAATCAGACGTGGTTTATTCTGGTGTATTCTAGAAATACATGGTATGTTTGGGCGATTTCTGGAACGTTTATAGGATGGTATAAAGTCGACGTCGCGGAGAAAAGGATCAGTCAACAGCAAGTCATTAACTGTGTATTACAAAATAAATAGTGAATATAAATGTTGTATTAGAAATTCATAGTCTGTAAATAATAGTTTTTAATGGTTTATAATCATAGCGTTAATTTATAGTGTATTCATTAGTGTATAGAAATAAATATTTGTTTGTGAATAGACGATTTAAACAGCACTTGTATTATTATTTTTAGAAAGAACGTTACAATATGTAAGTATTTTCCGAGCCAAACTGTCAGCAGATTCAGGCCCGTAGTATACCTTCACCTAGGTTAGTTAAGAGTTTCTTATATTCTGCAACTGGAAAACAGCCTACTGTTTTACCAAAAAATGACAAAGGTGAAAAAAAACATATGCTTTATTTAAAACTCAAACATAGATATATCTTATTTCTAACAAAAGGAAATAAAATTAATATTTCTAAAAGCCAATAAAAAACACTTAAATATTGGTTTTAACAAACACAAGTAAAACAACTGTGGTTACCCTTTATTTAAGCAATCACCCACAATGAAAGATAGTTTGTCCAGTATTCTTTTTCTAACTTTACAATGACGTCATCATAAAGGGGAAAACAATTTATTATATTTACCTACATTTAACGTGCACATAAATTTATGTAATGGAAAACTAAGATTTAAAACTTAAATATCACATGCCCTCCCAGCACCCCACAAACTATAAATAATCGTAAATTGACGTCAGCCGAGGGAAGTATGAACGGCAATCTGCCTTTATGCTTCTATGTATCTTGCATGCACCTGCCACTATCCGTGTAGGTGATCCGAAATTTGCCGTAAAGTCACGAACTCTTATTAAGGCAAACGCAATATTTGTAATACGACCTTGTCTGTCTTATTATTACTCTTAGTAAAGCGCTTTTTTCAATTGTAGAAAGGAAGTTTCTTAACCCTTATTCAAATATCTAATATGAATCTTAGGTTTCAATCATAGTAAAGTTTTCTGCTATTACGCTAATAAATTTATTAATGGATGAAAGTTAATTTCTTAAAAACGTACATTTGTATTTCAATAAAGTGATAATTCTCATTATAGCTAAATATATTGTTGGCGTAGCAGAAAGTATTCAGCAAAATGATATTTGTTATGGCAACAAAATGAATATGCAATCATAAAAAGAAAATCTATTGCGACAGAAAAACAAACTGTAGCAAAGAATTCTTTGCTGGTATTTTTCTCAGTGTGGTTTGGAATCTCAAGATGTCCGTAGCGGAGTACGGAACCGTAAGCCTTCTATGCGGGGGATTGGGATGGTACTTTGGAAAACCAGTGTCTACACTTGCGATCTCATTTGTTGTTCGCAGAGGTTACAGGGGAAAGGGTTATCGTAACTGTAGCTACATACAAAGTACATCCTGGAAGAAGGCTTTTTGGACATTTATCCAAACGTGGGAATAGCGCTGCGGATAATGTTGTGTACACCAGAGTCAAACTGTTCGACACAACGGTAGTTTCCAGCACTAAAAAGAGTAAAGATTTATTTATGATCTACTACAGAAGAAAATAGACTTAATTCCGTACAGTCAGAAATAGTGCAGTCTGTAGACTATAGTGAGATCATCCGTTCCTTTGCAGAAAGGTTGTATTGTAGAAATGTAATCTTGTAATTGTATGAAAATGTAAAAATTATAATGTGTAAAAAAAGTATAGTTGGTACTTTCATTTCATTTCTATGTCGGATTGTCTATTCTAAGTAAAAGTGAAGTTTTTTTAAAGAAAAGTTTTGCTTTTTTGCTAAATTACCAAAAAGGGGAGGCCCGTTAACTGCCTAGGGGCCCTGGGTCTTTATATCCGGACCTGATCATCAACATTCAGAGATCCTAGTAAAAATCTTATTTATACTAATAGTAAGTGCATCCAAACTTTTGGACGGCAGTGTAGCAGAAATATTCCAAAGCTACCCTTTTGTTTCTGTAAAAATAATCTTATGATGACGTTAAAATTCCTTATAGTTTTTGCTTGGTTTTTGCCTTTCAAGCTATAATAAGACGGACGTTTCTCTCGTTTCTATTTTTTTTAAATTACTATCATTGTTTTGTCGGGAAGCGTTATTTGTACACGTTTATGAAAAGTAAATTATATAATTACAGTTACATTTATATTATTTGCTATTATCATAGACATTCGTATGAGATAAATATATCTCAAGTACGCAAGAAAGTAAGCAAATATGCTTACTTTCTAGTTTTAGATAAGTAAAACAAAGAATGGTTTAACTTTATTTTAATTATGTAATATAATATCACAGATAATATCAGAGTCTGATAAACACAAGGTTGTATTTTTATTTAGAAGGCGTTGCTTGTTTACCGAACTGCTCAAAACGAATATGACCGATCCAAAAAATTTAAAAATTTCTACCGTCGCGCCATTTCCAGCTACAGATTGAAATTTACCAGGACAGGCGCCAGCGTTAATGTTCCTCTGTCAATTGGGTTATCTATTTTCAATTTTTTTTTAAATTTTAATGTAATTAATTTTTTAAATAAAGTACTAATTGTCAACTAAAAAATTACATTTCGCAAAAGAACTTATAGCACAATCCTGTCTTGTATTATTTGTTGAAAAACTAAAATTATAAACCTATAAACTAAAAAGCCATTTAATATTAAATGTGTTAACATTTTAAAGTGCTCAGTACACAAACGCAATTTTGTATCTACCTGTACAACAATTAAAATTTCGTAATGCTGTTAAGATAGTTTCTGGAGGATGATATAAAACAGGATATTAAACTCCCATTAGCTGTTTTAGTTGTTAGAAGTTACAGTTTGCTATGTAAAGCACTCTTGTGCCTTGCACCTAGTCTGTTTTACGAGTACGTCCCTTTAGCTAAATCTGTTTCGCATAAGTTTGTGCACAAGCAATTTGTTAAACGGCGCCTAGTAAGTTTTGCATTATTAATTTCACTGGCCAATTTCTTTTAATTTCATCCCATTTAACTGCGAGAAGCGTTAAAAGCATAAAGAAGCTCTTATTGATTTTGAAGAAAAGCCAAGTCTCCGTGACGTCTCTAAAATATGATCATCTTAAAAATTGCACAATTAAGAAAGAAACTGAAACTAAATAAAATTGCACAACTTTAAATGAGAGGAGCAATCTTATTTATGCTTTCAAAATTAACTTTTTGTAATTACATTCCATGAAAAAGTAAGAAAAATGAGAAAACTTCTAAAGTTCCACGCCAAAATAGATTAAAAAGCAAGGATGTCCAAGAAGCACTTAAAAATACAGTGGATAAATTAAAAATTAAAATCATAACATCAGTGTATTTTTTGAACATATGTTATTATATGAAAAGCTTTTTAACTTTTTCTTTCTCAATCGTTAGATAAAAGTGTATCTCAAAAACTGAATTGGATGTTCTGTATGTATCTGAATTGAGCTTTCAGAGAAGACACGATTTAGTAGGCCGATTAGCGTCTTATGAATGAAAGGGAGTGTTAACAGGAGTGGACTTAATGGAGGTTTTTTCAAGACAGAATATCGAAAGTTTGAATTGGCATTCTATTGGAAACTGGCTGCGATTTTTACAAATGTAAAAGGAAAATGTTAGGTTCTATTACCTTTAGAATGAAAATGTGGGTGCGGGCGTAGTGTCGCATAGCATCCTTTAGGAAACCTGAAACAAAACACAGATATTTTAGCACTCGCAAGGGTTCCTGAAGTGTCTTGGAATATTGTTATTTACTTGACAGATTTTTAATAGAACTTTCCCACGAAAACGATTTACATCTCATCCCTAAATGACCCTTTGAGTTTGTAAAACAGAATATTTCGTGGAAATTACCTTCGTTGTTTTAAAGTCACGTACGCGTCTAATGAAGACGTTAAGAAAATTTTATAGGTAGGTATATGTTGTACATAGTTACAAATAGCTTTTAATAATAAAGGGTTGTATTAAACTATTATCTGTATTGAGTTTATTGTTTACTGAAAACTTATTGGAAAAATTAATAAACATATTGTATTGGATCTATAGTTGCACTGATGTTTATTTAATATAAAATTCGAATCTATTTTATAAAATTTAGTTACTTAAATTTATTAAACGTTAAAGGCTATATTTTCCATATATAGTAGTGCTTCGTCATTGTAGTTTTTTTGCATTTTTATCGTTAATAACACTGTGCGACACACTTTTCTTGACATGGGATTTCTCTTCAGAAATGGCAAGATTAGATGCCAAATAGCAATTCCCCATCGGCATTTTGCTAGGTTAGTTAAAATAAGAAAGTTTTTCAATTTTAAAGATTGAGAACGATCAGGGTATCGGATTGGCTTGAAAAATACGGAAAATTACCTAAAAATCTAGTTTTCGAGGTGTTTTTGGGCTTGTTTGAAAGGAAATTGAAAGTAGATATATAAAAAAGATAGACAAAAACAAATATAAGTGAAATTCTTGCATCACCAGGAGTCGTTTTAAAATGCATTTAAAGCGCTAATTTGAAAAGGGGATGGGGTAGAGAGGGGCAGAAGGCGTTTTAGTTCACAGAAACTTTTTTTAGTGTTTTCTATTATAGTACAATATTTCAGCTTGATAGCAATATTTCTTCTTTAGCAAAATGATTTTTTGAATTGAAGGGAAATAAATTCATTTTTTTATTTGTTTTAATTTCTCTTAACAAAAAACAAATTATTATTTAGATTTCAGAATTCATTTTTTATCTTCAACGTTTTTTTATTTTTTATATTTCATGTCGTACTGCAAGCTCAAACATGTCTGTGTAATGAGCAAGATGAACACAGTATGATAGAAAAAGTAAAGTCAAAAATGGTGAAAAATGTACAAGATAAAAGTACGAAGCATTATAAACGTCTGGTTGCCCAACACTATCATTACGCTACTATTAGCTAAAATGAAAGGGTGCATAAAATCTACCAGACTGTCCAATCCCAATTTCTTGATAACGATGCAAGAAATGATGATGTGAAGATGATGACAAGAAGGTATCAATTTCACTGTTTTGAATTCGACATTTTACAGTGGTGTACGGAAAGATATTACTCACCTTACAGTTTCAAAATGCATAAATTTATAATAAAGGTGCAAGTTTCGTGATATTTGCAAGCTTATGAAAAACTCGGATTTTGACAAATATCTGAATGAGGACCAGTCGGTCGTTTGGAATGCCATTAAGGCCGTGATTCTTCATTTCTTGGCGAAGCATCGGGCAGAAAATTACCGTGACTTGATAGCTGATATGTTACAGGCATTTGAAAAATTGAAGATATCAATGTCTCTCAAAATATATTTCCTTAATAACTAGTCACCTTGGCTACTTTGAGAAGCAGTTAGCTTCAGAGTCTGATGAACATGGAGAGCGATTCCATTAAGTTGCAATGCCTATGGAAATTCGGTACAGAGGCAAAAAATGGAATGTCATGTTAGGGGATTTGTGTTGGTGGCTAAAGAGGGACGCTGAGGATAGCAAAGAAGAAAGGAACGAAGACAAGAATGAAAACAGTGACAGCGAAGATGATGTCCACGCATCCAGCTCAGACATACAAATCAGGGAGGAGAGCGAAAATGAGAAACCAGCGCCCAAAAGGAAGCAAATAGATCAGTAGAGGTAAAATTAACATTGTATTTCTTGAACAAAATTAAAACAAAATAAAGAACATCGATTCATACTTCTGAATTTAATTCAAAAACTCATTTTTCTACGAAGAAACATTACTCTCAGTCCGGAATTTTGCGGTATAATAGGGGACAATTGGAGAAAAGCTTTTATGAAAAAGGAACGCCCTCTGCCACCTCGCTACCCCATTCCCCTTTCAAATTAGCGCTTTAAATGCATTTTAAAACGACCCCTGGTGTTTCAAGGATTTCACATATGTTCGTTTTTGTATCTACTTTCAATTTCCTTTCAAACAAGCCCAAAAACACCTCGAAAACTATATTTTTAGGTAATTTTCCGAATTTTTCAAGCCAATCCGATACCCTGATAGTTCTCAAACTTTAAAATTAAAAACCTCTCTTATTTTAACTAACCTAGCAAAATGCCGTTGGGGAATTGCTATTTGGCACCTAATCTTTCCATTCCTGAAGAGAAATCCCATGTCATGAACCAAAAGTTGAAATTTGTCGCACTGTGTAAATAATAATTCTCATAAAGTGATTTGTCTTTGTAATACGTAATAAATGTTGTGAATAATATAAAATGATTGTGAATAATTATTTAAATATAAAAGAAATATGTTTAATGCTACATATTCTTTTTGTAATCTCGTTTAATACTAATTAAATTAAATAATTATCAAATAATTAAAATGATTAAGTTTACCTTATCATAATAAAATAAACTATTTACAAAAACGATCAAGAAAATGAAGAACAATTTTGGTGCTGGTTGTTAAGAAATAAACAATTCATGTTCTGTTTTAGGAATGGATAAAATTGAATTAATGTAATAGAAATTTTAATACTATTGATGTTATTGATTTTAAAAAAGTGAACAAAGTATAAAAGTACCAAATTGAATTTATGAAATAATTTTACCGGTAGGTGCGTGTAGTCAGCTATTTTTACGATAATGGATTTCTATAAAATAAATATTGGTAAAAAATAAATCAATCGGTATATATCCGTCTGTCGTCATTTTGCCTGATTGCTTTTTTATGAATATCGTTTGGAGCAACGAGAAGTAATAGTTTGATGGTGTTTACGAAGTAGCACTTTACAGTAAGGGAGAGGGTAATTGAAAAAATTTTGTGCAAAATTTATTAAACAATTAAAATTTATTAATATAAAAAACTAAAAATTATGTATGTAATATATTATAGCATACCTTTTTATTAAATATTAATTAAATTATTTAAATTATTTTTAATTTTTTAAACGAAATGTTTAACAATACATTCTAAATTTTGTGCCCAACTATCTACTTTGCACTCTCCACAGAAAATGGAAAATGTATTTTTTTGGCATAATTATAAAAAAAAATTTAAAAATATATTATATAATATACATTTTCCTTTTTCTTTGAATTTAATGCAGAAAAATGAACCAAGAAACTTATTTTTAAAACAATTGCCAAATAATTAATATTAAACTTCTAAAATTAGAATTTGAACAATTAAAACTATCTGATTATTCGAAATTAAAATGTTTTCTATTTTTCTTCTTTCCAAATAATTGTATTCTGCATATTTTCTTTCTATATTATTTGTTTTCTATATCTTTACATTCGGTTATTATTGATGATGTATAAAATGTGTTCCTAAATTATTGAATTCTGTATTATTTACGTTCTTATATAATTTTCTCTACATATTTGAATGCCGATTACCTTTGTATAAAATATGAATTTTTAAAAATAGAATAGAATTAATGGCTATTCTGATTGAAAAGGAAACTAACAATAATTAGAAGTAAAGTTTATAAGTAGGAAGGATATAAAATAGAATTAAAATTGTAATGAATAAAAATATTAAATTATGAACAGAATAAAATATGAAGATTTTATTTGGAATATATTAGAAAGTTATATATTTTATCTTAAAATATAAAAAGTTTATTAAGGGCCGGTATTATAAAACTTTTTACTTCCTAGATAAAATTTACTTTGATAGTAAATTAATTTATTCTGTCAATTTGCATATTAAATTGACAGAATAAATTAATTTACTGTCAAAGTAAATTTTATCTAGGAAGTAAAAAGTTTTATAATACCGGCCCTATATGAATAAAACAGTATAAGTATGTAATAAAAATGGCTGAAACGTTTTATGATTGTAATTGAATTGTCTTCTCATAGCTTTTATTATATCGTAAGATGAGGATGAAGGTGCAAATTAGTGATAATAGAATCATCTTCATCATTTTTCCCTCGATTGATTATTAGTTATTTTATCATATAAAGAAGATAATTATCTCACCACATGTGAACCGTTTCTGTTATAGATTTATAGCATGCTCAATGTAATTCTTTCTAATAGTAATTTCTAAATTCTTCTATTTTTTAATTCTTTATTATTGGAATTTACTGTATCCTTTTAATTAAATAACGAATTAGGTGAACTCATGTGACTAAAATATCAATACAATATATTCGAATAATTGACATAACGTTTAGTATTTATTGCTTTTTAAATTATTTCTAAAAAATGAATCAAAAACTATAATCCTGCGAATCTACATTTTGAAATCGGCGACACGTCAACTGTAACACAGCCAGCACACTGACGTCATAATGTCGCCGTTTTCTCGGCAGTAACGACGTCTAATGACGTATTAAAATGACGTCAAATTGTCGTAAAACTGACAGCATTATGCCACAGCCCAAGGACGTCAATACAAGACGTCATTAAAACGTAATTTAAAGACGTCATTAAAACGTTGTTTAATTACGCAATTAAAACGTTCTATACTAGGACTAGGACAGGAATTATAAATAAATAGTCGAATATTGGAAATAATATTTATTATATACTATTTCATACATAATTATTATACAAAAGTAAACATTCTATAACAAAACATCCATCTCTTTTATTAACTCAACATCTCATAATTATTAAACAAAAGTAAACATTTGCTAAGTGAAAAGCTGCAAAAACAATATGCAGAATAATTGATGATACTAAAATAATATTAGTAAGTACTAAGAAATCGTTGCATGAGTATTAATTTATTAACAATAGTAATCTCACAAAATCATCGAACGGGTAGAATTGTATAGGTTATGTAGTATTGCGACGAAACAAGTATTATTAATAGTCACCCTTTGTGACAAACCACACAATTATTATGCAGTAGTTGCACCTACACATGCACTATAAATGTAGGTACGTCAACAACTTTAATAATAAGTAGAAACGTTACTAATTAAACAGCAAAACAAATACACGTTGCTGTTTTGAGGCATGTGATCACGTGCAGTTCAGTAAAAAATAAAGTAAAACAGTGTTGCTAGATTTGTCTCTCGTACATCAGTGGACCTATCAATACAAAAATAGTGTAATTAAATATTGAAAACAGTAAAATAACTAGGATAATGGGCCCTACGGGCCTAAGCACTTAAGTATGATAGAAATAGCATTTATCGATTTTTTTTAAAGTAGGTCAGTATTTACATGACCTACATAAATCTCCAATCGATTCTCTATCGATAGAGCACATATTAGTACCAAATAACACTCAATAGCACTAAATAGTACGATAGAATCAGCATTTATCGATTTTTTAAAACATAACCTAATTTAAAAAATTTTAAAACATAACCTAATTTAAAAAATCGGTCGTGCATTATCCTCGACAAATTACGCGTCGAATGAGCCCAAGCCCATCTGTCCAGTCCTTATAGAACGCGAGAATGGGGCTCGGACACACATACAAATCAACTTTATTAATATTGGTGTCGAATGAGCCCAACCCATCTCTAACATGACCTACTTTAAAAAATCTTCGGTCGTGCATTATCCTCGACAAATTACGCGTCGAATGAGCCCAAGCCCATCTCTCCAGCCCTTATAGAACGCGAGAATGGGGCTCGGACACACACACAAATCAACTTTAGTAGTATTGGATGTATTCTATTTACATTCTGTAAATGTAAAAATAAAAAATATTTTATGGAATATATCATTTTTTAGTTACCTAGATAGATCATAATTAATAATATTAGAAGTCTAAAAACAACCTTATTGTACGTCTAAAAGACGTCGTTTTGAAGACGTCTACCCACGTCCCATAACATGACGTCTTATGGACATTATTTATTAGTCATATGACGTCGCCGACCAATAATCACTTAAAAATAACGTGATTATAACGTCAGTGTGCTGACTGGGAAGATCCCCTTGTAAGTGGCAATACCGTTCCACGTACTTTAAAGTTACGCAGAAGTAATGGAACTACCTAGTTCCAATAATTAGTAGAAACAACTACATAATTACTAAAATAATCCGAACTGAAGTCATTAAATCTATAAAGTCATAAATTTAGTTGTAGTTACGTAATAGATCTCAGTTCGTGCTACTTGCTGCTCGGGTATGCTGGCCGTGGCACGTTCTAAATTCATAACTTCTTATTTTTATGTTAAGTTTTAAAAGCCCTATCTACAAACTTTTTTTTAAAATATTTTTTGTGGAATGATCTTGATACTAGTTAATACAAACTGCTTGCCGATAAAAATTCTTGATTGCAGTTTTTAGAAATTTAGTTAAAGTTGAATTAGTTTTTATACGACATTGTATGTTCATAATTCTTATATACGTATACAGTACATAATTTCCGGTGAATAATATAGCTCTACTGTAGTTTTACTAAAAATGTTTTTAAAAGTTGATATGGTAATTTTTGCATTTTAATTTTAAAAAGGGTTTTCATAGCTAAGGTTAATGACTGAAAGCAGTCTCCGCTCGCTGAATAATAGTGCGACAAAAACTTGAAGTTTTTATTCGCATTTTTTGAAATATTGTTTGTATATTTCACTGTACATTGTAATAAAGTCAAGATTAAAATCCTTTGATGACAGTGACTGATTTCAGAGACTGTAGTAGAAATACTTTTCCTTCTCCTTTTTTCCTAGGTTTTCAAAATGGTTTGTTAGAGAAAGAAAATAAACAGCCATTTAATTTAACATTTTACATATACATTTTCACTTGAGAAAGATAATTAGCGTCAGAATATTTCTATTACATTTACTAAATAAATCTTCAGAATTTTTATTTCGCCTTCAATCATCCTATTTTTATTCACTTTAACATATATGTTATGTACTTCATAATTCAAGTCATCGAAATTCTATCCAAGCTTAGAACAGAATTTATTATATCGGTCAGCCCATGAGTTATGTTACATGGTCAGAAATCCATTATTTTTACGCACGGCCACAGCCCTTTTTTGATAAGACGTGTTTGCAATTAATTTAAAACAGCATGCTGTACTGTCTTGTTTATTAACTGTATGCTATCTTTTACATAGGCTTAATTTGCAGTGTCGCTAATTACTAGCCGATGTCAACAAGCAATTTATTATCTTAACCTCATGTAGTGTTATAATTAACTTAGTTAATTGTTAAATTGTAAAGACTGTTGATTAACAAATCGAGTTTTAATTGTAATACTAATTATAACTATCAAATTATTTATTTCTGCTCTCTGTTCTTCATCTCTATAGTTAAAATAAATTTGATTTACACATATAGTGATATACACATCAGAAATGAAGATTGAGGTTACATTTACTTTAATCGTTCGAGTTCTGAACAGCTTGTTGCAACACTTACGAAGATACAGTCTTTCTTTATGCAACCTATTAACATTGTCTTTTGCTGCAGGTAAATTGACGATATTAGGCCACGATGCAACGCAGCCCACAAAAGTCTGCGGAAAAATGCTCTTTATATCAGGTTTCATCTGTGCCACCAGATTACTTTACCTTAGTAATGGTATAATGCTAAATTAAACACGTCGATTTATTGAAATCACGTTTTATTCTGATAAAGCTTGGTTCCATCTGCTGGCTTATATTAACTGATAAAATTGTTCAACTTGGTTAGCGAAGAACCTCAATAATTTTGTAGGCAACACTGTATTCATTAAAACTGGGCGTTTGTCTTGCTTTTGTGAAAGTAAATTTCTACAATGGTTGACAATTCCAATCTCTAATTGAATTTATAAAGTTGCAGCTCTAAAGATATTAAATGTTGTGTAGTAGAACCAATACCTTTTGATTTTAATTGCTTTTCTTGCAACTTTGCTTTCTAAGATGAGGTAGTGTCCAAAGTAGTAAGTTTCTATATCTAATTTCCATAGCACTCACATTCATACAGCAGTACCCAAACATATATAGCACCCTATCATACAAGGTTTGTCCGGTAAATTCCCAAAATTTTAAATATAAATTGTCCTACCTAACTTAGAAGCTTTTCACCTTGGAAGTACTGTCTTCTACTTTGTATACCAGCGTCCCTTCCATTCTTCAAAACTTTTCTGAATCGCTTCTTTCAAAATGGACGAAATTCTTTCTCAAGTCAATGGACCTAAAACGTTAGCCTTTCAACGCCATTTTCAATTTGGAAAATAAAAATGTCTGATGGCGCTGAGTCAGGTGAGTAAGTGAAATTGCCTTGCCTTGCGACTTGCCTTGTGTTTCGCCAAAATCTGACGGATTAATAGCAATGTGTGCGGGGGCACATTGTCAGCATGGAGTATCCATTCGGTTTTCCTTTGAAATACTAGGCCTTTGTTTTCTAACAGGTGCAATGGGCGAAGCGTCATTGCGGCCGTGCGCATTTCAAACGGTGCATTTATTTTTTTTGGCGTGTGAGGCGAAGATACCAGGCTATGGTCTAGGCGAAGTGCGGTGCGCCGTTGCGGACGCACACTAAGACATTACAATACTTCAAGATAATATTGTTTGATGTTTTGCCTTTTGGATAAATCAATGGTGAACGACATTCCGAGAATGGAAAAAACTGTCTGCATTACTTTTTAGACTTGACCGCGCTTGTCTCGCTTTTGTTTTTGGGTCTTAGTGACTTTTTTGACACTCACTATGCACAAGTTTGGTTGTAATGCGACTTATACCTAGATTTTGCGTAAGAATTGTATGACAGACGGCTTTTGAAGTGTTTATTTCTCCAGTTATCTTATGAACAGTTAAACGACAGTTGAATGGACGAGTTCACTAACTTTTTCAACATTTCCAACAGTTTTGGATTTTGACGGTCGTTTTGAACGAGCATTATCAGCGATAAGTTCCGCTATCTTTGACGCATTTCAACCATTCGTATGTTTAAGTCCGGCTTAAAGCCTCATTCTCACATACTGTTTTTAATGTTTCATATGTCTCTGTAAAGTATTTTCTCAATTTGAAACAAAATTCCACAAAAATTCATTGCTATTGAAAATTGGCGATTTTAAATACAGTCAAAATCGGCAACTTAACCTAATACTTTTAATACAAACAGTCGTAACACGATCAACTAACTAAACGTTTTTCTTTTGGGTAAATCGTTAAAAAAACAGTTATAATTTTTTGCATATTAATGGTGACGTATCAACGGTTGATACTTCAAAGTGCAATTCTCAAAATCGTAGTTTAAATTAAGCTTAATGAAGCTGATGTTGTGAGTTTTGCGCGATTTTACCACACGGTTACAATGTTTCATTTAAATGTTAGCGTCAAAACTAGTGAGATCCATCAAATTCTGATATTATTTAGGAAAGAATTATGGAAAATAACAAATATCCATAAGTAAGTATCAGACTAAAACAGTTTTCTGACTTTCCATAAAACTTAAGTGAAATGGATATGGCGGACTTTGAAACCAGGGTACTCAATTTTTCAATAGATGACGATAATTACCGTATTGTAATTAGAATGAGAGAAAAGATGACAGCGATAGCCGTCATAACTGTATCATGTAGTCTTAATCGTATTGATTTTAGTCGGCATTCGGTTTTCGTAACTATATATAGTTATTCCACATCTGTTTGGTATCACTTGTTGACGCGCTAATTCAAAAATTTGGGAATTTACCGGAAAAAGCTGGCACGAAATGGGAGATCCAGAATGGTCGGACCTGATAATTTTATATTAAAGTATTAGTTTCATAAGGCACGTTTTCTAAAGGACGAGTGCGCTAAAATGTCTTACGGAATGAATAGGTACAGTGCCGTTCATTTGAAAGTGCACGACTCTTTATACGTAAATATTGTAAAATGACATTATGTAAGTCAGGAATTAATGGACCATGCATTTATAACAGTTTCAGCGCTGTTAATTGTTTTTGCTTATTTTCAAGTACTTGTTTAAAATATATATTTTAGTTATCAGCTTAGAGTACTTTTCAAGAACTTTATTTAAAAAAATATAACCAGAGTAAATTTAAAAATATATTTGTTTCTTAAGGGTGCTGCCTGAAGGGCCGGTATTATAAAACTTTTTACTTCCTAGATAAAATTTACTTTGAGAGTTAATTCATTTGTTTTGTCAATTTCATATGCAAATTGACTGAATTAATTAATTTACTCTCAAAGTAAATTTTATCTAGGAAGTAAAAAATTTATAATACCTGCCCTAAATGATTATAATTTAGTAATGCGGAACTAAAATAATATTGGTCTACCTCTAACAACAAAAAAGCAATTATGTAGAGAAGTTTCAAACTGCTGGTTAGAAAGCCACCTTAAGCTAACATGATTAAATATTACAACGAAAATAAAAAATTTAACATAACATTATCTCTGATCCATTGTTGTCTATTACCGTCCGCATAGAATAATCGAACAAATTGACGATACAGATTTCAAAATAAGAGAACAACATAAAAATAAAGAACAAATTGTTCATGCTAATCGCCTGAAGAAACATACAGTAAGACAGCAAAACTGTTTATCAGCAAAAGATTACAATTCAGAAGATGTAGAACACGAGGAAAATTCTATATTACCAGTAGAAATTCTAATTCCATTAATGCTTACTGGTTTCTACATTTACCAACAATTTATAAATTTCGAAAACATTCGAAAACGTAAATATAGTAGTGATGAAGAATATAATGTCGATTTTAATATATATAAAAGAAGAAAGCATGATATTGGCAGAAGGTCAGAAATATTTATAAAAGATAACTACAGAAAATTCAAACATTTAAACAAATATGGGTCATCATTTGAAGGAGGCAAAAGAAGATCTACCAGACATCAAAAATAATTCTCTTTTTTAGCTTCAATCTACTAATAATACTAATCAAAAATATTTCAAAATATCAAATGTCTATATGTTCGCAAATAATATTCAAAATTTACAATAGGGCCTTTCGTAGCAACGAGTGCGCATGCTCAGTTGTTGAAACTGCATAGTTACCTAAACGGTTCATAGAGCGCGTTTGAGTCAAAAAAATGATCTGGCAACATTGTCCAGCAGGACATCGTCAACTGTCATTTGAAACAAACACAACAACAAAAAGATGGCTACTTCCTTGCCTTTTTATAGTGTTACTTTAAATGAAAATGACGTGCCTGGTGCTTCATTGGGAAATAAGAGACCATCAGAACTGACAAAATTGCAGCTTCAACGGTTTTTAAAGTGTAGAAATGTTTGTACAAGGGGAAATAAAAACGAACTGATTGTGAGGTTAGTATAAAATTGTTGCTTCTTATTAAACATTACTAATGCACATTTTTCTTATGTAACTGCCGAGAATCGCGAATTACTAATGCATGTGCAAGAGCAAGTGCAATATTATTTTTATTATTTTCACCGTTTTCACCATTTAACCTAATACGTTTGACAGTTGTCAGTTAATCGCAATCGCCAATGTTGCCACATTTCTACAAACATTCATAAAATTCACTTTCGCGCGGCGCATGCGCCACTAATATTTCTGTAACGAAAGGCCCTATTTTTATTCATTCATTCAACATTACAAATATAAACATAATAAATTCATACATTGTATGTATTCATTATATGTGTCAATTACATTTAATTAGTCGTTGATTATCAATTCATTTTAGTTTTCCTTCGGCTTCAACTGTGATCGTGTTGTCTGTGTTTCTAAGAATTTCGTTGTCGTTTGGGGTTTTCGTGACTGGAGAACGTAGTCAGAGGTAGAAAGGAAAATAAACACAAGTCATAAAAACAACTATATACTAACAACAAACGGTAGAATACAAAAGGTTACGCACATTGGTTATACAGTGTGAGGACGTACATGTCCTCCTAAATCTAATCATGGGCGTAGGAGAGCCTGGTCACAACTCTCCCATAAATAATCAAGAGAGGGCTTTAGCGCATCCCCCTCCTAACTAAGCAGTAGAGGGTCAGGTATTCAGCATCCCAGGATGCCAGAATCTAGACCCTCTACTATTAATTAATGAAACGGTCACTTACCCGCTTGTTTCTTGAAGAGGCTTCTTTCGAGTCTTGGCACAGACTGCTTTTTAAGCCAAACAAGCGGGTTTATATACTGTTGAGGGCGAAAGATATTAGCATCGTAGTGGAAATCAGTAGGTTGGTGTTCCAAGTATGAAACTAAGGAAGCTCACGCTTCCTGGTTGCAGGCTTGTGGGTAGTTTGCATTCGAGCCGACCGTATCAGGCACCAACCTGTGGGTTAAGCGGAAAGTGTGCTGGTTTCTTCTGAAGGAATGTGCAGCTGGTTGTGAATTACGTAGGTTGCCCAGCATATACGGGAGTAACGTAAGCAGATATGTTGCATGCCAACTAATGCAACTTGCAGTTGAGATCCGTCGTGGATGAAACGGAAGCGTTTCTTCGAAGGAATGCGCAGCTGGCTCCAAGTCGTTAGCGGCGTGGCCGCGGCTTCATGACTAACGTGGGCAACGTGAAATGTGGCCTTGCACGATATACTGTATGAACGGAAGAGAAGTTGAGTTTTGTATGTAATATTGAATTGTAAATATTTTCGTTTGAGACAATCTCCTTATGTATCTTGTCTCCTTGCAGTGACGCACTTACCAAAACTTGTGTGGGCGCTCACTAGCACCAATTAGGAGCCATTACTGCATTTGAAAACAGGAGTGGGCGCCTGATGTGAGATTGAATTTGAATAAATTGAGTTACTATACATTTTTATTCATTATTTATTTGTTGCTGTTGGAAGCAAAATTGAAGGTACGACATAATCACAAATAACAGGTGTTTTTCTAAATTTGACGTCAAAGTTACTGATGGAATGTTCATTGTGAATATGTCACAAAACATACTAACCTTACTTTTGTAATTCTGTAATGTCAGATGTCAAAGCGTTGTCATCTACTTGTTAAGGTAAGTTCGCATGACATGAGACTGCTTGTCATGTTGAGAATCTGGATTTAATTCTGAATAAGTTAATGTTTCTGTGGGTGTTTAAGCTCCAGAGCACCCACGTATGTCTTCTGGTTTTCTCTACGTTATTCATCTTCTTATAAATTTGCAATATCCATTCCGTCTTGCGTCCCCGTAGTTCTGACGAATTATTTTGTCCATAAGTTTGCGCACTTAAGGTTTTTAGTCTAATTCATCTTTTTAAGCTCCAAATCTCTTCCGCCATCCGTTGTATTTTTGTATTCTCGTTTAAACTTTGTTACTTTGATCATGTTGCAAGGTAAGATAAACAAATGCCGCTTTATGAGTAGGTAGTTTAGGTTGTACCCCGGTGTTTATTATTGCTGCAAAGTGCCATGGTACAGTTGTGTTAGAAAGTTGCAAATGACATTAAGGGAGATGGCATGCTATAAGAAATGTTAATTCTACATTAAGTTAAAAACATTTTGTAATGCACAAAAACAAACGTCATATTAGAATTATTTCGTTAAATAATCGATTTTTGACGATTTATATAATTGTGTAAACGTATTAATGTGATTTCTAGCACTTATAATTGAGTCTGTCATTTGGATTGCCTATAAATTTAGGAGTTTGGATTGCACTTTGTTACAATTCCTCTTTTTACTTGTTAATATGTACCAACAACCTTACCGTTGGATGTTTACTGTTAAATGCATTTCATCATCATATTTTAGCATATTTATTATGGACTCTTGCAGGGCGTGGGAAATAAGGGTAGTTCTTGAAATGTTTCTTTATTAATCGCTGTTACTTATTAACAATAAGTAAATAAATACATAGTAAATTTGTTAAAAAATTACCCACATTTATCTTGTCAAAATTATTCTTAATATTTTTCATTTCAACGCTACCTATATACATTTCTGCAATGGAATGTGCATGTACCATTACAGTATCCCCTCCAACTTTTTGTTAAAATACGAAGTACATAAGAAGGGTTTTAAAAAGAAGTTGCTACCAAAATAATTACAAATAAAACATTATTACAAACCATAAATTATCATTTTTACAAATTAACATTAAACTATACACTGAACATATACATTTCCTATTTCTTCATCATATTTATTGGTCCCGACTTTCCAAATCATCTTCATACCCCCAAGATAATATCTCAGGTCAAGTGCAATGCGTAATATCTGCGCAATAAACGACATTGACACTTAACTTTTCTACTGGAATCAATTCCGGCGATTTGTATTTTTTATTCTCTTTATGGTGTTTCATGTGTTCTTCAAAAATATGTTTAAAGGATAGTACCGCGGTACACTGTTCGCATCGATAGTTTATTGATTCGTCTTCTACTACTACTTCATCGGGATACACCACATGATTTATTTTATTCACATCTATATTATTTTTTAAAGCAGCAAGAGTTTGACTCATTCGAAGTTCGCTGTTATCTACTTCTAATTTATATTCGTCTTTTATCCCCCCTGCTTCATTATCATTTATAAATTCCAGTTGTGAATGGAAAAATCTACCTGGATCCTGTAGTTCAATTGATGTTGGTTCTTTTAATTTTAGTTCGTTCGAATGTACTACCTGTTTGTTGTTATCTTCTAGGAAAGCAATGTTATTGGTTTGATTATTATTTTTAATTGTTATTGACCTTTCCTTAAAATCTAATTGACCCTGGTACTTGAGTATCCAATCCATTCCTAGTATGGAAGTTGTATTTAAGCGGTTAATAACCAGAAACACCACTGGGTACTCTACACCATTTATATTTACTGACAACAATATCTGTTTCTTTGCTTTACGTTCACCACCTGTTACGCCTATTACAGTCAACCCACCAGGTCAGTGTAAGGTCAGGTCAGGTAAAACAGGTAAATCTGTATTCTTCGCTATCAGATCTAGATATGTATCTTCAGATATAGCACTAATAGCACTTCCGGTATCTATTAACATGGTTTGACTTATCCCTTCAGTATCTACCAAGATGTGTGGTATAAATTCTGTTGATTTAGATTTATTTTCTTTTAAGATAATATCAGCAGTTGCCATCGTCTTACTTAGTGAAGTGTGTTTAAACTGATTCAAAAATAACTTAACGAAATTATTATGGTTAGCTTGCTCCTCGGTTACGCTTCTTTCAACAGCTGGAGCTAACTGTCGAAGGTTAGCTAGTTTTCCGGCTGTGTGTTCTCATTATGTTGGGAAGTTGAGCCTTGGTTACTCTGCATCGCATAAGTTCTTCTACCTTGACTACTGAAATTGTATTCTCTGCTATTATCCCTAGTAACATTTCCAAATCTAGTATTTTCTTCACCTCTATCGTTAAACTGCTTTGGTTTATCTTGGTTATCTTCGTATCTTCTTTTATCATAGCGGTTATTTTGGTTGATTCTATTATCTTTTTGTTCCAGGCAAGTTAATACTTTTATTAATTCTTTTACTGTTTCTACTTGCGCTGCAATCAGCACAGTTTCTACTGCGTGTGAGAAATGCTTTCTTAAAGCGGAGACTAAAATTCTTTCTGGGATTTTCGGTTCCAGATATTGAGTTTTACTTACCCAATACCATACATGTTTGGTGTAGCTACCAAATCCTGCATTATAGGTGTGCTGTCTGTAGACTTCGGTTCGGAAATCCATTTTGAAGCCTTCAAAACTTGATCATTTGTTTGATTGCCATTCTGCCCAAATGTGTACCTCTTTTCCTAAACATTCCATGGCTACTAACAACCGTCTACTACCTGTCACCCCTATTAACTCCAAGTAACTCTCAAGTTGTTTTATAAATTTAATAGGATGTAGGCCCTGTCGATGGTTATCAAATCTTGGCTTTTCATTGTTCATTTGTATGACGACATTCCCATTATTGTACCCGTAAGGTACCCTAGTTACCTTTTCGTCAGTTATTTCTTTTATTTCCCGGTATAGTATCCCTATTGTATTATCTATTTGTACGAGTTTACTCCCTATATGCTCAAATTTTGTTTCTGTACGTCTTTGCTCGACATCAAGTTTAATTTCTAAACTATTAATACTACTATCAGTTTTATTATATTGTTGCTTAACTTCTGTCACCATATTTTCAATCGGTACTATTCGAGTTTCAATTTGCTGATCTACTTCTACTCTTACACTTTCTAACAGGTTATTTTTCAATTTGCTAATCTCGACTGACATCTTCTCACCTATTTTCTGTACCCTTTCATCCATGTTAAATTCTATTTTGATACCCATTTTATGGGTCTCTATTTTAATTTCTCCCATAACACGTTGTAAATATTGTAGTATACTTTCCATTTCCTCAGGATATGTTTGAACATTCTCGGTAAGTATTGATTGTCCCCCATCTGTATTACCGAAACCTTCTTGACTCATTGTTGACATACTGTTGTCAATGACATGCGTTTGCTCTATTTCTTTTTCTTGTTTGGACTTTTGCTGCTCCATTATTGGTCTTTTAATGGTTTCTTTAAGTAAACCTGACCGTAATCTCATTAAACCACTGCTTAATTTAATATGGCTTTGCTTAGCCAAACTCAGTTTGTAACGCACTCGATAAAGTTATTAGTTCTCACTTTTATTTATCTAACACCTAATAGTCTTAACTGACCCCTATTTTTCGAGCCTGACCGTTGGGCGCCAACTGTTACAATTGTTCTTTTTTGCTTGGTAATATGTACCAACAACCTTACCGTTGGATGTTTACTGTTATATACATTTCGTCATCATATTTTAACGTAGGTATCTATTATAGACTCTTGCAGGGCGTGGGAAATACGGGTAGTTCTTGAAATGTTTCTTTATTAATCGCTGTTATTTATTAACATTAATAAATAGTAAATTCGTTAAAAAATTATACACCTTTTTTATGTTGTCAAAAATTATTTTAATTTTTTCATTTCAACGCTACCTACATACATTTCTGTAATGGTATGTGCATGTACCATTACAACTTGCCCAAATATTATTTACAAATAAATTGATTGTTGCTTAATAGGTACAGGATACACTTTACGTCACTTGATAATAATAAGAAGTAGATCTTAAAAGGATTTTTCACTTAAAATTGAAAAATTATTTTGACAAGTTTCGATTTGCATATCGTTGGGTCGTTGGACTTGGTTTTTCATAATTGAAGCCATTGTAAGGTGTAGTTTCACCTGGGATTTATAAAAGGCATAGATGGAGAGGTGTATGCAAGCAATCTCCACAATACTCACAGTTTTTGTTGTTAAATTTCAAGCAAATCCCATGCTGATTTAACGATTCATCTAAATCCATGGTAAATGTATAATTTTCATTAATCCATGCATTTGCAGCCAAAATGTTTTGCTGCAATATTCTTAATTAGAATCCAAAAATCCAAGAATGGCGCAAAATTTTTGAATTTAAAAGTTTATTTTCAAAATTTAACGTTATTTTTATTTCGTTCCTTTTTTTTTATTATAATTTAAGATCGTGGGATTGATCAAATAAAAATTGAGCAAGACAAAGAAAATTAAGACTATCTTTTGATTTTTATTTTGGTAAATCGAATTGGCAACAAAAATTAATTGAATTATTTTAGATAATAAAGATTTTTTTGTTTTCGTTTCATGTGTTTATTAATAAAATATTTTGTTTTAAAAGCAGATTCATTTGTGTATTTTTCTTGTTTTGTGTCCATTAATAGAATTTTGCAGGTATAAGTTGAACAATATTTTATTATTATTTTGCCAAAGAGCGACCCGCCTGAAATTTTTTCATGTAATTTTCTTGAGCTTGTCTTTGAATTTTAAAGGCGGTTGATATTCGTCCGACAATCGGAACAATAATGTCTTTTCTTAATATTCCGATTATCGGATGATTAGTGAATTGTGATTATTCGTCCGATAATCGGAAAAATAATTCATTTTATTACAATTCCGATTATCGGTTGAGTTGTGAATTGTGACTATTCGTCCGACAACAAAACAAGCAAACATAACCTAGAAAGCAGAAAGTTTGTTGCAAACTTGCAAAAGCGTCTAGATAATATGACTACATTAACAGTAGGAGAAAAATTTGAAACCTTAGCTGATTTGTGCGATTTCATAAAAAAAGTAGAAGAGAATGAGTTTGTAACTTTGTACAAAAGAGATGCGAAGAAATTAACAACAGTTGCAAAGGTTTGTCCCCAGAAGTGTGAGAAAGCAAACAGAGACTTGGTTTATTACCGCTTAGAGTATGCATGTATTAAAGGAGGAAAAAAATTTAAAAGTACTAGCCGAGGAGTACGAAATGTCAGGTAAGTTTATGCCAAATTGTTTTTCATTCCGTCTAAACAAATATTACTTTGAATTCAGCACTTTTAAGGAGAACTGCCCTATGAAAATTGTGTTCACCCTGGCAGGTGACGGACAAAGTTTAATATTGAGTAGTGTTGTTGACACTCACAATCATGAGGTTAGCAAAGAAACATTTAAGCTATTGCCGAGAAAGCGACACTTGGATCAAGATGAAAAAGAAGAAGTACTCAAATTAAAAAGGTTAAAGTGTAATAAAACACTGCTCAAGGAATACATACAACAAAAAACTGGAAAAAGTGTGTTACTTCATGACCTCACAAATGTCAAGGCGACAACATCATCCAATAGTGACTTATTAGAAGTAGCTAAAATTTTACAGGAAGATGAAGAGGAAAAAGACTCTGTTACAGAGTTATTAATTGATGCTGATAATGTTCTTCAAGGAATTTTTTTTCAAAATTCCTTAATGAAGCATAGTTTCTCTTTGTACCCTGAATTAGTATTACTTGACGCAACTTACAAATTGAACAATTTAAGAATGCCATTTTATATACTAATGTCAATAGATGGAAACAATGCAGGAGTAGTTGTAGCCACTTTTTTTCTTCAAACTGAAGACTGCATCAATTGGATATATGTTGAAGATATTTAAAGAACATAACGAATCGTGGAGTAAAACTAGAACTGTATTAACGGATAAAGATTTCAGTGAAAGAAGAACGTTAGCTGATGAATTTCCAGATGCTAATCTTTTGTTGTGTTTGTTTCACACGCTGAAATCATTTCGTACTAATATAACGAGTCAAGCGATGGGTATAAACAGTGATGAAAGGCAAGTCGTGCTTACTTTACTACAGAAAATGGCGTACTCAAAGACCGAGGATGATTATGAAAAAAATTATAGAGCATTGAATAATCTTAATTTTTCGAAAGTTTCCAAATACTTTAATGATAATTGGCATAGTTGCAAAGAACAGTGGGTGGAATGCTTTAAAAAGAAAAGTTGTACTTATGGAGTTGCAATCACAAATCATCTTGAATCATTTAACCAAAAAATTAAATCAGTGTGTACAAAACATAGCTCATTGCAATGTTTTTATGAAGAATTTAAAATACTTTTAAAGTCTGTAAGTTCAGAACGAAAACAAACATGCCTGCACATGATATCTAAGAAATTGAGCTGTTTAATTCCTGGTTCTCCACATGAAAAATATTTTAAGATTGTCACCCCTTTCGCTTTTAAATTTATAGAAAGTAGTCTATCAGAATCAGACAGAGTTACATTCCATGAAGAATATGGAGATTATTGTATTTTGAAAAAATCCTTGCTAAAAGTGTCACAAAATATTTGTCAGTGTATTAATTTCGTAGACATGCAGTTACCATGCAAACACATTTTTAAATTTAGAAAACTGAAAGGATTGGCTTTGTACAGCGAAGATCTGATACCTGACAGATTTAAGAAGCACTTGTATTTTCAAAACTATGGTTTAGACTTATCAAAAGCTATGTCAAAAAACGCTAATGAATTGGATATTGACCATGTTACCAGTCCAGAACATATCAAAATTCAAACGACGTGTAAACGTAGTATTTTAACACAACAACAAAAATATACTAAAGCTTTAGCTAAATGCCAACAGATAGCAGCAATAATATCAGAAATGAGTATGAATGATTTTAACGAACATTATTCTCAGTTAGAAACTTTGGTGAACATGTGGAATGAACGTAAGCGAACAATAATAGTGGAGCAAATATTCAGTAATGGAGATTCAGACAGAAGTATTTCAAATATAAATTCATCAATGACAGAAGTGCGCAATATTATTGATGAATTTGGATATTCTTCTGCTGCACTTAGTTCAAGTGTCGAAGAACAATCACGGGTGATACCACATTGTGAAGAAACTGAATGCACTAGTCAAGAACTAAGTATGGAATCTGTAACAGAAGAGCGAAAGAACAGCACATTTGAAGAGACATTTGAGGATGAACAAACGGAAGTTTCAAGCACAGAAATATCAAGCGAAAATATTAATCTTATGCCGGGACCTGTGAGTCAAGAGTCTAGTCCTCGACCAAGCAAAGAAGATGAATTTGAGAGAGTAAAGATGGCGGAAGATAAACTAGTGTCACTGAAAGACATTAAAATGCCTTTGAAAATGAAAAGAAGAGGATGGCCTAAAGGGCTCAATGTTACCGTAATAGGGTTAAAGAAGAAAAGAATCGCAAAAAATAAAAGAAAAAACACCTCTGTATAGGTACCTAGCTATGGTAGTTTTTGACAATAAAGTATTTAGTGCAGAAATGTTTACTTTATTCTTTCACCTAAAAATATGAAAAGTTGCCTTGGGCCCAGTTGTGTAAAGCTTGGTTAAACTTAATCGTCTGTTAAAAATAATCGTTGCTAGGAATACAACAATTGTTGTCAAGCAGTTTATCAAAGATTAACTTTAACAAAGTTTTATACAACTGGGCCTTGGTCTCATATTAAATTGATTGTTTAAATGTTTACTTTATTCTTTCACCTAAAAATATGAAAAGTTGCCTGGGCCCAGTTGTGTAAAGCTTGGTTAAACTTAATCGTCTGTTAAAAATAATCGTTGCTAGGAATACAACAATTGTTGTCAAGCAGTTTATCAAAGATTAACTTTAACAAAGTTTTATACAACTGGGCCTTGGTCTCATATTAAATTGATTCAGTTAACTTTTGGAATAATTTAATTAAAAATTCAATTCTTGGAAAACTGGCGCCCAGTTGCAGAAACACTAATAAAATTTAATGATTCATCCATCACAATATCTTGACACCGATTATTTTTAACGATTCATTAATGAACCACTAATCTGATGAACGTTTGTACAACTCAGCATGGGTCATTTACAATTTTCCTACACACTAAATTTGAATTGTGTCGCTTTAAATTTTCACTACCTAGTTATTTCGCTCACGCCTTGAATTTAAAAAGGTAAGCATAAAAAAGTGAACTAATGTTATGTGCAATATCAAAATGTAAGTCTCTGCTTTTTTTCCATTACAAGGGACGCTGAAGTGAGTATAATCCACACATTGTTCTTATAATTTCGTCAATTGTTTCATTTTCAGATATTTTTTTCTATTTATGTTTAAGTCACCGAGTCAAATGATTTCAGCTTTCATTGACTATCCAGAATCATTCCTTTGAAATTTTAGTTGTCAATGTTTTCTACAAGGGTTTATGTAAAATTCAGAAAGCTGTTAATTATTGTTTGTATTACATCATTTTCAAACATAAAACCCACCAGTAGTTTAACTTGGGAGTGGTGAGTGTAGTAACCCTGGATTCTAGAACGTGGTTATTTCTTAAATTCACTAATTACACGTTAATCGGAATTTTAAGAAAATAAATTATTCTTCCAATTATAGGACGAATAATAACAATTTACTAAGCATCCGATAATCGGAATTTTAGAAAAATTCATTATTGTTCCGATTGTCGGACGAATATCCACCGCCAATTTTAAAATCATAGCCGGAGCAAATTTTCTTTTCATCACAAAGGTAAGTGGTGTTTGTTTCTGCACAACTTTTCAGTTTGCCTTGCTACACTAAACATAAGTGATAGTGGTCTTTAAATTTAAATAAATTGATGATCAAGTATTGTAAAGTGTATAATAGGACGGCGCTTATAACCATAAAATTTTATTGTCGCACGAATGTGGTGTTTATTAATCATTAATATATCATAGCATTTATGGCGCCCGAACGTGGTGCTTTCTTCTTTTTTCTTATTAGCAATAGAATACCATAGCAGTATGCAAGCTAATTAAGACGGCTTGTCACTGAACCATTGCTGAATGAGCTTAATAATGCATTGAGACTACAGCTGTGGCAAGCCTGTTTAGATACGATTTGAGTATGCTGACTTAACCAATTGAGATGGCGCGGATAGACATTGCTGAGTGAATAATTTTAGTCTAGTCTAGTAAACGGTTTAGCAAAGTTAGCGAAAGCTCATGTAGATGCGTGAGCAGCATATGTTGTATATTTAACCTTGCTAAGAATTACTTTCGTTGAGCTTGATCCACTGCGTTGCTGAATAGACCGTTAATTCAAAACGCTTTAAGAATATTTAAAAATGAAACGGATTTTATTTATGATAATGTAAAAATAGCTATTAGATATAAGATGATATCCAGATTTAACTGCTCATGCATATTTATCATTACCTCATCGAAGCACTTAGCTTCGCCGAGAAGTCGAGTCGTTGAGAGACCGTACCGCCTGTGCCGCCGGCCAATCAGAACGCTAACACACGCAGTCAACTTGAATGTAGTCAGGCCAGTGGTTTTAAAACAAAGACGGCTGTCTAAATTGGTTGCTTGGTAATATTATCCTCACTCTTATTACTCAAGTATTATTCTGTGTTACAACTTTGTCGTCTATATGAATTTGTGATTATTGTAAACTATGTCTAAACTATAAACTGCGTAGCTTTTTTAATTTATGAATTTTTAGACTTTAATTAGTTTAATTCCGAACAATATAGCAGCCATCTCTTTGATAAGGTTGCAGGTGTGAGCTATTAAAATTTCACAACTTTTCAAAACGAGCAACCGCTGTGCAAATTTGCAAATTGTGCAGTTAACGTTACTTATAGCAATACTAAATTTTTTTATTTAACATAAGAAAATTAAGGTAATTTCATGAAACTATTACTCGGACAGTCGTAAATATACTTTGTTGTAGTTCGTGTATAGAATACATAGCATAAAACATTTTAAAACAACACTAGTCAATTAGTATGAGGAATTGTATCTCTTTTTGTTTTGATTATCCTGAATACATTGAATAGACCTAATAAATCTGGAAATCTCATTAGGATTATTAAATTTGGATGTGGTGTAATTTTAACACAATGTTTTGTTGTTCATTATCTGTAAGTTACAACTCGATGATGAAACATTTGAAGGTGACATAAATTTGTTGTCACTCCTCTTACACATTCCGTGGTTAAGTAATTGAATTTTGTCATGGAAGGTGAAAATTGACTTTAGGTACGAAATGTGAAGAACGTTTTGGTGCACTTTGCATTCACATACACGTGTACTAACGTGAGGGAATTTTCACGATTGCGGTTTTAAATGTAATTCTGACATTTTACTTTTAATCTAATTCTGACGAAGTAGGTTAAATAGAAATTATCGCTCGAACTTGTAAATATTGTATATTAAATTACACTAGAAGACTCTACCACTACGTAGAAACAGGTTAAAATAGTTTTTGGTTTAAAGCGAGTTTATGCTTTTTATAAGGATTCCCACGTTCTTTTCCTGTTACGAGTTTTCAGCATGAAATAAAATTGTCTGTCTCTTTGCTCCAATCGATACGTAACGTACTGTAGATTCAGAATTTCCGTATTGTTAGTGGACCCTTAAGAAAATGTTAAAAGTCGAGTTAAATGTTAAAAGTACTACAACAAACACAATGCTAAATATTTCTGTATTCTTTAAAAAGCAAATGATATAAATTCAGCTTAATTTAAATTAATTAAAAGAAACAAATGGTTGTATTAATTAATTACACTGTACAACAAAATTGGACTTTTAAAAAGAATTTCCAGGTTCTAATACAGTTTTTCTAGAGGTTTTTAAGTTGCAGAACATGAATCTGCTATGGGTTTCTTCGGGTCAGGTCAAATTTTAGTTATATTCCAATTTGTTTTCAAATAAAACTCGTTTTTAAATGCACAAGAAGGGTAGGCAAACTTTTACGTTTAACACCACCCTGTATAACTACCTGTATCTGCAGGTACAACATCATACTTGGCTTAGTAGATACGATTTGAAGGTTTATGCACAAATATATACTAAATACCTGATACAATAGGGGAAGAGGGTGAACAGTGTTACACAAAAAATATTTTTTTATATAATTCAGAACTTAATAAAAATTTTAAAATTTATTCTCTTTCTAGTATAAGAGTTACGAATCTTGTTTCATCTTTTACATTTAACTTGCTTTGATTATTACAAATTTTAGAGAAATTAAGATTTATTCAACTTGGTGCTCTGTGTAACACTGTAACCTAATAGTGGGGTACAGAGTTACAAGGTAAGGTTAACAATGTTAATGTTAATAAAACAACTTGAAATTGTTATATTCTTGCGTTGTACGTACGAATTTATCAGTTGGATTAACTTCTGTATTCGTTTTACGTGCAATTTCCCTAATTGACAAAATTCTGTGTTTTATTGTAGCCTCTTCTTGTATTACTACAAAGTTTCCAACATCGATATCATTTGAAGGGAATAATGTATCTTTGTCACTTAGATGGAACTTGGACTGATCAGTGTCTGCACATGTGTTACATAAATAATGTTACACCGAACCCCACTATCCACTGTAACACTGTACCCCAATCATCAAAAATCTATACTCGAATAGTTAATAAGGGCACAAACAGTTTTGAGGTTAAGTTCAAGCTTCTCCGGCGTAAATAAGCTTACAAACTACTTATAAATAAATTTTTAATAATCTAACTTTAATTAATTTAATTCTGAAGTAACTTGTATTTTACTTGAAATAATTACTTTTGATGTTAAAAAATATACATATCTTAATTTCTTGAAAACCCATCAGTAAATATTAACCAAAATGCACCTATACTTGGTTAACACCAAAGTACTTCTAACATGAAAATATGAACAATATTTAATATAAAGCAATCCTAAAAACATTAAGTGTAACATTGTAGTACGTGTAACACTGTTCCCCCTCTTCCCCTACTCTTGTCTGAACAGACTCATGTTTTGCGTTAAAAGTGTGTAACTACCATATTTAACAATTTTTTTACTCCTGTTCCCAAAGGCATCCCAAAATGAAACTTACACCATAAAAGTCTTCACCTAGCTGTATAACATACTGTATTTCTAAAAATATTGAAGGTACACTGTCTTAGATATTCAAGGTCAAATGTCACATTATGTGACCTTGGAATGAAGAATTCAATATTTTTTTATAAAACAAATTTTTATGAAAACTATGCTTTTTTATCTTTAAAATAAGCCTAAGATAAAAGTTCTACTATGATTAGAAGCAAAGTTATGAATTGTTTTTGTTCACCTTGTAAGCGTAAATTATACATTTTTTATCATATTTGCAACCCTGCTGTATGAATACCGTGTATCACTGAGGGCTATAATTTTACATACGTAAGTTACTTAATGTCCTCTACCATCCTACTATTTTCATTTCCTACTATTTCACGAAAATCTGAGATGGTCGGGTTGAAAAGTTCATTTTTCTTGTGATGATTTGTCATGGAATGACCCGAATGACATCGAAACAACAGTATTTAACCTGACCCGAAAAAACCAATATCAGATTCGTGCTCTTCATACCAAAGAGCTGTAGAAAAACCATATGAAAACCTGGAAATTTTTTTGTGTTGTACAGTGTTATTATTAAATGTGACAATTGTTTCGGCTACATAAGTATGGACCAGTCTCAGACTGATCTAAAATTCAATATATTTGTTAATTTTATTCTTTGCCCAAAAATAATCTAGTTTACCTAAAATTTAGTATATAAACATTCTGAAAATTTATTTTACACTTAATAGCACCCAGCATAAAGAAATTAAATTTATTTTAATCATTTCTAGACTGTTTACGAGTATTATCACATTCTTCTAATAACAAGGAATCGATGTTGGTTATAATTTATTTAGGATGTAAGTAAGGTTCTATCAAATTATGTTGCCTAAACGCTTTATAATTAGCAATAGAATGTGGTGTATATTGTTCTAAAAATCTGTTCTTTTTTTATTTCTAGAAATTATAATAAATACGTCTTTGTCATATCAGCGTCAAAATTGATTTCCATATAACAAATGTAATTTTAACTGCGATTGTAACGTGGCGCCTTAATCACAATATAAATAACATACAGTAACGTCGAAAATAGTTACCATCCCCCACACAACATGCTGACATGTACCGGCAGCACATAGAAAGCAGTTATACTTCATACAGTCGACCGAGCACATCAAATTTGCCAGTCCCGTACAACTCAAATTGTGCAGTGCGAGTGTCCCTATTACGAAATTAATAAACACAGAATCAGGAAACGACAAAGATTACCAAACTTCTGCTAAATTAGAAAAAACTTTATTCGATATATATGCCGTTATTTGATAAAAAATGTTTATCGGTACATACATGTGAAACATGAGTTTTATTTAATTTATTTTATCTATAGAAATACTTTTTCAACAACACTTCCAAGATATTTGTGTAAATGAGTATAATAATAATATAGTATATCATTTACACGCTCGACTGCGAGTGTATTACACTTTAAAAGGCGTTAACAGAAATTTTAAATCATCCAAAGGTAGTAAAAAGATAATTATATTGAAACATAATTAACAATAAAGCTTTCGTTTTGTAAATGAATATTCAATAATGTACGTTAATTTAAGTTCAGTTAGTAACAAACTAATTGTTCAAAGGCGTCAATTAATTTTGTTGATTCAAACAATTCTATTTCGTATTTTATTGAATACGTTACTGGTTATTATCTGCAGGCGATGCCGACCGCTCAACGTCGGTGCACTGCTTCGTTTATAGGCGTGATATTTGAAGGTTGATTAAAAACATCAATGGTGCCGCATACAAGTAAACCTACTGATTGTTATATATACTGTGCCTTAATTGTGGATACATTCTAAAGAATTGATAATTCTCGTTAAGTAGCCTGTTATTTGTACCTGTTATTCGTAACATAACACCTGTACGTTAAATGAGTCCGAATGGATAATGTATCCACTCGGGATGAATATTAAGATATTTAATTATTTTACTTTGTTTGCAACGCGACACGCAATTAACCTATTGGAAACTATATACAAAATTAAACATCAGAAATTTATATTTTACCTTACAATTTTATATTAATATAAAACTCACTAAAGCAAGCTAATTTTATAAATAATAAAGGGGTAACACTATACAAGGGTGGATGGTTTAATTAATGAAATATTTACGGCGTAGACTATATAAGAATTTCAATATAACATTTTCTTCTGAAGTTTACAATTTTCTATACAGAAGAATCCGTATTGTACTGACGTGTTCTAATAATAACAGTTAACTATAAAAACAAAAATTTCAGTTTGCGTTTTACAACTGTAGAAAATATATTTGCAGCAGTAACTTTTATTCAGAAGTTATTGAAATTAAATTTCAAATTATTAAAATTTTAAATTGTGTGCATTTTACTATTAATAATATTATTTTGACTCAAACCTTATACCTATATTAATAATAATAATAATAATAATAATTACTACAACCCATAACCTTAACCAAGGCCCCAGAAGCTATAAGCTTGTGCGGGAGGGAGGGGGCGATTATTATTATTATGTAGGCCCAATGTGCGGCTGCAGCCGACTTATAGATGGAACAGCGCAAATCCCACATTTGTGTTACAGCTAAGGGAAACTGCAGAAAACCTTAACCAGATCTGCCAGCGCCGGGAGTCGAACCCGGGCCACTTGGGTGAAATCAAATACGTTTGATTAATATTAGGTATTTAAGACAAGGTGACTTTAGTACGACTTTTATAAGATTTACTTATATATTCTTCATGCACTTTTTGAGCAGAAGTTAACTGTGTTAACAGAATTTGGATATGGTTATTGGATTTGGAGTTATAATATATCTATTTGTTTTTTAAATTTTTATCTGTGACCTATTTAAATAGAACCTTTTCTTCCTTTTTAATGATATATATCATGTGCGACCGAATCTATTATTTTTATCATAATCTATTAATAATTTATTGTTACCTTACCATAATAATAACTACACGACAAAAGTGCGATGTTGTTCAAGCTGAAAACTTGACAAAGTAAAAAAAAAACTGATAAATCTATGTAATTTAATTTGACACACAAACATTGTTGTTTATACTATAGTAACATAAAAGAAATTTTGTATGCTTTTTATTTCTCTGCATCTAACTTTTCAGTAAATATAAATAACAATAATTACCTTATACAGGGTGTCCTGAGTTAGAACGCATTAATTTTAAGGGGTGATAGAAGACATCAAAAGGAACAAAAAAGTCTTAATAAATTTTTTTCTATGTTAATAGGCTTTCGAGTAATTTAGAAAAAACCATCGCCATATCTGGCAACCTTGCTTAAGTATAATCGCAGCTGGGTCTTGACCTTGTTTTAGAAAATCATACAAACAAACTGATGATGACAGTCGTCGTTTAAAAATAATAAACATCCAAAGCAGATTAGTCGGGGACTAGTTCTATGAAAATTGTAATCCGAACTGTTTCCGTAAACAAAATTTGTACGTTGTAGGACGTTAAAAACACGCTGATTCATAACAAACCAACTGTAAAAATAAAACAATAACTGACTTACATTTTATATTTATTAACTTCCGGAATATTTTCAAAATGTCTTGACGTATTTGTTTTTTTATTAAAGAATACTATATTATGTAAAAAAAATTTGATTAAGGCACCTAATTACCATAAAATTAAAGATTTTTTAATGTAGCCAAAACAAGGTGTCAACAAAATCCCTTAACCTAATTACCTAATTTAAATTAGATAAATCTTCTCTTTAAAAGATATTCTCTTATAAAATCATTAAAAACTGTTATTAAATAAACAGCAATTTGCGTATTGCGTTATAGACAAATTATTATTTCAAAGTTCAACGAACTACAAACGCAGTATTTTCTCAAGGGTATGTATTATTTACAATTTTATTATTTTAACATAGCTGTGATCAGGCATTGACCCAAATATTCTTAAAGGTTGTATAAACAAGACGTGCTTTATTTTCAATGTCAAGATGTCCAGATCAGCATTTTGGCGGATGTCTACAGATTTTATTACAAACTTTACAGGGTTGTCACGTTTCTAAATTGAGTAAAATGAATTTTTAATTGTAAAAAGAATTCAATTTTACGCCAAAACGGTATACGATACGATAAAATGTCATTAAGGTTTGTTGTTGTGATAGATGAGATGGATCTGCCGACAAAGCCCCATACTTAAAGTACTTAAACTACTATTAACGCGGCAAAATGATGTTAAAGTTTCCAACTTTCTTATTTCTTTCTGAAAAAGTGGTACGTTCTAGAACAAAGTTGTATCAGACTTTTTTGTTCCTTTTGGTGTCTTCTATCACCTCTTAAAATTAATGCGTTCTATCTCCGGACACGCTGTATTACCTTATCATTTACTTTTGGGTTCAATAAATGTTAGACCTGGTTTGATCCCGCGTGTTTGCTTAACTGTGGCATCCAGTACTACTTAAACAGTGGGGGATTGCACATTGTACTCTTATCGTGTAATTATTATTATGTTAAGGTAATAATGAATTGATAAAAAGAATTTAACCTTGTTTTCGTTTTCATTACTCCTCAGGTTCCTCCAACATATGCTTATTTTATTTATTTATTTTATTTTAATCTATTAGTAAATATGTTACTGTTTAAAATTCCGAGTGCCTTATCGTCTGCCCATGAGACACAAAATACTATTTTAAGGAATTGCTCTGCTTGGTTAGCCCGCGACTCCTCTTTAGAACTCAATCGCACCATCTCACTTCTCCGTGTCTCCATCTCGCTTCTTCACGAGTTGTGTCAAGTATTATTTTAAAATGGAAGATCTAAGATAGTTACTTGTGCTGTTTGTGACCACTATTATAAGAACGTAGAAAATTTAGAAAAGAAAAAAATTAATTGTAGTCTAGTGTAAAAAGTGTAAAAAGTAATAATACAATTTAATAATTCCTTTTATCTTATTATTTATTAATTAGTTCTATTTTGGACAAATCTTTTCTCTTTGCGTCGCATATATTTATAGTCCTACTTATTACGTCATATTTATAGTTATTTACATTACAAGCTGCGAAAGTTTACTTTTAGGTGCAAGGTGTTTTTGATTGGCGGAGGCGAAGCGTAAGCGTAGCCGAAGTTAGTTAAAAACACCGAGCACATGAAAGGACTTTCGCAGCGTGTAATGTATTAAACTTTTCATTCTCCCCTTGACAACTATTAACCACCGTAAATAAATAAATAAAATGTTGGATTGTAATAAAATAATGTTTGTATATAGTATTGTTACTAAGGTAAATGTTGACAACAGCCACTTTATAATATAATATTTAAAAAAAAATTGACAGTTTTACTTCGTTGTCCAGGGACCGAAAGTTTTTCATACCTAGCAACCACCTCGCATGTTTTACTTTTGCTTTCGGTTGCCTTATCAACATAGAAAGTTACACTTTCGTAAACGGGAGAATGAAAAATATTTTTTTGTTAAAGCTCCCAAAATTAGCTGTTTTACGGATTCATTTGAGTCCGTAAAATGAGTCTTTTTCGGACTCAGTCCCGAAAAGTTGCCATGACAACTTTTTCGGACTCGTTTAGGTAAATAAAGCACAGTAGTTCAATACAACAATTAAAGAACTTTATTTAGTCTATAATACCTATTAAAATCATTCATTAATTATTATTACACATATTAAATCCTTATTTCCCAAAATGAAAATGAAAGGAACAATTTTGGGCACCTTCGAAACTGTTGCCCCCAAACGAAATAGCCGAGCTCGAGGGTATAGTATTAATTTCTTTGGATGTTGTGGTAGTAGCGGTAGAAACCGATATTCTGGTACTGGATGGTTCGGTTTTCTTTTCCCCCATTAACATTTTGCATACCTTTTTCTTCTTCTCAATCGATTCTTCTATATATGACTCTGCTACTGAAGACGACCTGGAATTAATTATTATTTAGAATAAAAAGACAATAATATTGTGATAAAACTTACTTCCATCCTCCTAGCCGTTTCAACGAGATTAAATCAACGTCAGCATCTGCCGCCAAGGACGCAGAACTTCGCCGGAAGCAGTGCCCTGTATACTCTGTCGGGTTCGGTAATTGAAGAAATTCAGCAACAATAGAGGGCATCTTCGCAAAAGAATGGATTCCTACACGTTGTACCGTACATTTCCCCTTACGATAGGAAATAAAAAAATAATCGTGTTCAATTTTCGCTGGCCGTAGTCGAAGATATTTCTGGTACAATGCAAGAGAATTAGCAGCTTCACCTTCAGCTACCACCGGAAACACTCTCTTGATGTTGCTCTTCGTATCGGGGATCGTTATAAGAAGACATTCTGCGTCTTTTTGGACAATATCTTGGATTTTTAGTGAATGTAGCTCTTCACGCCTGCATGCACCACACACGCCAATGAGAAGAGCAACCTACGAAGTTACAATATGAAACTGATTCATATTATCATTAAAGTATGATTTTAAACTTACTTTGATTAATAAATACTGCTCATCGTCTGCATTTATCAAAAATGTATTAATTTCTTGGCGCGTCAAAACTTTTGACTTTGTGGGCCCGTAGCCTACTGAATTTCGCTTCAAAAAAGCTATGACTCTAGCGAACTTGTTTATTTCAATATTTTCTTTGACAGACAAAACAGCTTTTATCATGGAATATTTTGACCAGAGTGTAGATGGTTTTACTTCTTGCGACTGTAACAGGAAAATACGAAAATATTTATGACAATAACTTATTAATATTGAATGTATAAAGTATAGCGGTACTTACCTTTTCATGTAGATAGTTCAACATCGCATCTTCGTCTACAATTACAATGTTGTTCATTTCTTTCCATCGAATAAATGCTTCGTACTCCTTTTCATATAGTTGACGAGATTTCACTGGAAGTAAATTTAACACAATTTTCTTTGCTTTTTCAGAAATATTCGCTGGATTCTGCATTTTATGCGAAAAAAAACTCAACGTTTTTTCGTGTTTACATTAAACAATCTGGTTGCTATAATTACATTGCGAAGCTCACTGTTTTTGAGAAATATTTGCTCTGATCACATTAATCATCCATAATAAGAGGTTTGAATGTGTTCTTGTGAATTTTGGGAGCTTTAACAAAAAAATGTTGTTTGTGCCACGTACCTAAACTGCAGTTTTTTCGGACTCATCTGCTATTCAGGACTCGGCTTCGCCTCGTCCGTAAACAGCAAGATTCGTCCGAAAAAACTGTATTTTAGGTACTTGATACAAAAATAACTATTAATTAATAACTAAAACTGTACTTTACCCACACCACACACACTTTTAATCACTAAACGCGTGTTTCAGCAGCTAGTCATCTTCAGCATCCACTGAAAATCTAAACTAAAATTTAAATAATCTGACCTTATATACCTACCGGTAATCGGTGAAGTTTTCTAACCGTTAAGCTTGACTGATTACTGGAGCAATTCTAAAAGTCTGGAATTAATAGGACTTAAACCAGTGTTTATTAGCGCTTTTCTATTGTTAATAATTTCTGAGTTTTCAAAACAGTTAAGTTCTGTTGGGTTCTTTACATTTCTAATTAATTCTACACTTTTTGCTTTATGATTTTGTGCAAGCATATATAGGGCGATGCTAGACTTTTGAAGATTGAAGATTCCGTACAAAGAGAATTTAGCTCACTTAAGACTTAGAAGACATGACAAGTCTACCGTCGCCCTACATTTACTCGAACAAAATCTTAAAAAAGTAAAAGGCTGTAACGAAGTTACTTAATTTTTGTTAAAATAACTGGCGCCCTAGAGTGCCGAGACCGCCGAGAAGCATACAAGCGCCACTTCGTAAGCAAGCCCCATACAAACAACGAGACAACTCAGGGGCACCCCAATCCGTCTTACAAACTTGGCGCCCGAGCAGGGACCTTCGTTTTGGAGTTGCCAACCCCGACCTCGATCACCCGGATACCGGCATTGGATAGACGGGCCCAAGACCAGTCGATTGGACCGCATCCCGAGAGGATCCGAAGATTGCCGAAGATTCCCGAACACCCGAGAATACCACCATCGTATAGAGGAACCAAAGGGCAATCGTTTGAACCGCTCCCCGAAGGGATGTGAAGATTACCAAAGGTACCCGAAGACCCTAGAACACCGCCATTGTATAGAGGGACCGAAGAAGAGTCGAGTGGACACTATCCCGAACTGGTCCGAGGATTTCCGAATATTCCCGAACGCTGAAAAAGCTGCTACCTGCTAAAAAAAGACAAAGCTACACCGATTGGACGACTTTCCGACGGATTCCGAAATCACCCGAGTACCGCTGTCCGTCAAGAAACCCGACGATGCCAAGATGGACGGAAAATCCGAACTGGCCTGCAACATACCGACAACCATCTCCGATCTACCTATCACCACAACAGGTACAATACCCAGTACCTCCGATGTACCAGTAAGTTGGATATACCAACTGAAGAAGACAGACCTAGATATGGATCTGTTAAGGTATGGTCTAGACTTGGGAGGTACCGTAGATGAAAAGAGAAGACGACTCATCAAGTTTGTCCGAGAAGGCCGAGGATTACCGTCACCGCCCGTATCAACTGTACCAACCGTAACGACAGTGACCTGCACCACGACCAACACGTCGATATTGAGTCCGTTAGGCGCTGGAGCCCGTCAACCGATGTTTCTTAACACCGTATACAGCCCAGCAGTGAATTATGTGCCAGCACCGAATCCACCCGTTATAAGCCCAACCGTAAAGGTGTACAAGTGGCAACTTTAATGGCAAGGGAGATCCGGTGACTTTCCTCGAAAGGTTAGAGGAAATATGTACATCACGAGGCATAACCATGGATAGTCTACTACCCCATATGCCTGAATTACTGCAGGGTGAAGCCGCACTTTGGTATAGGAACAACCGCCATAGTTGGCTAACATGGGACCAATTCGTTGTCGACTTCAAGACATTCTACTTCCCTGTCAATTATGAAGTCGATATAGAAGCCGAAATCAGTCGCCGCTTGCAAAGGCTCAACGAAACCGCTTCAGCCTATATTACCTGCAGACAAAGGTCCGCCGCCATGGGAAATGGGTATACCGCAACTTATTACCAGAGTTCCGCCAGTATATACGTCGTAGCGACTATTGGGATGTCGCCTCTTTCTCAAAGATGGTCCGTGACTTCGAGGTACTGAGAAAAGAGCTCCAAGCCGCTGACCGCCGTCCCACCGTTAGAAACACTTCGCCAACTACTGTTCCAGTCAGTCACACCGCCCGTAGACCTCTTCAAACCGCCAGTACCACAGATCCAGAGATCGTTAGGGACAACCGTCCACAGACCAGCCGAGTCAACCACCGCACCTCCACAGAACCGACCCAACACCCGATAGTTTGTTGGCGATGTGGACAAGCAGGACATTTGAGAGCGAATTGTAAGCGACCGGCCCGTCTATTCTGTTCCCGTTGTGGCACCCAAGGAGTGATGTAACGGGATTGCCCATGTCGACAAGCAGAACCCGAAATAGCTGTCTGTTTTAACGACCGAAGACCTCACGTTACCGTAAAGACATTAGCTACACCGTTCACTGCCTTAGTGGACACCGGAGCCAGTATCTCATTCATAGGAGACCGTGTGTTGGCCCGGTGCCGAGAGGTTCGTTGCCCCATCGTCAAGCCCGTAACCACGACAGCCCGAATGGCAAATGGAGAGTCCGTCTCAGTCAACAAAGCCTACGGTTAAGGCTTGAATTTGGAACTGTCTCTGTCACCGCCACATTCCATTACCTGCCACATTCAGCATCCGATATGATCCTAGGGATAGATGCCCTAAGTCAACATGACTTCGACATTAACCTGAAAACCGGGGAAGTACGTTAACAAGGTCAGCTGCTATCCACAGCTCCGACCCCGTTGGCCTGTAGCCAAGTAAGTACTGGTCTACCGTTACCCAAACCGATAGGGAACTGCCACAGGAAGCAGGGGGATCGTAGGCGTGCGTAAAGGATAAAGTGCGAGGACGACAAAGCAGCGTCCGGATACACCAGTACTCATAGCCGTAACCCAATCCCTACTTCTATGACCCCAATTGATATAACTGCAAATGAAAATGTTCTGTTTTATAGCAAAATGAAAAGGATCAATCAGACCCCGCCTGTTACGGCCCTAAAGCAAGAAGCAAGAAGCAAATGACTTAGTCCAATTGTTGGAGGAAGCCATTGAGGAGTCCAATCAGTCCGCTCCTCCAAGACGAGCACGCCCTGAAGATGCCACGTGGGAGAACATTTCCCCGCGTCCAAGTCCACGGAAGAGGACACCGTCCCCAGTTTATTTTCAAGACTGGGAAAAAGTAAATCCGATGGAGGATCCTTTTGGTTCCGTTTCAACGCCAGAACCCATTGAACCTCGCCTTCAGGTTCAAAAGGCCTTTGTTGGAGATGTGGGCGTCCGGGAAATCTAAGGTCCACTTGCCAGAGAGAACACGTACTGTTCTGTTCCCGTTGCGGACGCATCGGGGTTCTCTCCAGAAGCTGTCCGTGCCCGACCGAAGGTTCCGCATCGTCTAGGTCCAAGAGAAGAGACCGATCCTCAATTACGTGTCCCTCAGGGAGAAAAGCATCTAGGAATGCGCACTGCTCCGAACCATATATAGAGGGGAAACGCAACCCATGCCCAACGTGCGGGTGCCCGAAGCCTCCTCGTCGTCATCATAGCCGTTACCAGTTCGTCCTAGGACCAAGAGGAAGAAGATACCGTTTCATTTATTTTATACATATTTTGTTTATTTAAGTGAGGGCGAATCTTAATGTGTATTTATGTTGAAATATTTTAAGCTGAATTATTTAAGGTTTTGTTGGATGCCTATTGCATCGTTATAAAAAAAAATCTTTTTTTTGGTAAGCAAAGGGGGTGTGTAACGAAGTTATTTAATTTTTGGTTATTTATTTTGGGTGTTTTAATAAATATGGTTATCTTCGCGTGCAATCTCATTCCGTCCGGATAAGAGACCAACTCGAGCGAGTGCACGCGTCCCTTCCCTAACCGATATTTGGCGTGCGCCGCTCTGATTTACTCCTACCATTTCTCCCACGCTCCGAGAGCGCCTATATAAACAAGCGCCGGGGTACGATTTATTCAGTCCACTTCCGGGACTCCCAGCAGCCAGCCAGCGCAGCCAGCCAGCCAGAGCCGTCCGACCAGACCGTTCCTGGGGAATTATAAGAGTAAGACATTGGACCGATAAACCGATCCCCTTTCCGCCCGTTGTATACCTTACCCCTTTTCCGAGACTTCACTGTGCGTAGCCTGGAGGTCTCATCCTTATATCCCTACCTTTTCCGAGACTTCACTGTGCGTATCCGGGAGGTCTCATCCCTACATCCCCCGCACCTTTCCCAAGACTTCACTGTGCGTAGCCGGGAGGTCTCATCCCTACATCCCCCACACCATTTCCGAGACTTCACTGTGCGTAGCCTAGAGGTCTCATCCTTATATCCCTACCTTTTCCGAGACTTCACTGTGCGTAGCCGGGAGGTCTCATCCCTACATCCCCCGCACCTTTCCCAAGACTTCACTGTGCGTAGCCGGGAGGTCTCATCCCTTTATCCTTGCCCCCTGTCCGAGGTCTCACTGTGCGTAGCCTGGTGATCTCCTCCTGCTCTCCTTATTCCAGCCAGTCCGCCTTTACCCGACACCCCGTCTCGCAACCCCGAACCCGTATTTGCACGCTTGCTTGTTTATTGCACGCCGGAATGCACCCCGCTTGCTGTGGCTTTTGTAGATGATCGTAGATAACCGTATGCTTGCTTTTAGGTATAGAATTTAAAGCTTGTAGTTTTTGGTAATAATAAACTTTATTTGGTTTGATGATTGTGTGTTTTATTTGTTAGCATTAATACCCTCTTGTTTTATGAAAGCTTTAGGAATAGGTAAAGTGATCCAGACTGGGCCGACCTCAGAAATCCCAGCAGTTGCCTGGATTATCCTTTCTGCACTAGCAGTTACCCGGTTCCGTGGAGCATACCACGTTAAAATAACTGGCCCCGAGAGTACCGAGACCTCCGAGAAGCATACAAGCGCCACTTCGTAAGCAAGCCCCGTACAAACAACGAGACAACTCAGGGGCACCCCAAACCGGCTTACAAGGCGTAGAATTAATTAGAAATATAAACAACGCAACAGAACCTAACTGTTTTGAAAGCTTAGAAATTGTTAAGAATGAAAAAGCCCGAATGAATTCTGGATTTAGCTCTATTAATTCCAGTCTTTTAGAATTGCTCCTGTAATCAGTCAAGCTTGACGGGTAGTCAAACTTGACTGATTACCGGCGAACCGCGAAGTTCTGTAGGTATACAAGGTCAGATTGTTTAAAATTTAGTTTAGGTTTTCAATGTCCGCTGATGATCCGTGTTGAAGCACGTGTCCAGAGTGATTAAAAGTGTGTGAGGTGAGGATGAAGTACAGTTTTAGTAAGTTTACGTCACAGTTTTTCTTCTTTAATTAATAAACCAGAAAATATATATGTAATTTTAATACGAGTAATTTTGTATACTTTTATTTTGAAGAACACTTTTCTCTTTGCGTCGCGTCGTACAATGTCTGTGTGTGAACAGAATACTCTCACAGTAGCATACTATGTTAAAACAGATATTTGTTAAACGTACTTATATTAAATGGTTTTTATTTTTTTATACAGATTACCCGAAAACCGGTCTAAACAGACAAAAATTAATGAGTGCAACAAGGAAGACAAACAATATGGGTATCAGAACAAAGATAGATTGCAATCATGGCTAGATAAATTTCTATCAATAACAAGCAAGCAGTCACAAATAATTTATGTGTCATTAAAATCATAAAGTGAGGTTAAAATAATTATATCGATATAATAGTATGTTACTAATATTTCGCTTTTTGAGTATGGGATGGGGAAAATAGGAAGAAGATAAAATATATAGAAAGTGGTTAATCGAGCTGCAAAAGAAATTACAATCTTGAACTCTTGCAAAGTTAAATTCCTACACGTTTTACTAATTATTGTTAATTAGATTGGTCATCGTGTTTGCATTATGTTTTATTGATGTAATAATGTACCTAATTATTACTTAATTTACTATTTTAATTGGTACTTCTTATTGGTATTTTTAATTTAAATCGTTAAATTGCTTAGCGAAGTAAATTTTATCGTGCGTAATCTTTTATTCTCATATTTTAAATCTCTTGTAGATATGCACGTGCAGCTTATTAACCAGGTATTTCTGCCCATTGTAGCGCGAAAACAGAATAAATTTATAAACCTAAACAAAAAACATGTAATTGAATAGTTCATAAGTCTTCTCCTTGGCTTAAATTAATTTTATTAGTTTTTAATCCGTTCCTACTTATATAAGAACCTGGAAAAAGTGATGTACCATTAGGCAATGATAATTAACACCGGTTAACACATTCATACGCGATTTAATATGGCAATTCAATTATAACAACAATAAATCTACATATTCTGTAAGTAGTTTAACATCCTCTATATCCAGTCATTAATGTCTTTTACATATTGCAGTTCTTGAAAGAGAAAAACGGAAAATCGTATAAATTAATGGTTATCAAAAGATGTTAGAAGTGAGTAAATAACAAATTGTTGAATATACCAGAATTATAAAGAAACAAAAAACCAAAATATAGAGTTATCTATGTTATATACTATAATACGTGTATGTAGTAAGTAAATGATCATATTACAGCAAAAACTATAACGTAAGTACATAACTCTTTTGAAGCAATAATTAACAGTATACCGCTTTTTATGAAGCAGTCGTGTTTTACTAAATTACACAAAATTATTATTTATGCAAACTTTAATTTGCTATTTTCTTTACCAAAAACATTATGTCAATTACATTTTCAATTATTAAAATGATAATTAACTTATCATTGAATAATAAAGTAGATAAAAAAAGGTATTATACTTTACCTATAGGAAAAGAAGTGGGTTGTAAATAACCCATTAACCGGGAAAAAAGTCCAAATAGAAAGTATTCTTCTTCTAGTTTAAGTTCAGGCACTCTCATGACATTTCCGGGCGGAACGTCAGGAAATTCCAGCTCCGAGTTTCTCCTTGCAAATACAGAACTAATATCACTAAATCTAATTTTTCTGCTTTTTCTTTTAGTAGATGCATGCTGCTCTTTAGACTTCTTTAGAGGAAATGCATTCTTGTCGGATCTGTAAAAGTCAAGTTATTTACAGGAGGAATTTGTTTAGTACAAAAGGGTATAGAGAAAAATCTGTTTTTGTTTTTTTATCTTTTACTAGTAGTAAGTACATGTTTTTAGATTATTGTTTCAATGAATATGTTATTTGTTTTAATAAAAAAATATGTGATTTGTCGTAGATTTCAAAGTAAACATTTAATATTTGGTTATGTGTGTAAGCACACGTTACCAAATATTTAGTAAATATTATGCAAACTAGGGATTAGGACGTTGTAAAAATAAATAAAAAAAGGAAAACTTTTTGACTTCATAAGCTATTTATAAGTATTGTTTAGCAATTTACATTTCCCAATATGCAAATTTTTTATGGTTATACAATATTTTATAATTTTGTTGCTTATTAAGTATATACTATAATGCATTATTTAGTAGTATCTGCGCAATTATTATGAAAGAATTCTGAACAGTAAAGCAATTAGATTTTTATTTAATAATTATAATTATCTTATCTTAATCGTTATAATGATCTTTAAAACAAAAAATCTATAAAATTGTTTTTAAAGACTTCATTCTGTTTGACATTTTTTGGAGAAGATAAATAACTTACAGAAATATCAAATGAGTATAAATAAAACTATACTTAGTATAGATAAAAAATAAAAAAATTGAAGAATATTGTCTTAAATAAAATAGAAAGTAGGTAAACTGTTGTTAAGTTTCCTTTTTCGTATCGATCTTTCGAAGGTCGTTGAGCCTAAACTTCAGAAGGTGTTCAGTTGATTATGCAATCGTGTATATCTTGATGAAGAGAAAGTAGAACATGAGAACAAGACTACATATCGGTACATTAGAACAGGTTCTGTATTTTAACTGATTGAAATTACTTGTTATACTGAATTGTTAAACTTACTACTACTTATATTTCTGTTTGTTTTAGGATGAGACAAAGATCTCTAGTTCGAGTTATAAGCGGATCAAAACATGATGTGCGTGAATGTAAATACATTTCGTCGTAAGGAGACGTGAAAGTAGCATTTTCTCGACGTAGACATTTTCTCTCGAACGTCATCGAAGGCGAGCAATGTTATTTTAGGTATGAGAGGATGATTATTGTTTATGCAATGATAACTCGCGTGCGAACGAACATCGAGCGATTACGAGAAAAGGCTCGTTGGTTGTGGCCGCCATAAAAAAATTTAATATAGTTTTCTGCGAAAAATAAATAAAACAAAATTGATGGAAATTAATTTAATTTAAAAGATTTGGTTTTTATAAAGCTTTGTTTCGTTGTTCGGAATTGATAATAATTCATTAAGAAATTATTAGTATTGTTTTATGATGTATTTGTGAGTGATACAAGGATTTTAAACATTTGGAACATAAATGAAAACGTCAAATTAGAAATTTGAACGGGAGGAAAATTGAATAGAAGATACATCTCAATTAAAGGTAAGACCCTTTGTTGGGGTTTTGATTAATTGCCTTCTGAATCATTTTATTACATAGTACTTTGTTATTTCGAATACAGTCTATTTAGTTCACATGTTTAAAAATTTAAAATTTTTATTCCTCTATTATGGCGAACATATGACCCGCGGGTCACACACTGAACCACGAAAGCTTTTTAAATACCCACTCGTTGATTTTTATAAACTTATTTTTTATATCATAAAAGATAGAACAATCGAAAATATATACAGGGTGTATATTAATTGAAGGGTTTTGGCAGAATGGTAGATAGGTGGAATATAGTAGAGCAAATTTTCCTTATAAAGTTTGTTCTTCAAACGAATAGTTTTCGAGAAAATCAATGTTAAAGTTTTATTAAATTTCGAGTCCGGCCCTGTAACACTAACCTGCCTTAATTTGTACAAATTTAATTTAAAAATGTGATACCCTTTTAGATGTACCTGTCTATTTAAACTTGTTGTTGTCAGTCACATAAAAACCCAAATTTATGGCTGTTTGCATACTTTAACGTAAAAAATTTGGTCAGAAGTTATTACTGAGTAAATACTTTTTAGAAATATGATCACATGCAAAAACTTTAAATATGTAAGTAGATTAGATGTAAGTAGGTAGATTAGAAATATAAGAACACATTTAAGGAACTTTTATACAAATCCAGATGACAGTAATTTCTGAAAATGGGTAATTCGATAAATAAATCACGACACACTTCAAAGGGATGCGGTACTCCCTTCTGGGAATTCTTAATAGGCATTTTGCTAAATATTTAAAATACAACTAAAGTTCTTTTCAATGCGGTAGCCTAGCTATTCCTTAGGTGCGGTCATTGTCTAGTCTACTTGCTGACACATTTATATACTTATTACTACCTATAAACAGTTTAAATAGTAAACATAGTTTTGCTAAATAAACTATAATTAATGATCAGCATAGACTTATGTCTAGCTGTGAAGCTATTATGCTTCACCACACCCAGGGCCGTCTTCAGTTTGCTTAATTTTTCGGGAGCCCAACAATTTTTAGTGAAAATTTATTTTATCCATTTTTGCCTTCTTCCTTTATTCATATGTTACACATTAAGCCAAAACCCTTTATATGTAATACACGCTGTATATCCGATGGGGTCAAAATTATATATGTATGTATATAACAGATGTGAGTTGAAGCGAACAAAGTGCATACTTAGTATGAAAGAAAGAGATACATATAATGTATCTAATATTGTAGTAGGCCGATCCTGTATGTTTTGAAAATTTTAATGTCATAATAGTTTTTTTGCTCTTTTTTTGCTCTTCACTTGTAAAAATAAAAGTTGTAAAACAAAAAGGAAACGTAAATCTTTTTAAAGAATTTTAAAAGTGAAAACCAAAAAAGGGGTCAACTGACAGGTCCCCCCTTCCAAGTGACATCTCTGACTTAGTGATCCACGGGCTAGTATTAAAAAAATAATGAACAAAATCTGACCCACTTCTCAAAAAGGTTCGCTATCACTGCCTAGCGGTTTAAAATTTTTATTTAGTAGATACTTTTTAATACAAATTTTTGGAAAACATTTATTAAACTTTTTCGAATGTTTATAAACACACAATAATGACAATATGATAATTGTGATTGTCTAAAAAATGTGTAATATCTCGAACTTCCCTTGTAATTTAATGGTAGGTACCGATTTGCAAAAAGTTGACAGTAAAGTTTTCCAAAAAGAAAAAAACAAAATAAATAACAAATAAAGATAACCACAAAAATTGAGTTAATGATTGTTCAAGTGAATCTTTGTCAATGTTTAACACACTGTTTATTATGTAAACGTTAGGGTTTGGGAAATATTTTAAACATAACAGTATTTGAGTTTGGTTATTTGAGAATTGCTACTATGATTACAATGACTTACAAGCGGACGCCCATTAAGTTCTGCTGTTATTTTAATCAATCAAAAACTGTACTTAATAAAATAATAGCACATAAGCACATTTATAAAAGCAAATAAAAAGATAATTATAGAATTTAGCAAAAATTAATAATTCTAAAGAAATTACAACGAAGAAATTAATTACAAGAAATATTTCTGGATATGTCGAGTTAAGTCGATGATGCCTGTGCAATCGAATATTTTGGTACTTTTTTGTTTTTTTTTCATACAAGAATATGCAAAAAATCAAATTTAACTAATTAGATGGGGTTCATATTACATATTTCCTAAAATTGACTGTGCATTCTGTTGAGTTTGCTTTATTGTGCTACGTGTTAACAAAGGATACACAAATCTGGTTAATCCCAAGCAATTAGACCTTTTGAATTTTTAATTAAAAAAAACGAAACCTTTTATCTGGAATTAAAGTTACGTTGTGTCTTTTACATCGGAATAATTGCTACATTCATGTGGCTTCCCGTTCAGTAATTTCAAAGTAACGTTTACGTATTCTACGAACCTTTGATCTTTTATTATCTAGATTTGCAACATATTAAGTCTAGCTTTCATGCATGCATCAAACGGATTCACTGAATTTATAACTAATAATATTTGCTTTAATTAGCCTGGAATTACGTTATTTGATGTACTAGTTACTTAGTTGGATACTTACCTTCCCAAGGGTTTGTTTACATCATCGATTTTTATTTCTTCTGCATAACTCCTGGAAGTTTCTGAACTCACGCCTAATATTAATTGCTGGACATAATTTCCGGTTGTAAAATTCTTGCTCGCCATTTTTATTAAATTTGTCTCCTTAGTCTTTAAAGCGTTGTTATTAATATCAATTTGATCTAAGCTAAGCTTTAGATAGCGGCGGTTGCCGAATTTATAAAATATCTTATTTAATATCGCAGCGGCGGCGTTTACTTCTTTGTGATAAAGTTTAATATTGTTGAGGGGTTGAAACGTCTCGCAGCAGTTTTCTTTTGTATGGGCAGTGTTTAAGAAGGGCAGTGCTTTAATACGTAGTGGCTTTTTGATATCATTCCCCGGCATCTCCAACAAGTTTTCATTTTCTGTAGAACATCTCTGTTCGCTCGGCGGTGCATTTTCCGGATATTGTGTCATCAAACGTGACATTTTAGGTTTTTCCTCGTCGCACGGAACACAATTTTCTGTATTCACAGCGGATAAACAACCGATTAACATCACCAATCTTATTTTAATTATATTAAACAACATCGTGTTATTTGTTCAAATTATGAACAGCGCGGCAGCGTGAGAATTTTGTGTAGTACTTAGTATTACGAAATTCTTATCACAACAGAGCACAAGATAAGTGAGTTATTCAAGTTTAAATTGTTCTTCTACTTGACACCTGAAGTGACGAGAATGTGAAAACCGCATTGTAATTTAGGTCAGGGATAGAGGAAGTTAAGGAATGAACGCTGCTTTTCTATGGTTTCTTTTTATTTACCCTGCTCTAGTTCTATATGACAAAGTTAGCTAAGAGTATTGGATTGATTTTAATAAAATCTAATAACTTAAGTTCATAACAACTAAGTTAAGAAATTGATGAAGCAGTTGATAACAAAAATATTTAATAATAGGTAATGATCTTTTTTAGTTTGTCGATAATATTTAATATAAGAAACAGCAATTTCCCGACAAGTCAATTTTGTACATGATTCAACGTTTTAAATTAAATAAATCTGGAAAAGTAAAATAAATTACGATTAAGATTTGAATTTGGACTACTATATCAACCTAAAATAATTTAAATAATGTTATAAATGCCACATTCGTACAGAATAATTTTCATCCTGACTGGAGATCGTACCTAGGTCTTCCGCTCTCCTGGTGAAGCTCTAACCAAGTGAGCTCCCAAAGCGATCTAAAAGAGAATGACAATCTTTTTATATCAACTAGATAATTGCAAACATGTAAACCGTACTGGATAAATTTCCTTGATCAAGTTTGATGGATCGACAGTTCATCGTCAACACATCAACTTCATAGCTAATCTAGATTTTTAATAATTTTATAAAAAAATTAAATTTTATCTTTAAGGTAAATTACTGATTATTAATTAATGTTTTACATTAAATCATATTATAAGTGCAAATTATTTAGAAAAATCTTCGTCCTGATTGGTGATTAATCCTAGGCTATCCAAGTGAACTACTACGGCGACGTACAGGAGAATGACAATTCTTCTATACGAACTAGATCATTGCACACATGCAAAATGTACCAATGGTATATTAAAGAACGAATTTCATAAAGAACGAGTGCAATAGTGACTTATGGAGCGAGTTTTCTCTTCTATCTTGCGCCTTTTATTAAATAAAAAACAACTGCAATTTCAAAATTTAGGAAATTTTGTGGTGGTTGAAAACACTGATGTGATATTTTTTTCTCAATGCTACCAACTTGCACTCAAAGGAGCTAGCTGTAAAAACGCACTGTTTTGGATGCTTTCATAACTTTATTTATTATATACGCAAAATACAGAAATATAATTTTATTGTTCGAAATATAAATTCGATTTCCAGACAGGCTGAAAATCCTTCTATGCGGATTTTTGCAATTATAATGTGATTTAGTAAAGCATTAATTAATAATTAGTATTTACCTTAAATTAAAAATTAATTTTCTTAAATATTTTAAAAAAATTTCTATATTAGCTTTGATAGGTGATGTGTTCTCGACGAACTGCTGATCCATCAAAACTTGATGAATCAATTATATCTATTACACTTTCATGCTTGTCATTAGCTAGTTTGTATAGAAAAACTTCCATTGTCCTGTTGTGATACATTTTTATTTATCAATTGCAGATTTATATGCATTTTTTATTTTGTTATTATAAGAGATCGGTTTAAATGGATTTATTGTTTAAGAAAAAATTTATTTAATGCAACTCGCATCTAATGACTTGCATTCATTAATTAATACATGATTATTTGATTACCCATTTAAATGTAAGTAAATAATCTTACTATTTGGGATCCCATTCTAAATACAAAGCCAGTAAATTACTTAATTTAGGGAAGGTAAGGAAGTTACGTAGAAATACTGCTGCTATCAGCAAGCAGATAAGATCATATTACATTCCATGATAAAATTGTATTAACTTTCATATGAACTGCTTAGTATGCAGTATTAACTTTCTCATGTGAATTGCTTATCATGCAGATAAGATAGTATTGCCTTTCTCGTGAGAACTGCTTTGTAATATTTTATTTAGATAAAAGAATCATATATAAAGAATGCTAGACAGTAAATTCATAAAGTTTTGATCAGTTCCTAGTTAAGTTTAGATCTAAGCTCTAACGAGCATTTATATTCTTGTGTTTTGTAATTGTCATTACTTCTGCTGGTTTACAATAAAGATCCAGGGAAAACAAAAAATCTTTTTAAAAACTCGTTTCATTTGAACACAAACGAAACTGGCGCAGTTAACGTCCGGATCTTCAAAAATTAGAGGAATCAAGTACCCATAATTTTCCGTTTCAACGGTCAATTGAAGAAATCATCAGCTCCAAGTAGACACCGCCGCTGACGTTGCATTGGGACCCCGAGGACTCGCATCGCCCCGGCCAAGCATCTTTACGGCACCTACTTCAACAACAACCGCTTTGCCCATTGCGTAGGACCCTGTCCATCGAGGACCCCCGTCAACTGCTGACGACTTTGATCATCGCGATCAACAATTCATCATTACAAGAAAATGTAAGTGAAATTTATAATCTTAAAGTGAAAAGTGTTAAAAAATAAATTTAAATTCAAATCATAAATTTACTAACGTAGTTTTTACAATTAATTTAAGCTAGTATTAAGAGCATTTAATTATACAATCTGTTTCAATTTATTTGCTTTCGATAGACGAAAGGAATAGTTGGACACTGGTAATTAATAATTGCATTTTAGTTTCTGATTTACGTACATGGTAGACGCCAGACCGAATAGGTAGTGTCAGCTAGTGACATTATAAAGTCTTTCATGCTTGCCATGTATGGGTAGGACCCCTAAATATATTAACCCACTAACATAAGAATAATAATTAAAAATTCTATATAATAATAAAAGTGTATTATTAATGCAAAGGAATCGCTCAAGATCTCCAAGACGATCAAGAAGTGTAGAACCTTCAAATCTGAACAACCTTCCATTATTATTTTTAAATAGCAATAATATTAATAGAAATATGGTTTTTCCTGCACATTTTCATGTTTCCCTTTTAAATGAAATCCCAAATTACCATGGTAATCCATCGACACTTTCTGAATTTATTAGAGCTGTTGATACAATCACAGATCAATTTATTACACAAAACCCGGCAGATTACATTAATCAATTGATTATTTCAGCAATCAGAAATAGATTAAAAGGTCAAGCATTAGAAATAATTATTGGATACGAATATGCTACGTGGAATGCATGCATTTTGGAGATCAAAGGTCAGAATTATATTTGTTAATCGATTTAACTAAATTAAAACAAGGAAAAGATTCTCCCATAGATTTTTATAATAAAATTAGAACACAATTAGCAATCTTTAATTCTAAAATTGCTTTAGGAAACGAAAACCAAATCATTAAAAATTATAAACTTCAATCAAATCAATCAAAGACTTAGCATTGAGAACATTCATTAGTGGACTCAATGACGATTTTGGAACTTTTATTCGTAGTCGTAACCCAAATTCATTAGAAGCAGCCATTACTGATTAAAAAAGAGCTCGATATCAGATACTCTCAAGCTCAAAATTCAAAATTATCTTCAAATTTAAATCAAAGAAGATCTATTAATTCTTCACCGAATAATTCAAACACATTACAAATAATTCATTTAGGACCGCTTATCCACTAAGACAACCCCAACCTTTCATGCAACCCCAAACTTTTAGGCAACCTGAACCTTTTATACAACCTCAACCTTTTGCACAATCATTTGTCCCTAGACAATTTAATCCTAATTTTAATAGGCAAAACAATCCAACCAGCCATAAACATCGAAATGCCTTCGCCCCAAAACAAAATTATAGGCCAACCAATAAACCTATACCTATGGAAGCGAACACAATAGTAAAAAGACCTCCCACTACACAATTAACCAACCATAATAAATTTCGAGCTAATTCTCAAAATATAAGGAATTTGCATACTCCATTTGCTACAACGAACTTTTATCTCCGAAGAATTATTCTATCATAATGACGATGAACCTGAAACTTCGGCATACCCCCAATATGACTATCAAGATTCTATCACTATGTCTGAACAGTACCTTGAACAATCAGCCGAAGAAGAAATACCCACTGAAGAATTGGAAAATTCTTATTATCAATACTCAAATGACGACAATGAAGATATCGAGAATTTTCATTAACGGCCTCGGAAAATCTTAAAAACTTTAGTATTAACCCCAAATCTAATCTCCCATATATTATCATACCGTCCACCGGACAAAAACTCCTAATAGACACTGGTAGCTCTAAAACCATAATTTCCCCTAAATTTGTTAATGAACATTTCCCTAATTTCGTTTATAATTTTAACTTTGAAATTACCACTTCTCATGGAACCGCCAGACATAATTTAGTTGCTAATTTACTTATTCCAAACCTTTTTTCAGAAGATGGATTTCATCTTTGCTATTTATACGATTTTCATTCTGAATACGTGGGCTTAATTGGCTCAGATCTACTTAACAATTTATCAGCCAGAATTGATTATAAATGGATGCATATCCAAACCGATAGCACTACAATACCGTTTTATTATAATCCATCCATGACTAAACAGGAAACCCAAAGACGTAATGAATGTAATTTTTCCAAATTAAAACATAACGAAATTCCAATAAATCAAATTGAAATACCCCCACGTACTGAAATGTTTGTAACTTTACCAGCCGTTGGTAAAAGTGGAATAAAAATAACCCCAAGATTAAATTTTAGTAAACATGTCATGATCCCTTCCGCATTAATTAAATTACCTAATAATTGGTTTCAAACTAGTATAATCAACACTTCTAATGAAATACAAAGAATAAATATATACTCTCCATTAATTTTAGATGAATATGAGACTAATAATGAAGAATCAATACAAATCAACAACATAGACGTTCATAATTCCAAATTAAACATCAAAGCCATTCTTAATGAGAATTTACAAAAAAATTTAAGAACTGACCATCTAAACGAAGAAGAACAAACATTATTAACCAATCTTTGTTATCAGTATAATGATATTTTTTATTCTTCAAATATCCCTTTATCTTCCACCAATTTAACTAAACATCATATTAGAACCAAATCTAATGTTCCTATATTCACAAAAACATATAGATACCCACATCTGCATCGAGAAGAAGTAAAAAATCAAATTCGTAAAATGTTAGATGACAAAATAATAGAACCTTCGGAAAGTCCATATAATTTTCTAATTTGGGTAGTTGCTAAGAAATTAGACGCCTCAGGACATCAGTAATGGCGCATTGTTAACGATTATCGCAAATTAAACGAACAGACGATAGAAGACAAATACCCTTTACCACGAATCGAAACCGTTTTAGACCACCTTGATCGAGCCAACTACTTCACCACTTTAGATTTCGCATCTGGTTTTCACCATATTAAAATAGAAGAAACAAACCCCGAAAAACAGCTTTTTCGACTGAAGAGGGCCACTTTCAATTTCGACGTATGCCCTTTGGATTAAAAAATGCTCCAGCGACATTTCAACGAGCTATAATGTTCTCATAGGACTAATCCTCCAACAATGCCTCGTTTATCTTGACGGCATTATTATTTACTATACTTCTTTACAAGAACACATAACTCGCTTAAAAAATGTTTTTAATCATGCCGACAATTAAATATCAAAATTCAATTAGATAAATCCGAATTTTTACATAAATCCGTAAAATATCTTGGTCATATAATAACCTCGGAAGGAATAAAACCTGAACCTTCTAAAATTTCAGCCATTAAAAATTTCCCTGCTCCAAAAACCAAAACAGAAATAAAATCATTTCTAGGATTATTCGGATACTATAGAAAATGTGTTAAAAACTTTGCTAAAATAACTAAATTCTTAACTGTTTGTCTCAAAAAGGATAGTAAAATTGTACACACCCCTGAATTTCTTAAAAATTTCGAACATTGCAAACAAATTTTAACTAATGAACCGTTACTTCAATATCCTGAGTTTAATAAAATTTTTGAATTAACCACTGATGCATCTAAATATGCCTTAGGTTCAGTATTATCACAAGATGGAAAACCTATTTGTTATGCATCAAGAACCCTTAACGAAGCTGAACAAAAATATTCTACAATAGAACGAGAACTGCTCGCTATAGTGTGGGCAACTCAACAATTTCGCCCTTACTTATACGGTGTAAAATTCAAATTATACACAGACTATAGGCCATTAATTTGGCTTAGAAATTTAAAAAACCAAATTCAAAATTAACCCGTTGGGTACTCAAACTCGAAGAGTATGACTTTGACGTAAACTATTTACCAGGAAAACTAAACAAGGTAGCTGATGCTTTATCACACATTCAAATTTATCCTATGAATGTTGAAACCGATAGACTTGAAACCCCCGAACCAGAAACCTTCACCAATATCGATAGCAATATAGTAAGCAGAGCTAGCACCCCTAATATTACCAAATTATTCGACGTACCAATCGCAAATCCTCCTGTGTTAGATAAACCTCGTATTAAAATACTTTCTGATATACAAGTAAAACCACCCGATAACCGCCCCAACATAGCAAGTACTACAAACAAAGACGAAGACAGTAAATCCCTCACAGATACAATACATACCCAATTATCATCAACCCCAGTAATAGATATCTCTGACAAACCACTACAACATTTTAAACATCAAATTTAATTCATAAGAGCCCAAATTCCAAGAAAAATCCGTAGTACAAAATATGATGAAAACATACATTACACTGTATTTATCAATGACCACAATAAAACTGTTATGTATAATAAAATACTAATTGTGAACCTAACACTCTTTACTACTGTCACTTTCCTGATAACGAACTTTACCTTGATTTCTCAAATTTCATCGGAGAAATAACTAATGAAAACACACCCAAGTTCCATCGCTGTACCATTCAAGTTACATATGTTACAGACCCCGAAGAAAGACAAAATCAAATTCAAAGTTACCAATTAGGCAAAACCAATCATCGCGGAATTAACGAAACTTTAGAACATATTAAACGCAAGTATTATGGGAAATCTATCAATAAAGACATCACTGAATTTATTAATAAATATCAAATTTGTAAGACTCAAAAATATAATCGTAATCCGATTAAACAACCTTTTCAACTTACACCGACTTTTAATACTCGTAGACCATTTCATACCGTACATTTAAATATCTTTCGTATAGGCAATAAAAGCTATTTGACCATAATCGACGCCTTTTCCCGATTTGCTCAAGCTTATCCTATTAAATCTCATAACCTGATAGATGTTATTGAACAATTACTAACTTATATATGCGTCTTCACAGCCCCAAATATAATTATTGTTGATGGAGAATTTAATAAAAACGTATTTAAAGATTTCCTAACTGTTCACAAAATTCAACTACACACTACAACCCCCACTCACCACCAATCAAATTCGCTTGTAGAACGTCTACATTCCACTATCATCGAACATTATCGTTTATTGACTAATATACCAGAACATCAAAAAATTCAATACTGTATCTTGGCTTACAATCACACAATCCATTCAAACCTTAAGCTAACACCTTTTGAAATAATGTTCGGACACACAGAAAGCAAAAACCCATTCGACTTAGATTATACAAAAACTTATTATTATGATTATATGTCGGAACATAAAACAAGAATGCGCTATCTATATGAATCATTGCAAAAATAACAAACGGACACCAAAGAAAAACGAAATATAAAATTAAACCAAAAGCGCAGAACAAAAAAACTTGAACTAGGAAGTAAAGTTTTTATTACGACTAACACTAGAAATAAAAAGGACCCAACATTTTCTGGACCATATACTATTTCCCAAATTTTTGAACATGATACTTATGAATTAACACCCCCTAATGAAGGACCTCAAATTAAACGACATATAAACGAACTATTACCATTTTCAGGTTAACCATTATCGCCTGCTACATCCTCACAATCCAATTTGTGACCAGTGACGTAATTATCGAAAACTTAGATGAGAATTCTGGACTTTATCCATTAAACTTAGGTAACGCTATCCTAAAAGAAATCGAATTTACATTAATTAAGACTATAATTATACGTACAGCAATCATTACTCAATATGGTATGCTTAAAGAAAATTTAATAAAAATCATTATTTTTTGGAATATCAATATAGCTTCTCGGATCTTGTTACAAGCAATTAATTTTAGCCTGTATCTTTTTTCAGATAAATTTATTTTCTACTTTATTATGAGTTGGCATATACTTTGCTACAATATTCATATTTATTTTAAGCAGTTTTAGATTCTGGCGCTTGATTTCCCTTAGATTTAGGCAATACGTTATACTCTGAAAGAAGCAGCGACAGTGCATAAATTCCATAAATTTTTCTGCGAAGAACTATAACATAGCGTTTTGAAGACAAAAGTGGTTAAAGGTGGTTACATAAAAGCTGCCTTTAATATAAAAACTCCGCCTTTTGGGCTTCAACGAGTGACTTCCTATACTTACGATCCTTACGTGATTGTAAGGTGTCCAAAAAACATAGACACGTCGAGAGCTTAAGATTAGATGATTTAGATTAACAGTGAGATTAAGAATGATCGTCCTGATCCTACCCTACTTTCCACGAGCTCGATATCAATATTTACAGCTCTACATATTTACATAAGGGTTAGAAGAAAAGAAGTGCGGATGCCATTCCATATTTTCCTAGCATTACTTTAAAAATTGGATATAAATATTGATATCAAGCGCGTGGAAAATATGTAGGATCAGGACGATCGTTCTTGATCTCACTGTATAAACTAGTTTATTCACATAGCAGGAATATTAGATAATTATTATTAGTATTTCAGTTTATTACGATTGATGCAAGTTAGTAACTAGCACAACAAGAAAAGAAACGGTTATCTTCTGGTTTCTTTGTCGTAGACCTTTTCTGGACGTCTTGCGACCTAGTTTGTAAGCGTTGTGGAAAACCCTTTTTCGAAAAATTTTTGGATTTAGTGGTCTTTATACTTCTTGTATGATTTTTTTGTCTTTGGAGCTCATCTTGTACTCGACTCGATTTTTACGATAAGAATGACCAAGTTTTCTAACTTATACATGACAGTTTTTCTATACGAACCAGGTAATTGATATAATTGCTTTATCAAACTTATTGGATCGACAGTTCGGTGAGAAACGCATCAACTATCAAAGCCAATCTAGATTTTTTAATAATCCTATATGAAAATTAATTTTTTAATTAATGTTTTATATTAAAACATGTAATAAATGCAAATGCACATATAAAAATTATCACCCTGACTGGGCCGAACCCAGGCCGTCCGCTCTCCAGGAGAACACTCTACCAACTGAGCTACCAGACGACCTACAAGAGAATGACAATTTCTTTATGAAAACTAAATAGATAATTAAAAATACACAAAATGAACTAGATATAACTGCTCCATCAAGTTTAATGGATCGGCAGTTTCTCGACAGCACATTAACTGTTAAAGCTAATCTAGATATCTATATTTTTTTTATAGAGAAGATTATCTAATTATATAATAAATTATTTAATTATTGGCAATTGCTTAAATGCTAGTTTGATTATATTGTTATATTGATTATATATATGCTAGTTTTATATATTGAACCAATTGTTAGTTAGTTGAGTATCCTATAAGTTTTTTTATTATTTAAATATTTAAGTTATTGTGCACATATTTTTTTAGATAAAGCTTTTCAGATATCAAGGTTAATCAATTCTATTTTTTTTTAATTACTGGGTAGTTACTGAATCCTGTCTAACACTCATGGTACAGTACTGTTGTCTGTGTAATCTAGCGATTGCGTTAGATATGTCTTCATTAAAATCCAAGGGCCACCGAATTATAGGGATTTTCTGTACCATACCGCAATGTTCCTTAAATCTAATGAAACCACATTTCTCCAAATCTGCCGTTACAATTTATTATGAAAATCCTGCATGAAAGTATATAATAATAATTTTGGACTAATCGTAGGGTTTATCCCTAAACCTCATAACTTTTTCTAAGAATTTATAATAAATATTTTTAAATTTTACTTTTTGAATTCCAAAATTTAATGCTTTAAGTCTTTTTAACTTCCGTTTATTTATAATATTAAACTGTTATTTTTCTTTTGTGTTGGGGTAAATTCGAATCGCTTTATTGTGGAATACATCTGTGGTAATGTGCTGGTTTTGCAATTTTGTCAATGTAAGTTAACAATGTTATTATCTTACACAATCTACTTCTTTTGATATGGGTTCCTTTAAAAAAAAGGAATTAGAAGCCTTTCATAGCTAAGAAAGGTATTATTTTGAACATCTAGTGGGAGGTTTCTTTCTAGTTCCTTGTCTTCATGTTTGTACATTCAACTATCCAAAAGAGTTGAATAAGTCATTTAGACTAGAAGTTTATAATGAAGCGGTTTTTCGCTGGAAAACAAACATGTTGATCAATCAAGTAAGCACTCAGATCTAGGTCACAACCTTTTATAATCCGATAAATGGAGTAGTTGACATTTTGGAAATTAATTGGTATGTGAAAATCAATTAGTGAAAATAATCTTACCTAAATTATTTATTGAAAGTATTGTTGTGTTGTTTGATATCTAAGTAAAATTTTTAAATTATCATCAATTATCATTAAACCTAGTTTATGTTATTACTAGAGTAGGGTTGTGCAGAATAGTTTAAATAAATATATGTACATAACTGTTTCAATATTGTGAGGCTTATTTTCCATTTAAATATTTAATTAATATTAATTCATTAAATATAAGATCAATTCTAGAACTGTGCAAAAATATGTAAGTTTGTAAATACATCGGTTCTCCGTTACTTGAGGCTTTAGTATTTTTTTTAACGGAGTGGCGCTTGTTTTATTGGCTATCTGACTCAGCCACTCTATCCAGCTTTCTTCTGGGACTTAACTGGCAAAATTAAAGCCATATTTATTTAGCCAAGTTTATACTTCCAAGCCATCTTGGTGAGTTTAGCCCTTTTAGCCCCTTACAGTATTTCGATTATATATTTACCTGGTAATTTGATAAAATAAACATAAACTGTAACTTGATCCCATTAAATATATTACAACTCAATTATAATTAGTGTGTACTAGTTTTCCTGTACTGCACTTGGCTGCAAGGCCTATTTTACACTTTTGGCTTTGAATGCGTTTACTTTTAGAAACTGGACTTCAAGAAATCTTAATAAATTTAGGCTCTATTTAAAGGTTATTAAATGGTATTTCAAACAACATGCATTTTTAAAAATCTGAAGTGGGTCAGTTTCTTTGCACACAAGTTTTTATAATATTATCTCTTGATCGATCTTCGCAGATTTCTTCAGAACTTCCAAGTACTCGCTTACCATCAAAAACATCTAGCTGTATACATTTTGTGAATAATTTGATTTTAATCTATGATTTTTTCAGTCTATGCACTTTCTCTAACAGATAATAAAATTGTTCAGTAAAATTCAAAACACGGTTGTTTTTAATTGAATGGAAATCAACAATGAGATTTAACTTTCTAAAATTTTATTCCTTGCTTGGTTTGTTCTGGAGATAAATCTCGTCATTTTGTCATGTCGTTTTTGTAATAACGAAGGATAAAATATGTGGAATGTATTTAATCGAGTAATTATTGCTGTTATTTCATTGCTTATAACCCAGTTTAATTCCAGCTAAATCAAAACATATAGGAAAATGTAAATTAACACTTGTTTACATAGCAATTCTGTCCAATTAAATAATTGATACTCTTCCTATTTCCGCTTTGTAAACAGTATTTAGTCACGTATTTTCATTTTGAAAATTAGCTTTTCATTAAACTATACAAAGAGCAAATTAATTTCCCGCGGTAAAATATAATTACCAACGTGACAACAATACGGTTTATATTATATTATTTATAAACATTGATCCACACGTTTAATATTTTGATGGTTTCTATGATTTATATGATGTTAACGCGGTAGTTGGTTTTCAAAACGCTTGTTTTGTGTCGGGAAAATATTCTGGTAGATTTAAATTAGATTATAATAGCATTTTCTTTTTAATTAAAACTGGAACTGATAGGTAGGGTTTGTAGCTAACCACGATTCAGCATTTAACACCCAATTCGTCGGAAATTACGGTATGCGAACAGTTAATTCCTTTTTGATGAAATATTTATTTTATGTGTATATGGTTTATTAAGGATTTAATGAAAAATCGAAATTAAACAAGAAATTTTAATTTATTGTTTCTTTATATTGGGTAATTCCATGTCAAGTGATCCAATGAGTTGTAACTCACCCTTCTTGATTTATTTCAAATTTGGCACAACTGTTATACTCCTAAAGATAAGTAAAAAATCTAAAATATTATATTTTTAACTCAAGTGGTTCTTGAGTTGTGCCCTTCTAAAGTGTACAAAAATGAGTGATTTTGAGCATGTTGGCGTTTACGTTTTCCTTTATAACTTTTGATAGAAATAAGATAAAGGAATGAAACAAAAACTGTTTTAAAGTCCATCATCATTTGGGCTTTAAGATGATGGGTTGCATAGCATACTTTAATATGAAGAAATAATTTATATTGCGCCCCCGAAGTTTTTGACCTTGAATTTCTCAGAAAACATATGATTAAAAATTCTGAAAAAAATTGGAGACAGAGTTGCAAATCTTTTAAATATGTGTACCAAATTTCAACTTGGGATCTCAATGGGATCGTTACTAAATTATTTTAACAAAATAGCAATGTCCAACATTTTACCATTAATAATGTTTTCAATATTGGGAACATTGGGAGTTTTGTTTTATAAATGATTATTTTATGTTTGGTAATTACTTACAATGAATCTGGGTTAGATAAAACATTAATTAACAAATTCCTGTACGGGTTTTTAAAAATCTTTTAAATTATATGTGAAACACCAATATCAAGAAAATTTTTCAGTATTATCAAAACACGTACAAATTATTATCAACTATAGTAAATTAAAATCACTATAACACACAAAAAGAAAATTTTAATCTGATGCACAGTATTAATATAAAATACTGCATGCTCATTTCATTTCCTGATAACTTAAACCGTATGTACTAGCTGTCGCTGTATTTGGATCTACTTTAAAAACATTGGACGTAGAGTTGCATATTTTCTAAATATGTGTGCCAGATTTCAACTTGAGATCTCAATGGGATCATTACTAAATTATTTTAACAAAATAGCAATGTTCAACATTTTAACATAAATTTATTTTTCAATATTGGTAAGTATATTATTGGTATTAGCGTTTTGTTTTATGAATGATTACTCTTTGTTCTGAGTAATTACTTACAAAGAATCTGGGTTAGATAACACATCTGATGAACTAATTAGACCTACATTAGAAATATTTGAAATTACAGGTTTTGTTACATGTGAATACAACTGCAAGAGGTGGTTAGCCCATGTGACGTCTTCAGATAGTAAAGAATGTGAAGTCACCGCGTCATTTCTACATCCTGCTGGTCCTGCACCAACATTTTCGTAAATAACAAATAAGTAGATTCAAATGTTGAGCATTGCTATGTTGTTAAAATAATTTAGTAATGATCCCAATGAGATCCCAAGTTGAAATCTGGCACACATATTTAGAAAATATGCAACTCTACGTCCAACGTTTTTAAAGTAGATCCAAATACAGCGACAGGTCGTACATACAGTATTTTACATTAATACTGTGCATCAGATTAAAATTTTCTTTATTGTGTGTTATAGTGACTTTAATTTATTATAGTTGATAACAATTTATACGTGTTTTGATAATACTGAAAAATTTTCTTGATATTGGTGTACCCAGGATATTTTATTTAGGTAACGTTTCACAAGTAATTTAAAAAATCTTTAGAAACCCGTACAGGAATTTGTTAATTAATGTTTTATCTAACCCAGATTCTTTGTAAGTAATAACCAAACAGAAAATAATCATTTATAAAACAAAACTCCCAATATTCCCAATATTGAAAACATTATTAATGGTAAAATGTTGGACATTGCTATTTTGTTAAAATAATTTAGTAACGATCCCATTGAGATCCCAAGTTGAAATTTGGCACACATATATAGAAGATATGCAACTCTATGTCCAATTTTTTTTCCGAATTTTTAATCATATGTTTTCTGAGAAATTCAAGGTCAAAGACTACAGGGGCGCAATATAAATTATTTCTTCACATTAAAGTATGCTATGCAACCCATCATCTTAAAGCCCAAATGATGGACTTTAAAACAGTCGTTGTTTCATTCCTTTATTTTATTTCTATCAAAAGTTATAAAGGAAAACGTAAACGCCAACATGATCAAAATCACTCATTTTTGTACACTTTAGAAGGGCACAACTCAAGAACCACTTGAGTGAAAAATATAATATTTTAGATTTTTACTTATCTTTAGGAGTATAACAGTTGTGCCAAATTTGAAAAAAACCAAAGGGTGATGGTTAAAACTTCCAAAAAATTGTATCACTTGATGTGGAATTACCCTATTATGAGTATCAAATGAGCTTTATTAATGCTCAGTTGCTTTTATGTGAATAGTTTTATAAATCTAACTTTTGAGTTCTTATTTAATGTCTTTAATTTTTAACTTACCAATTATTGTTATGTATGTTTAATTTCCTTACTCCCTGCATATGACTAAGTCGTTAAGTTATTTATTTAAAATCTATAAGATAAGTATAATTTAACACAAGAATGTTTGGTATTGTTCCATTAATACTTATACAGGGTGAGTTTGTTTTTTTAATTTTTAGCATAGGGATCTCGTAACCTAGCGCAGATAGAGAGATGGTCAAATGGAGAATTTGTAGTTTTATGAGTTCAATTTAATGTAGTTATAAGGGGTTCCAGGCTACCACACCTCCGGCTAGCACAACCTTTCGCCCGTTATAATAATTTTTATTTACTTCACTCTTAATCATCAAGTCTAATCATACTGGGAGAGCTGGTGGGTAATAACTATACTTCTTACACCATGTACCTCGTTTATTAATTCAACATAAAGGAAAAAAAAATAGATACATAAAATTTATAACAAATAAATAAATCACTTCAGTTTGACATAACACTCTTATATCTATTAAATAATGCAATATAACCCATATCATAAAACCACCTTAGTTATTGCAATTTCTGATCTACCCCGGTATTGCCAAAGTTAAGAGTTTCTAATAACAAAATTTTATATTACATACATAAAGAAATGATATCAACCTTTACCTCTTTAAATGAACAATACAATAGATTGCACTTTAGCGATAAGCGCTAAAGCAAAAATAATGATAACGCCAGAATGCGTAAACTGTAGGAACGTTCCTTCACATCCATAAAATATAAAAGGAAAATCTCCCTACAGAATTTAAATTATATACAAAAAAATAATAAATATTTATGGGTTAAATTAATTCCAAAAAAAAACAATGATATTATTTATTTATCAATTAAATAATAATTGCTCAACAAACGCAATTGTTTTATTATTCTTTTGATCAATAAGATCCTTTAAAACAAATTAAGCTGAAATCCTTCATGAATATGAACTTTTAAATTAATACAATAAGAAAAATGTTTATAACAGATATACCCTTATCCTGGTATTTTCGTTTCTTCCAGGTAAAAAAAAGATGATAAGCTGGAACCAATCTCTAACGTACGGTCAAGCGCAGCACAGCAAAATATTCTCCTGGATTAATCGTCAATAAGATATGCGTCTACTGACGGCGATGCATCCAGATGAAATAAACGGAAGCAGGGAAAAACCCTAGCGGAAATAAGGACCCTAAAATATAACAAAAAAAAGTCTCACAAAAGAGCCTACGTCACACGCTAGAACTTACCCAAAATATCAATTGGGGTTAATTCTACCAAATAGATGAGGACAACTCGAATAATCAGAAGTTCTCTGCGATATCACAACGCTGCCTAACGTCAGGTTCTTCTCCCAGACAATATCCAGACAAAATTACTCAACAGTAAAAAAAAGAAGACCTATAGGGCACTGCACGCACAAATCCCTTTCGGTAGGTACGAAACCTTAAATAGCGAGCACGCCTAGACGGCTTGGATAATCGTAGTAGAATCCTTGAGTAGAACTTCACGCGCAAATTCCTAACAGTCAAATTATCAAAAGCAATGAGTGGGAAAACTCGATGCGTATACTAACTATGGAATTCACAAAGAGAAATATATATAAGAGGCGCGATCGAAATAAACCCGTAACAATCCCCCTCTTACTCCGACAAGTCTCGAACCTAGAGAGAGACGTAAGCGGAATAAGCACTAGATCAACCAAGATAAAGAAATCTCTTAACTTTAACTCAACTCAGCAAAAAGTTAAAACCAAACCAACCCACAACAACCAATTTACTAAAAGAAACAACTTGTAGCAAATCTGTCCAAGATTGTCAGGAGAGTGTTGTTTAGGTAACAGCAATTAAGGAGTACATCCCATATTGATCACGGTCGCAGCAGGTGGAAGCGCACGCGTCGTCCGTTATGGCCTAAGGCCCAAAACACAATCAATAGCAATGTACCCTCAAAGGCTGCAGCCAAACCAACCCTGATCACCAACAAATCTTAACAAGTTGGCCCACCCCAAGATAAACCCCAACTAAACTAACCTAACCTAGTGACATCCAACCCCCCCCCCAAATCAACGGACCCAACCCACACCCCTAAACACAAAAGACAAGACAAACTATACCAAGGTAGCTCCCCTGCGCACAGGGTCGCGCCAACGGTCATAGTCACATCACGGTGCAGAGGTCAATAGAAGCACAATTAGAAAGGGTGAGTAGCACAGCCACCCCTGCTTCGAAGAGAACGCCCGAAAGCAATCCCCCCTCGGCAAGGAGCTGAACCACTCCCCAAACTAACGGCCAGTGGTCGTTCTAACACAAGAGCATTAGAACAACGAAATGAAAGGAAGAATATAGGATAGAAGATAGTGCAGCTGAAAGTTATAGGCGAAAAGGACATTTACACACAATTACACAGCAAGACACAAAAGCATACGAATACAGACAGGAAGGTAAAGAACAGAGAAGGAACACAAGACCTAGATAGAAGAGTCGGAACACTGTCTCGGAAAATAGAGGTGAGCCAGGTTCCACAGAGACCTACCGTCGCACCCAACCAACCGCCCAAAAAAAAAAACAAAACTGGTTACACTATAAGGTACAGCAAGATAACCTATTCAAACTAATTTTCATCATCCGGAGGATGAGCCTTTAAATCTTTAATATGCCAAATAGTGGCTTTACCTGAATCATCGATAAGTTCATACGTCCAAGGAGAAACCACACGGGAAATAGTATAAGGGCCGACATACTTTGCGGCTAATTTGGCATTAAAATGTTTTGTGGCATCGGAAAGTACGTAATTCCGGCGCCAAACCTTTTGATTTAAAGTAAACTTAATAGGTCGACGACGCAAATTATACTGTCTAGCACTGCGCTCATGAGCTCTTTTAATTTTGGCCTGAACATCTTTGTACATTTTGGAAAATGCTAACTCCCTACCAACAGGGTCGGGGACAGAATTCGTTGCAGAGGGTAAGAAGTTTTCATCACTACCCTTTAACGAGACTTCCCTACCGAAATTGATAAAATTTGGGGTTAAATCCGTAACATCATGTTTAGCAGAGCGTATAGCATAACCTATTTTAGCTAAGTACTGAGCCCAAGTTTTATGATTGTCCTTCACATAGGCTCTTAACATGCTTTTGACAACTCTATTGACACGTTCGGTAGGATTACATTGGGGATGATAATGAGCATTAAAAGACACTTTAACGTCATAGCGGTTCAACATATCCAAAAACAGTTTTCCCTTAAATTGAACTCCATTATCTACTATCAGAGTTTTCGGGGCACCGAACATAAGGAAAACATGATCCTCCATCGCGCTAGTTACACTAGAAGCTGTAGCAGAACGCAAGGGAAAGAGCAGAACAAACTTACTAAATGTGTCGCAGACAACTAAAATGTAAGAATATCCTTTGGAAGAACGAGGCAAAGGGCCCACCAAATCAGCACTAATCAATTGCCAAGGCTTGGTAGCAGTGACAACTTTGCTCAATAAATGACCCGCTGGAGCTTGTAAGTCAGGTTTAGTAGCAAGACAAGTATTACAACATCTAACATACCGGGCAATATCCTGTCTAAGCTTAGGCCAATAATAATTCTTAACCACGCGAGCGACAGTCTTTGAAATACCGAAATGACCGCTAGTAGGGTCGTCATGGCAGGATTTGATGATATCTGCACGCTTTTCCTTAGGAGGGACTAATCTCCATTCTTGCGGAGAATAATCGAGATCCACATAACGGGACTTAGCATACTTATACAACTTATTATTACTAACTCGCCATAAGGGATACTTACGAGGGTTATGGTTAACAGCACCATACATTTTTAAATACCACAGGTCGGAGGTATCAACTATTTCTGAAACTTGTACCGATTCAATTGGTATTGGAACAGAACGAGAGAGAAAGTCTGGAACAGTATGTTCAGAACCTTTTCTATGAATTAACTCAAAGTCATAAGGCTGCAAACGTAATGTCCAACGGGCAAGACGTCCTTGAGGATCTTTGAGGTTATGTAACCATAACAGAGAGTGACAATCAGTAATCACTTTAAAATGAAATCCCTCAAGATAATGTCGAAGTTTTTCGATAGCCCATATAACCGCAAGACATTCCCGCTCGGTTGCACTAAATTTTCTTTCTTGATGAGTTAAGGAACGAGAGAGATAGCAAATGACTTTTTCGCCATCCTCAAACTGTTGACTAAGCACGCAGCCTAAACCAAAAGACGAGGCATCGGTTTGCAGGTAAAAGGTACGTTCGAAATCAGGCCGAGCCAAAACAGGGGCTGTAATTAAATATTCTTTCAGAGTGGCAAAAGCCTTATCACACTCAGCAGTCCAAGACCATTTAACATTCTTTTTGGTCAAATGAGTCAAGGGAGCGACAATAGCGCCAAATTGTGGCACGAACCGACGATACCACGAGGCAGTTCCAACAAAACGACGGACTTCCTTGACATTCGTAGGAGGAGGAACGCCCAATATGGCTTGAACTTTTTCAGGGTCAGGACGAAGACCAAGTTCATCTATAACAAATCCTAAATATTTTAATTGGGGTCGGCAGAACTGACACTTGTCGAATCCTACAGTAAGTCCAGCAGCATGAAGACTATCAAACACTTTCCTTAAGGTTTCTAAATGACTATCAAAATCTTTTGATATAATAATTATATCGTCTAAATAAACGAACACCGAGGGTTGAAGATTAGCTCCTAAAACTGCATCAATTAATCTTTGCCAAGTGGCAGGTGCATTGGTCAAACCAAAAGGCATAACCTTAAAGCGATAGAGTCCACCAGGTACCGTGAAAGCTGTAAAATCACGAGAGTTTTCGGCCACCGGAACTTGCCAATACGCACTCTTAATATCTATCGAAGATAAGAACTTAGCATCCCGTAACTGGTCTAAGATTGATGAGATAAGCGGAAGTGGATAAGCATCCTTACGAGTCACACTGTTCACCTTACGAAAGTCTACGCAAAAACGAAAGGTATTATCCCTTTTGGGCACAAGACAGATAGGTGAAGACCAAGGACTTTTACAAGGTTCAATAATATCTTCATCGAGCATACATTTAATCTCAGCCTCAATAAGTTTTTGTCTAGCCGGAGATACAGGATAATATCTTTGCTTGATGGGTTTAGTATCAGGCAAAATCTCGATTTCATGAGATACCACATGAGTTCTCCCTAAACTACCTTTCATTAACTGTTTCTTTTCTGACAACAACAGGTCAAGGGCTTCCTTTTGCTCTGAGGTAAGTGTAGAAGCACTAGAGATACTACCTATAGCTACTGAAGGAGCTACTTCAGAAAAATGCCAGATGTTCTGTCGAAGATCGGGTATAATGTTCATGGACATCCAGAAATCAACTCCTAAAATCAACTGGTGAGGAAGATCAGGTATCACCAATATGTCGAGAACCTTCACTTTATTCTCTAAACAAACAGGAACCGAAACAAAGCCTGAACTGTAACATTTGTCGCCGTTGGCAACAACGCATTCTACTATATGTTGTCTTAATTTCAAACCTAATCTCTCTAACTTTTGAAATCCCGAATTACCAACTAAGGTTCGCGATGCACCAGAATCCAATAAACCAACAAAGGGTACACCTAATATTGAGATTTCCAGATAAGGACGCTGATCACCAGATACATGTGACAAAACATAGTCTAGCAAAAACATGGATTTGGTCGAGGACGAAGATATGGGAGAGCATACTCGACCGCTCAGCATCTCCCGGTGGTGTTTTCCGAACACTTGGGGCAATTACGACTAATAGTCCCTGATTGACCACATCGATAACAAAACCGCCTACGAGGGCTAGGGCAATGACTGAATCTATGTCCTACTAGATTGCAATTAAAGCACCTTGGGTCCGGTCTCAACGAAGGCCTTTGATGCGAGGAAGAAGCAGAAGAATTGCTACTCGTTTGAGGTAATACAGACTCCAAAGAATTATTTTTTGCTCCTACTGAACAGGAAAAAGCGAAGTCGGTATCCACATAAGAGGATTTCTTTCTAGATGGAGGTTGATAATTATCCGCCCTATGCTTCTTTGCTTCTAACTTTAAACACTCATTTTCCAAATCAGTCAAAGTGTTGACAACAGGAAGTTGCATTGTATAAAACGGGGCTAAATTTCGGGAAACGATTTCTAATTGCTCCGATTCCGGAATAGTTCCGTATCTACGAAACATAGCTAACATGCACGCGTAATAGTCAATAAAACTCTCAGACGGATCTTGAGTACGCATCATTATATCCTGCAATAATCGAGCCTTGTAATCAGGAGGTTCGTAGTGTCTAATAAGTAATCCTTTTAATGAATCCCAATCCGTGAATCTATCCCTATTCGATCTATACCAATATAAAGCCCTTCCTTCAAATAAATCAATCGCTGACTCATACACCAGTTGGGAAGACACGTTTCTTGCCAACATCAGCTCCTCAACACGTTCTAGAAAATGATGAACCGAAACATCCTTAGATTCCCCAGTAAATTTAATTTCCCATTTCCTCACTGGAAAAAAGGAACCAGAAACATTTGGTCTGGGTACACGAGTGGAATTATGAATAGGTGACTGCAAATTATCGTTATCATTCGCACCAAGAGGTAAACGAATTTGTTCTACTAAAGTTTCGAAGCTTGGCAGTGCGCTGTGATTATCTAAACGATCTAGTAGAGAAAGAAAATTAGCCAGTAACTGAGATTTACCAACTGATTGTTCCGAGGTAAGAGAATCCGAAGTAATTCTATTCACGCGATTAATGCAATGATGTAACCTCATTCGTATGGTATAAGGTTGCAATCTACTACCAGTCTCTAAATTACCCAAAATGGTCACTAGCTCATCACACTTATTGTTCAAAACATCGATTTCCTCAGTCACATTCACTAGCAATTCCGGATAAGAAAAGGAACTATTAACGTTTTCTAATCTAAGTAAAGGTCTTAACAAACTACGAAGTTCGTCAACAGTGTTATTGTCCTCTGACTGAATTCCCCTGAATTTCAATTCATACTTTAATTCGTCTTTTCTGAGACAACCAGCGTCTATACGAAGAAACATCTTGAAATATATAACAAATATCGCGAAAAAGTGTAATAAAAGATCAATCAGTATTAAATAATAATCGAAGATCAATAGTATTCACTTCTATAATGTTTCTACCTCACACCCCTAACCAAATAAGCGAAGCAGTATCAATGCAAACCAATAAATTTGATAACGAAGTCCAGAAAAAAGATGTATCTGTTCTATTACTTTGTAACAACAGAGGCATAAGCGTAAGAAGTATTTATACGAATACGTAATTAAACTGTAATTAAAGAAAGTTGGGCGCCAATTATAAGGGGTTCCAGGCTACCACACCTCCGGCTAGCACAACCTTTCGCCCGTTATAATAATTTTTATTTACTTCACTCTTAATCATCAAGTCTAATCATACTGGGAGAGCTGGTGGGTAATAACTATACTTCTTACACCATGTACCTCGTTTATTAATTCAACATAAAGGAAAAAAAAAATAGATACATAAAATTTATAACAAATAAATAAATCACTTCAGTTTGACATAACACTCTTATATCTATTAAATAATGCAATATAACCCATATCATAAAACCACCTTAGTTATTGCAATTTCTGATCTACCCCGGTATTGCCAAAGTTAAGAGTTTCTAATAACAAAATTTTATATTACATACATAAAGAAATGATATCAACCTTTACCTCTTTAAATGAACAATACAATAGATTGCACATTAGCGATAAGCGCTAAAGCAAAAATAATGATAACGCCAGAATGCGTGAACTGTAGGAACGTTCCTTCACATCCATAAAATATAAAAGGAAAATCTCCCTACAGAATTTAAATTATATACAAAAAAATAATAAATATTTATGGGTTAAATTAATTCCAAAAAAAACAATGATATTATTTATTTATCAATTAAATAATAATTGCTCAACAAACGCAATTGTTTTATTATTCTTTTGATCAATAAGATCCTTTAAAACAAATTAAGCTGAAATCCTTCATGAATATGAACTTTTAAATTAATACAATAAGAAAAATGTTTATAACAGATATACCCTTATCCTGGTATTTTCGTTTCTTCCAGGTAAAAAAAAGATGATAAGCTGGAACCAATCTCTAACGTACGGTCAAGCGCAGCACAGCAAAATATTCTCCTGGATTAATCGTCAATAAGATATGCGTCTACTGACGGCGATGCATCCAGATGAAATAAACGGAAGCAGGGAAAAACCCTAGCGGAAATAAGGACCCTAAAATATAACAAAAAAAAGTCTCACAAAAGAGCCTACGTCACACGCTAGAACTTACCCAAAATATCAATTGGGGTTAATTCTACCAAATAGATGAGGACAACTCGAATAATCAGAAGTTCTCTGCGATATCACAACGCTGCCTAACGTCAGGTTCTTCTCTCAGACAATATCCAGACAAAATTACTCAACAGTAAAAAAAAGAAGACCTATAGGGCACTGCACGCACAAATCCCTTTCGGTAGGTACGAAACCTTAAATAGCGAGCACGCCTAGACGGCTTGGATAATCGTAGTAGAATCCTTGAGTAGAACTTCACGCGCAAATTCCTAACAGTCAAATTATCAAAAGCAATGAGTGGGAAAACTCGATGCGTATACTAACTATGGAATTCACAAAGAGAAATATATATACGAGGCGCGATCGAAATAAACCCGTAACATAGTATTTGCTTTTGAGAAAAAGTTCATGGCTAACTAGATATTTTGCGTATACTTCTCTTAACATTGGTTTTACAGAAAAAGTGCAAAGGAAAAAGTTATAGATAAGTATGTTCTTAATAATTCTTCTTAATAATATTTTTATATTGAAGCTCTCGTTTAATAAAAATTAAAAACCACCACCAATTTGCCAAATATACTATTATATTTGATTTTGTACCACCCAGGTATACCAGCTAACATTATACACTTTGATAGGCATGAGATACTTCCAACGGACTAACGACGATTGCTGAAACCAGCAAAACTATTTTTTCAAAGGAATCGGAAATTGTCGTTTGACAGTCTTAACTTAAAAATGTTATATTTAATAATCAACCTGTTGAAAACGTCTTACAATGAAACAAAGGTTTTCAGAGGTTCTCACACGTTCTACATATATATTTTACACTGTAAGTACATTGATGAGCTGTGTAATATTTATATATAATCTATATACCTAATTTATTCTAAATTGACAATATTCTTAAAAATGAACGTTAAATATTTATAGAATATGAAGATTTCAATGTAAATTATTTGCTCAACATGAAACATCTAGTGAATATTTCTCATCATGCTAGATTGTATTTTAAGTTTTATTTATATAAATGTATATGAAATATATACTTTTAAATATTAAGTTTATATTATCAAAAAAGCTTTAATATAATATGTTAAGGTTTTATATATTTATCCAAATATGTGTTAAATACATGAAATATAAAAATTCAAATATAAATTGTTTGGTATAAAATAAAAATGTAATAAATTTTTTTTCTTAAAAAGATATTAATGTTTAAAATACATCAAATGAATATTTGTTTAAAATAAAAATGTTGTATATCTGACTAGACTTACTCAAATGCGCTGGTTGAACTACTCAGAATAAGAGACTACAGGGTCTTTTTAAAATTGTAATGGTTCCTAAATTATCTTACTGCTCTGTAACACCTCAGTCTTACAAATTATAACAATAAGCAATTTTTTTTGAAACACAAAAATAAAAAATATGGTACATTAATCCTGGCTTATAACGTCCCTGCTTATCTTATCAAAACCTCTGCATACACTCTGCATTCAACGATGGCTCCAGGATGATCCCCTTTTTGGTAAGTATTATCTTTATTTTCTTATCACTTATTCGGGATTCCGTGCTTCCAATAACAAAACCCTTTACAACAGAAATTAATTTTTATTTCATATTTTTCACAAACAAAATAACCTTTCATAAAAATTTTCCAAAATTTTATAAAACATCAATTTTCGATTTTTTGTTGACCCTTCTACTTTCGTATACATCAAAGCTTAAATTTAATTACAAGTTGAACTAACAAATAATCATTTATAATAATAATTGTTAACTTGGTAGATTTCTTATCCACTATCACTTTTTTACTTCTAGATTTTATTCACTTATCACCATATAGCTTTTAACTCACTTATTTAATTTTTAAACACAATTCTATCTTTGCCATTATTTTACTTGTAACTTGCTCTTCACAATAACTAATCAATCAATTTTAATTTATAAATTCATCCAAATACTTTTATTACTACATTTTTACGGGCATGTCTTTTCTGTCTGACGTACTACAATGTTACCAGCAGGCAATGGACCCGGCTATAACTACATGCTTAGCCAGCCATATACACAAAATATACCGAGTCAATCTCAATTAAGTGCCCAAATGCTGCAAATTCCAAATCCTTATCAGAACCAAACCTTCATAAATAGCCAAACTTCAGCACCTTACAATACGCAAACATTTCACTTAACACCAGAACTCAGTAATTTCTATCCTCCCAATCAAGAACAATTCATGGGCCTCCAGCCCACAGGAGTTTATACAACTCGCAACCCTCAACAACTTGTTAGAACGGTCTCAACCAGTGATGATGAAATCGAACCCGCTACACAATCAAAAGAAAACCCTTGGCAAGTTGTCAAAGTCACAAAACCCAGAAAAATAAGAACAAATACACAAGACAAAGTTGACTACAGTACAACACCACTTTCCAACAAATACAGCGCACTGAATAATACAACAGAAAACAATTCTCAAAACAATAACACTAACGACAATACAACAGATTCAGAAAAAACACCCAAACCTCCACCAATTTTCGTGTACGGAGTACTAAATCTACCAGATATGAAGAAAAAACTTGCAGCAGTAGTGGAAGAAGAACAATACGTCACCAAAAGTTTGACAAACAACACAGTAAAAATTACAACTAGAATTCCTGACACATACAGAAAGCTAGCGAAATTCATGCGAGAAAATCAAATCATTCATCATACTTATCAGCCAAAAGAAGAAAGAGCGTTCAGAGTGGTTATTAAACATCTGCACCATTCTATACCTAGCGATGAAATTAAGGAGGAAATCACTGCACAAGGACATAAAGTCAGAAACATATTAAATGTCAAAAATAGAGTTACAAAAGAACCTATGAACCTGTTTTTCGTAGATCTGGAACCATCGGACAACAACAAAGACATCTACAAAATAAAACATCTACAACACAATCAAATATTAATAGAACCGCCAAGAACTAGTAACAACATAGTGCAATGTATGAGATGCATGCAATGTATGTGGCCAAATGTATGGCCACACCAAAGCATACTGCTCCCGTCCATTTGTGTGCGTCAAATGCGGAGGCGAACATAGTACAGCGAGTTGTAAAAAAAGCAAGGACACGCCTGCAATCTGCGCCTTATGTGGAGGAATGCACCCTGCCAACTACCGAGGATGCGAGTACTATCACAAATTGTTCAAAACCAAAAATGCTAAATATATGCCACCTACCTATCAACCCCCAACCATAAACCCACAAAACCAGCCTCCAAATCTTCGTCGACCAATGAGTTACGCCAATATTGTCAGAAATACAGAAATCCCAACAGCAAATGCCTCTGACCAGTCACTCAATCTCACCCTCTCCAAATTCCTAGACGAATTTAAATCCATGTTTTCCCAATTAATACAGCAAAACAGCATGGTCCTAAACATGCTGACAATGCTAATCAGCAAACAAAACAATGGATAAATTCCTCCGAATAGCCCAGTGGAACGCCAACGGTCTTTTAAATCATAGAGAAGAAATAATTCTTTTCCTTAAACAAAACTTCATAGATATAATGTTAATAAGCGAAACACATTTCACTGAAAAATCTTACTTCAAAATCCCTAACTTCATAACTTACTTCACCAATCATCCTGACAAAACTGGGCATGCAGGATCAGCAATTCTAATAAAACAAAGTATCAAACATTACGCTCTCCCTAAACATGAGAAAGAAATGCTTCAGGCCACAACCATCAAAGTTCTTACTCTACCTTACGAGCTAACAGTTTCGGCAATCTACTGCCCCCCAAAGCACAACATTAAAAAAGCAGACTTCGAAAAGTACTTTCACACTCTGGGACCCAAATTCATTTCCGGAGGCGACTTTAACAGTAAGCACATCACCTGGGGATCTCGCCTAGTCACAACTAAAGGCAGAGAGCTAAACAAAGTTCTACAAGAAAACAAATACAGCTATTTATCTACAGGAACCCCAACTTACTGGCCTTCGGACCCCAATAAAACCCCAGACCTTCTCGACTTTTTCATCTTTAATGGAATATCGAAAAATTACACAGATATTATTGCAAGCTATGACCTAACATCAGATCATACACCAATTATTGCAACAATTAGCGCAAGTGTCATACACAAAGAACTACCCGTAAGACTACACAACTCCAAAACAAACTGGGAACACTATAGATGCACCCTCCATGCAAGTATAGACCTGAAAATTAGCTTAAAGAATCCACAGGAACTAGACGATACAGTCACCAATTTCAATGCATTACTAAAAACAGCAGCTCAACAAGCTACTCCCCCCATAGTTCGTAGAAAAACTAACTCTGCTATTCCCCTTGAGGTTAAACAACTAGTTGCTCAAAAAAGGAGAGCTAGAGCTTTATGGCAAAGAACTCATCACCCCTCCGATAAAACAAGGTTCAACAACTTAAGCAACCAACTTAAAACAAAACTTAAGAAGCTAAAGGATGACTCTTACAAAAGCTACGTGACAAATTTTAATAGACATGACAATACAATCTGGAGACCTGTCAAATCTTCCCTAAAACCTAAAACTATATCTCAACCTATACATAAACTACCTCCAGCTCTTGGGTGGGCTACAAGCGACAAAGAAAAAGCTGACCAATTCGCTCACCACCTTACCAATGTATTTAGTCCACACGAGGACACCATAGATGACCTAGTACCACAAACCCTTTCGACTTCAGCAATAACTCCCACGACTCCACCTTCCGTTACTCCCAGAGACATCAGACGCGAAATCCAGCGACTAAACCTCAAGAAATCACCAGGATCGGACCAAATCACACCTAGAATGCTGAGAGAACTCCCAAAAAAGGGAATTGTACTACTAACCTA